>CM026897.1:88461458-88585347 GCA_015227895.2 Colaptes auratus
TATTACTGCATCCACTCAAGTTTCAGTATACCTCTATGTCAGTGTCCTGATGAGGCCTGGAAAACAATTACTCTTAATTTTGCTTGGAATACAGAGCAGATATCTTCCTAAAAACATAGTCTAAGGAGAGTCTGTATCTGTAACAAAGCAATCTTACAAACTTACAGGAACTGGTGAAGCCACTTCAGTGTATAAAATTTCCCCTTTAAGGAGGATAAAATGCTAGTTGCTAGATCTTAATGAAAAGCAACCTGCCTGTCCTCAATTTCAGCACACTGGGTTATGTGTCCAGGGTCTGAAGCACCACGTTAGAACTAAAGTAATCAGAGTGATGGTCTCAGTCTTTCCACTCCTCTCAAGTCAACAAAAGCATCACTTCAAGCCTAAACTTCAACATTTCATCAAAAATACATATAACAAAATTTCCTTGCTTCTGCCTTATATTTGTCTAAATTGCAAGTCATTCCCCTTTACTATTCTGCTCCCATCTCCTTTTTTATGTAGGGAAAAGTAGTGCTTACAACTTGTTTGTGTAGTTTGGGTTTCTCTTTATATGGCTTTTTGAAACTGACATTGTTAAAGCAACACAGCCCCCTAGCGTGGATGGAATTCAAAAGTTTTATTTCCATGCAGTTATAAGACGCTAATTTTAACCAGACCACACAGGGTAGCAACCAGAGTGACTTTGCTTAAAAGCACATACCAATTACCAGGAGTATGTAAACTGGTAAATTTAATAGCTGAAATAGTTTACACTTAGAGCAGTTCAGCTACCCTCACTCCAACAAGATGGAATTAATTTGTGGACCTTAATTTAGATGCCTCGTATCTCAAGGATGGAAGAATCTGGGGGATCTTGTGTAAAATAATCCATCAACGTTTTCTGCAGTTGGATTTTCACTGCTCAATCTGTTGTATCAACATGGAAAAGTCAATTAGGATGCTGACCCAGACTGAGAGGAGCAAATGGGCAGGATTCCCTCCTCAAATGATTTTCCTGAATGTGGTTCTCTACATACCCACCAGCAGCACAACAGTGATGTGGGAGGAAGGAGACAAGGCAGCTTGAGGACAACCTAACAAAAATATATTCATAGCTCCTCGCTAATATTCATACTCAGATTAAATGTCTTTCCCAGTACTCTATTTCTGCCTGTCTTCACAGGCAAATTTCAACATGTTTAGCCTGAAAGAGCTTTTCTAGTCATGACTCATGTCCTCTTTTCCTCTGCTGACCTTAGAAGTCTTTGTCTGCAGTATTCCACTCCCAACAGGTATGTCTTCCATACAGACATGCAGAATTGCATGCAGTGTTCCAAGAAGGTGAAACTGAGCTTTTGAAAGTGAAGTAAGATTAACTGGAGTCTGGAAATGGAAGATGGGATGCAAGATCATAGATTATGTAGAGCAACTTTGCAGAAGCATTAGATACGAAAGATAAAAATTCAGGTTTGAGTAACACAAATCAAGTGAGATCCTATGGAAAAAAACTTGACATTTTCCTCTGTGCTTAAGAAAGCAAAGAAGCACTGAATGAACATGTTTGGGGGGTTTTGACAGGGATGATTGCTTGGGATCTACAGCTTCATAACAATGCAATAGTGACATTTATGCTTTTGGGATCCTGCTCTGATTACAGAGCCAGTCTGATTAACTGGTATGTGGATAAACCTTCTTAAGAGCTTTAGATTTTTCTTCAGCTTCTTTGTATTCTGTGTAGATATGTTAATATTAATGCCAGAAAAAGCCTGTGAAACATGAGACTTGGCACCAAAAAAGCTAGCAACCTGGTATTTTAACATTTAAATTTGTCCATAAATAGGGTGAAAAATCCCCACTTTTTTTTTTCCTCTCCATAGATTGCAGATTGACTTAGCAATAAACCTGAAGGTTTCTATTACTGGGACTAAATTGCAGGGCTTCATAATCAGTTTTGCTGTTCTTTATGTTTCTGCTTCGATTAACCACCTCATCTCCCTTTCTGACTAAAGGGCCTATTTCACAATTAATCTTCAATTACCTTCATTAGAAAGGGCAGGTTTGCTAGCATCAGTGATCTCATAGAGCCAAATCAGTGCTTGTAATTTTAAGGTGGGCACACAAAATGCTGTGCAACAATTTGTTATGCATTCTTGTGCACAAAACCTTTTTTTGGTGGCTGTTTTTCAGAAAACCCATGACATGCTATATCCACAGATTATGCAACTGCTTTTGGAAATTAGTGTTTAAACCATAATACTAATAAGGTCTAGGGAGGTTCTCATCCCCCTCTACTCTGCCCTGGTGAGACCACGCCTGGAATACTGTGTCCAGTTTTGGGCTCCCCAGTCAAAGAGAGACAGAGACCTGCTGGAGAAAGTCTAGCAAGAAGCTATGAGGATGATTAAGGGACTTGAACATCTCTCCTATGAAGAAAGACTGAGAGAACTGGGACTGTTTAGTCTGGAGAAGAGACGACTGAGAGATGATGGGTGTCAAAAGGAAGGGGACAGGCTATTTTCAGTGGCACCTGGTAAGAGGATGAGGAATAAAAGATATAAGCTAGAACACAGGAAGTTCAATGTCAACATGAGGAGAAAATTTGCTCTCTAAGGGTGACAGAACACTGAAACAGGCTGCCCAGAGAGGTTGTGGAGTCTTCTCTGGAGACTTTCAAAGCCAGCCTGGACATACTCCTGTGTGGCCTGCCCTAGGCGATCCTGCTTTGGCAGGGGGATTGGACCTGATGATCTCTGGATGTCCCTTCCAACCGCTAACATTTTGGGGTTCTGTGATAGTAACCAAGCAACCAGTTATGATCTTTAAATTTTTGTGTGCAGAATCAGATAGTGAGGTGTTTTGTCCATTACAGAGTTCCCCCATGGTGGTTGCTCATTGTGAGATTATCCCCCCCAATACAGACAAGGCAGTGGGAGAGTGCCTGTCTCGCTTGGTGAGGTTCACAATGCAGAGCCATGCTGCTCATCTTTCATGTGGCACTTCAACAGTATCCAGTTCAACTGCAGCATCTTATGTCATCTGCATGGATTATTTGATTCCCTATGTGCTTAGAAGCAACCAGGAGTCAGTGATCAAAAATTTCATTTGGAGCAATAACAGCAAAAACCATATTTTATAACATAACTTAAAAGAACAAAATAAAGTTAGGCAAGGCACTAAGTGTCTTACGTGAAAAATTTTTGAGAGTAGATACTGTAATGAAGTGTTAGAAGCACAACTAATTCTTTTCTGACAAGAGGACACAGTCTCAAGCTATGCCAGGGGAAGTTTACAGCATCACAGTATCGCTAAGGTTGGAAGAGACCTCGAAGATCATCGAGTCCAACCTGTCACCACAGACCTCATGACTAGACCATGGCACCAAGTGCCACGTCCAATCCCCTCTTGAACACCTCCAGGGACTCCACCACCTCCCTGGGCAGCACATTCCAATGGCGAATGACTCTCTCGGTGAAGAACTTTCTCCTCACCTCCAGCCTAAACTTCCCCTGGCACAGCCTGAGACTGTGTCCTCTTGTTCTGGTGCTGGTTGCTAGAGAAGAGGCCAACCCCTTCCTGCCTACAACCACCTTTCAGGTAGTTGTAGAGAGCAATGAGGTCGCCCCTGAGCCTCTTCCTCTCCAGGCTAAGCAACCCCAGCTCCCTCAGCCTCTCCTCATAGGGCTTGTGCTCAAGGCCTCTCCCCAGCCTTGTTGCCCTTCTCTGGACATGTTCAAGTGTCTCGATGTCCTTCTTAAACTGAGGGGCCCAGAACTGAACACAGGACTCAAGGTGTGGCCTAACCAATGCAGAGTACAAGGGCACAATGACCTCCCTGCTCCTGCTGGCCACACTATTCCTAATGCAGGCCAGGATGCCCTTGGCCTTCTTGGCCACCTGGGCACACTGCTGGCTCATGTTCAGGCGGCTGTCGATCAGCACCCCCAGGTCCCTCTCTGTTTGGGAGCTCTCCAGCCACTCTGACCCCAGCCTGTAGCTCTGCATGGGGTTGTTGTGGCCAAAGTGCAGCACCCGGCACTTGGACTTGTTGAATGCCATCCCATTGGACTCCGCCCATCTGTCCAGTTGGTCGAGGTCCCTCTGCAGGGCCCTCCTAACCCTCTAACTGACCAACATCTGCTCCCAACTTGGTGTCATCTGCAAATTTGCTGATGACTGTCTCAATCCCCTCATGCAGATCGTCAATGAAGATGTTGAAGAGGATGGGGCCCAGCACCGATCCCTGGGGGACGCCGCTGGTGACTGGCTGCCAGCTGGAGGTGGCACCATTGACCACCACTATCTGGGTCCGGCCCTCCAGCCAGTTCCTAACCCAGCGCAGAGTGTTGCTGTCCCAGCCACGAGCTGACAGCTTAGCCAGCAGTTTGCTGTGGGGGACGGTGTCAAAGGCCTTGCTGAAGTCCAGATAGACTACATCCACAGGCCTCCCCACATCCACCAGGCGGGTCACCTGATCATAGAAGGAGATCAGGTTGGAGAGGCAGGACCTGCCCTTCCTAAATCCATGTTGGCTGGACCCGAGCCCTTGGCCATCCTGCAGGTGCGCAGTTATTGCTGCCAGGATAATCTGCTCCATCATTTTCCCTGGCACTGAGGTCAGGCTGACAGGCCTGTAGTTTCCAGGTTCCTCCATCCAACCCTTCTTGTGGATGGAGACCACATTGGCCAGTTTCCAAGACTCAAGGTGAGGAGAAATTTCTTCACAGAGGGAGTTGTTAGGCATTCAAATGAGCTGCCCAGGGAGGTGGTGGAGTCAACATCCCTGGAGGTGTTCAAGAGGGGACTGGACATGGCACTTGGTGCCATGGTCTAGTAGTCATGAGGTCTTGGGTGACAGGTTGGACTTGATGATCTTTGAGGTCTTTTCCAACCTTATTGATTCTATGATTCTATGAAAATGCCTGTGATGTCTGTCAAAAGTGGCATCTTGAGGTCTTAATTATTATTCTATAAGAAATGATCAGAAAAACAACACCAACACCCCTAAACAGAACTAGTGGATACTTTTGGCTCTCTGGGGAGTCACAACTTTTTATTTACCTAGTACAAGCACAATCAACACTCTTCCTCAAAAACCACTGCATTTCATCTATGAGGAGAGCCAAAGTTCATTAGAAAGTATTTCTGCTGCAGTCTAGAATATAATTATGACTTTTCCTCATGCTGGCCAACACCTAGTGTACATTTTTTTTCTCAACAAAGTGGTTGATGAAAACCCAGTGCAACTATTTTGTTTCATAAATAATTCATGACTGCATTTTACATACACATTGCCTCTTTCTCCAAATAAAACACTGTATTTATTTTTCAAGTTAAAAAAAATAAAATAAAATCAAAGAGCTATTGAAAAGTGAACAACAAAAGAGATGTAGAATAAATATTTTTAATACACTGGATTTTTTAACTGTGCAGTGTTAAGAATCAATACAGAAACTCATATAATTTAGGTGATCTGGTTTTGACCTATGCAGCCCTAGTACAATATCCTAGAAGTTCATTAGCCCTGTGTAATCAATCTCTTATGCAACACATATATATAAATTTTTATTTTTTGTAAACAGCTTAATTTAATTTTCTTGGAATCCTTTTCCACTTTTAATTTCAAATTTAATTAGGCTGGTAATTACAAATCTTCTGTCATATGCATAGTAAACCTCGTTTCATCTTTGTCATGCTATATATTAAAGTTAACGCATGCAACTTCTTGATGCAGACTTTGAAAAAATAACCTGTGGCAGTTAACACACCACAAAGTGAATTTTTAAAGGTGACCTGCAAAACCAAGAGGAAAATGAAGCTCAGCTCAGAAATAAATGCCATATCCCTGCAGCAAGCAGGCAGTAAAAGGGAACTACCTTCCAGTTTGTCATTGCCTCTAGCAGCATTTTCTTGTTGCCAAACAGCTGCCAAGATGTTGTTCTGCCACACTGCTGAAAAGATTTTGCACCTTTGACTGTATCAGGTGTCAGAGGAAATGTATTTCTAATTAAACCAAATTTACATTCAGCTTTCCTAAGATGCCCTAACTTACACCTTGCCAAGGCATGGCTTCTGCATGAAGTAGCTTTTTTGCTGTTCATTGGTTGGCAGAAATAAAGGGGTGACACAGAAGCATGCAGCCAGCAATGAATCACCTCTCCAGGTAATAAAAGCATGAACATTAGGAGTACTAAGAGTACCAGTGAAAAAGGAAATGTGTAGGTCTATAAGCAATTCTATCAATCACCTATTACTCCATTGTACATTTTTCTTCAATATTAATGACTGATCTTTGTTCATTCATATTGCTTGGGATTCTGCAAGCCTCATCAGTGCCATGGCAGATTGTAGAACTGGCAAACGAAGCTTGACATGAAATAAAAGAGGCAAACAGTGTGGAACAAGCTCTCCTATTCATTAAGACACACAGGGCTGCACAGTAGGACTAGGAAGCAAATGTCCCTGCAGGTGAGTTTTTTGGTTTCCACTGAGATATTCAATGCCTCAAGGGTCCAAGTATAGCAGCAGTAAAACTTAGTCTAATAATCTAACACAGGTCCACTAGCCTATGACTTTACAAATAACAAGACAGCACATCTAGGTTTTGTCAGCTCTCTTTCTGCCATTACCTGCTCTTGTTTATCTGTACTCAAATAAATCACAAGTTCACCAAACAGCCCAATGAAATTAACTGAAGACAACACACATGTTGTGATACAGTTAAGTGACCTTTTGGACTGTGTACATACATATTCTAAATTAGATCCTCTGTTTGCTAAAACCCAGAAAAATTATGTTGCTGTGGATAACTGACTTACAGTCAGGTTGAGATTTACTCATGTCACTGCCATCATTTAGTCAACACTGCAATTTTCTCAGCTGTGATTAATGAAGGTTTTAGTTTATAATCAAATTTACACTGCACAGTTTTGCTACCATTTTACTCATGGTACTGTTGATTCCAGGGGAAATCAATTATACACCAAGAAATGTTTAAGAAGCTTTTTATTAAAGACAATGCACTTGACTAGCAAGGAAGAAAGTGAAAAGGGTAGCATGGGGGTTAAAAGGAAAGAAGAAAAATGGTAAGAGAAAACAAGAGAATAAAGGGGGGAGGGGAGGGTAAAAAAATTGAAAAATAGGAAAGAGAAAAAAGAAAATTATAAATTCAGGACTTAGCATTTGAATGTAACAAAGTCTGCAGTAATATTCCAAAACAGCAGGTGGAAATTATCTATGCTACTGTTGCAAAGTATCTAACTTGCTATTTAAGTAACTGCCAAGGGAAAATCATCAGTAATAACATGTAATTCTGTATTTTTCTTTAAAAGGGCCACATTCCTTAACTTCACACCTCAAAAGAATAGCAATCTGACCAGCCAGCATGGATTGGCCCAGCTAGTATGGATTTAGGAAGGGCAGGTCCTGCCTGACTGACCTGATCTCCTATGATCAGATGACTGCCTGGTGGATGTGGGGAAGGCTGTGGATGTGGTCTACCTGGACTTCAGCAAGGCCTTTGACAACATCCTCCACAGCAAACTCCTGGCCAAGATGTCAGCCCGTGGCTTGGACAGCAGCACTCTGTGTAGGGTTAGGAACTGGCTGGAGGGCCAGAGAGTGGTGGTGAATGGTGCCACCTCCAGCTGGAGGCCCGTCACCAGTGGTGTCCCCCAAGGATCAGTGCTGGGCCCCATCCTGTTTGATATCTTTATTGATGATCTGGATGAGGGCATTGAGTCCATCATCAGTAGATTTGCAGACAACACCAAGCTGGGGGCAGGAGTTGATCTGCTGGAGTGCAGGAGAGCTCTGCAGAGGGACCTTGACAGGCTTGACAGATGGGCAGAATCCAACGGCATGAGATTGAACACATCCAAGTGCCAGGTTCTACACATTGGCCACAGCAACCCCATGCAGTTCTAAAGGATGGGGTCAGAGAGGCTGGAGAGCAGCCAGGCAGAGAGGAAGCTGGGGGTACTGATTGATAGGAGGCTGAACACAAGCCAGCAGTGTGCCCAGGCAGCCAAGAAGGCCAATGGCATCCTGGCCTGCATCAGGAACAGTGTGGCCAGCAGGAGCAGGGAGGTCATTCTGCCCCTGTACACTGCACTGGTTAGGCCACACCTTGAGTCCTGTGTCCAGCTCTGGGCCCCTCAGTTTAGGAAGGATGTTGAGTTGCTGGAATGTGTCCAGAGAAGGGCAACAAAGCTGGTGAGGGGTTTGGAGCATAAGCCCTATGGGGAGAGGCTGAGGGAGCTGGGGTTGCTTAGCCTGGAGAAGAGGAGGCTCAGGGGAGACCTTATTGCTGTCTACAACTCCCTGAAGGGAGGTTGTAGACAGGTGGGGGTTGGTCTCTTCTCCCAGGTAACCACCAAGTGAACAAGAGGACAGAGTCTCAAGCTGCACCAGGGGAGGTTTAGACTGGATGTTAGGAAGAAGTTCTTCACAGGAAGAGAGATTGGCCATTGGAATGGGCTGCCTGGGGGGGTGGTGGAGTCACCATCACTGTAAGTGTTTAAGAAGAGATTGGATGAGGCACTTGGTGCCATGGTTTAGTTGATTAGATGATGTTGGGTGATAGGTTGGACTTGATCATCTTGAAAGTCTTTTCCAATCTGGTTAATTCTATTGTATTCTAAACAAACACACATAAATATTATAACACGTATTTGACTAGCAGCCAGATATAAAACCAGCACTAATTCTACACTAAATGAGAGTTATTTTAATTGTTGTGCAAAAATTACAATAGGAAAATTAGTCCTATAATACAATTTGTAAAGAAGTACCCTTGAAATGGATATTATTTGAAATTATTTTAAAACCTTACATGATAAATAAGTACATTTTTCAAAAAACACAGAGAGATTCTGATTTACAGCATTGCCCTAAAATGCTAAACATTAAAAACCAAAACAAACCACACCAACCAAACAAAAAATACCACCCCACAATCAAAAACCAAACCAACAAAACACCCAAAGAAGAAAACTTCACAGTCAAGAAAAAAACAGCTTTCTTTATTTCAGTTATGACACAGAAAACAACCAAACAGTATAAAAACTCTGGTATTTGTCACTTGCAGGCACTTTCATTACTCTGAAAACAACATGGTTCAACTGTTTATTTGAAAGGAAAGATCCCTCCCTTTAGGAATCCAACTTCCTAAAAATTAAGTATGGTCTTAAGTGAAACATAATTCATTTTAACTAGAATAGCTACATGATGATGAGCTGGGCCCCAAGGAGAAATAAGCAATCTCAAATCCCATCACTGACTGCCTAAGGCAGTCACACAACAACAGACCTCTTCAAAATGCTATTTTAAATGAAATTAAATATAAATCAAGTTCCTCACATAGTTAAACAAGTTGCTAATAAATAAAATAGCTGATAATTTCTAACCATGGGGCTATAAAAGAATTTGATTCTCCTAACCTTTCTGGAAGGCACCAGGTTCCTAGCATAGCTCTTTATATTGTGTGATTCTCTGAGGAGATAACCCAGCACTTGGAAGAGATAACCCAGCACAAAGGGCTATGATCTCAGTGAAGCATCAAACCACTCCGTGCATCCCATGGAAGCAACACACTAAAGGCAATGAAACCAGCTATCAACAGCTTCAGTCACAGGTCAGAATACACAATAGAGTTTGAATGAGGAATGTCATACCCAACCCAAATACAATACAATACAATACACCAGCTTGAAAGAGACCTTCAAGATCATCATGTCCAACCCATCAACCAATCCAACCCACCTAAACAACTAAACCATGGCACCAAGCACCCCATCAAGTCTCTTCCTGAACACCTCCAATGAAGGTGACTCCACCACCTCCACTCCAACACTGAGAACAGACATCACACATCCTTAAAAAACAAATAGTGAAAGTTAAATCTAAACAATCTCAGGGCTGTTTTTTCACATCACCAGCTTTCATCAGAGCCTTAATAGCCCTGGCCCGCATCTCAAGCTCCAGAAGCTCCAGTTGCTGTGCTGATGGCTGAACATCTTCTGAGGGAGGAACAGCTAAGGTTGCTGCTTTGGGCTCCTTTGGGCTGGACTCTGCCAACCCCAGTATCTCGTTCACGCTTTTCTCAATGTCCTTCTGAAGGTCATCTATCTGACCAGCTCCACTTCTGACAGTGTTCTCGTGCGCATCTGGGCCATCTTCTTCATTGCACGGACCTTCTATGTCACTATCATATGCATCTGCATTTATGCTGAGCACATCACTGTCTTCTCCCTTGCCTGTAACACAAAGGTAACAATCATACAGTAGCCTAACAGAGCCATTTTTTCTTCAACTTACAAAATTGCTTCTGCTTAACTTGTTCCTCTGCAGATTCAGAGTGGCAAAAACACCTGTGAATTTAAGACAACTTATTCCTCTTCTTTTTCTCCTCCAACTTTTGAGGCTGATCTAATCTAGACAAGTGTTAATGCATTTTTATGCCAATTTTGCTGATAGCAAAGCAACAGTGCCAGGAAGATCTATCCTATGGAGTTACATGATCTATTTTCCCAATTAAAATGTCATAAGGTTTTATAACACAAGGAAGCCTCTGCAGTGCAGAATTTATTATTGTTTGCTACCTTTAAACTCAGCTTTCAAAATACAGCTTTGAGAATGAAATTTTAACACCATTTTTAAAAGAAGGTGGACACTACAGTCAGGCACAGCACCAAAAATTAATGGAAAGTCCATTTATAATGCAACTCTTCAGAATTTGTCACAAGTACTTTAGATGCATTTCACTCAGCAAAAACATGGAGGAGGCTGTGACATTGGCTTTTAATGTAGGCTGAAATTTGGAGCTTACTGAAAGTTAAAAAAATAAAAATAATTAGAAAAGGCAGTGTAATGAAATGAAAGCAGAACTCTACCAGCATCTCAGTAACTGCTCTCAAGGTGTGGATACAGAAAGGCTATTGCTTTTGACACACTGCCCTCAGAAATTCTTTGTCTTTTACTAACCGTTGTGTCCGTGCAAATTACAGTAGGATTAGTTCTTGCTTAAAATGAACAATTTACAGTCAGGTGATAGTAAAGTTGCTGATTCTAAAGGCTTTAGGATTGCTTTTGTTAGTACCATATCCACAGCTATGGTTGTATGCCCTGCTAATTAATAATGAGAGTTCAGAGATAGAGATCTGTGGTCTTGAAATACATACAATTGCTTACCATGAAGATGAAAAGGAAGTTTACATTCCTTTGTAAGCTATGTTAGTCTATAATGATCCTCCACGTATCAAAAATACTCTTTACTTAATATATATTCAGACAGTATTGCAAATCAAGGGCTTTATTATCATTATTATTTTCTTTAATTCTCCTTTAAAAACATGGTAGAGACAAGGAAGTGAAACAGATGAGACTACTGATAATGGGTGACTGCTATAACACAGGGCATTCCCTCTGAAAACATGAACACTTCTTAACTCTACAGGTGGTCAAACTCTGGAGAAGTTTTCCCAGAGAGGTTGTGAAGTCTCCAACCTTGCACATACTCAAGCCTTGACTGCAGGTGGTCCTGAGCAACCTGTTATCACTGACCTGCTTGAGCAGAGGCATTTGGTTTGATGATCTCAAAAACTGCCAGTCCAACCTAAACAGTTTTGTGACTCTCTGACTTTTAAAATCAGTAGGCTAACACCTGGCTTTAGAAGGACCTGAGCAAAGCCTTCAACACTGTCCTGCACCACATCCTGGTCTCCAAGCTGGTGCAGGATGGGTTCCATGGATGAGCCATTCAGGGGATAAAGAACTGGCTTGATGGCCACACTCAAAGAGTGGCTGTCAATGGGTCCATGTCCCAGTGGAGGCCAGGGGCAAGTGGAGTCCCTCAGGGATCAGTCCTGGGACCAGTCTTGTTCAACATCTTTGTGGGTGACATGGACAGTGGCATTGAGTGCACCCTCAGCAGGTTTGCTGATGACACCAAGCTATGTGGTGCAGCAGACATGCTGGAGGGAAGGGATGCCATCCAGAGGGACCTTGACCGGCTGGAGAGGTGGGCCCATGACAATCTCATGAGGTCCAACAAGACCAAGTGCAAGGTCCTGCATCTGGGTCAGGGCAATCCCAAGCACTAATATAGGCTGGGCAGGGACTGGCTTGAGAGCAGCCCTGAAGAAAAGAACTTGGAGGTGCTGGTGGATGAGAAACTCAACATGAGCCACCAGTGTGCACTTGCAGCCCAGAAAGCCAATCAGATCCTGGGCTGCATCAAGAGAAGCATAGCCAGCAGGTCAAGGGAGGTGATTCTCCCCCTCTACTCAGCTCTGGTGAGACCCCACCTGGAGTACTGCATCCAGTTCTGGAGCCCCTATTACAGGAAGGATCTGGAGATGATGGAAGGTGTCCAGAGAAGGGCCATGAGGATGAGCAGAGGGCTGAAGCTGCTCTCCTATGAGGACAGACTGAGGGATTTGGGGCTGTTCAGTCTGGAGAAGAGAACACTCCAAAGAGACCTTATCATGGACTTCCAATATCGGAAGGGGGCCTACAAGAAAGCTGGGGAGGGACTTTTTAGGGCGTCAGGGAGTGACAGGACTAGGGGGAATGAAGCAACACTAGAAGTGGGTAGATTCAGATTGGCTGTTAAGAAGTTCTTCACCATGAGGGTGGTGAGACACTGGAACAGGTTGCCCAGGGAGGTGGTAGAAGCCTCATCCCTGGAGGTTTTTAAGGCCAGGCTGGACGTGGCTCTGAGCAACCTGATGTAGTGTGAGGTGTCCCTGCCCATGGCAGTGGGGTTGGAACTAGATGATCCTTGAGGTCACTTCCAACCCTGACAATTCTATGATTCAATGATTCATCAACTGGTTAATTTTATTTTGGAATTGCTAGTAGCATCCTTTGGTTCCTTAACGTCAGATCTGCAGGGCTAGAAGTACTGATTCGTAAGCATTGCTCATCAATAAAACAACTGACATACTGGAAAGCCAAGCAAATATTTCCTCTGTGAATTGCTCTTTCTTAGTATCAGGCAATCAAAATCTTACTGACATTCAAAGTACATTAAAAAAATCACTGATAATGCAGTCTAACACAGCAGGGACCTATGATTTTAATACATTATAATTTGTTAGTTAATTATCTTCCTATCACTGGCCCTTTTTTTTTCTCCTCAAGATACTCAGATTTAATGTTTACACAGAATCACAGAATCACCAAGGTTGGAAGAGACCTCAAAGATCATCAAGTCCAACCTGTCACCACAGACCTCATGACTAGACCATGGCACCAAGTGCCATGTCCAATCCCATCTTGAACACCTCCAGGGACGGTGACTCCACCACCTCCCTGGGCAGCACATTCCAATGGCAAATGACTCTCTCAGTGAAGAACTTTCTCCTCACCTCCAGCCTAAACTTCCCCTGGTGCAGCTTGAGACTGTGTCCTCTTGTTCTGCTGCTGGTTGCTAGAGAGAAGAGACCAACCCCTTCCTGGCTACAACCACCTTTCAGGTAGTTGTAGAGAGCAATGAGGTCACCCCTGAGCCTCCTCTTCTCCAGGCTAAGCAACCCCAGCTCCCTCAGCCTCTCCTCATAGGGCTTGTGCTCAAGGCCTCTCCCCAGCCTTGTTGCCCTTCTCTGGACACGCTCTAGTGTCTCAATGTCCTTCCTAAACTGAGGGGCCCAGAATTGGACACAGGACTCAAGGTGTGGCTTAACCAGTGCTGAGTACAGGGGCTCAATGACCTCCCTGCTCCTGCTGGCCACACCATTCCTAATGCAGGCCAGGATGCCATTGGCCTTCTTGGCCACCTGGGCACACTGCAGGTTCATGTTTAGGCCAGCACCCTCAGGTCCCTTTCTGTTTGGCCGCTCTCCAGCCACTCCGACCCCAGCCGGTAGCTCGGGTTGCTGTGGCCAAAGTGCAGCACCTGGCACTTGGAAAATTCCTTTCATGTTGGAAAACTCCTAGAAATAATTTTTGAATAATTCTTCCCAGTAGGAATGCTCTTTTGATGTGGATTTCCAATACAAACCATATTCTCCTCCTTCAAAAACGAGTAAAGCAGCTTGGAAACCGCATTTTTAGAAGTCTTTGCTTTACACTTTTAATATTTCAGTCTTTTTTATTACACAGGGAATATTTTTAAATGCAGGAAAAAAAAACCAAAAAAAGGCTTTTTTTTTTTTCTAACCTCTTGAAGACACCAGTGTGAGGTGTGAAAAAACCACTCCCCACCCACAAAGTGGCTTTTATTTTCTCCTTGAGTTTTTGTACAAACCCATTTGCAGTAGGGGTAAATTCTGTTCCAAGAGCAGTACTAGAGCATGTGTTAGAAAAATTAAATTGTTCAAAACCAGTTTAATCAACCTCAAAAGAGACCACTGCTGCTTTTAAAGGGAACACAACCAAATTGGAAAAATACTGTCTGTATTGTTTAAACACCTTCTGGTTCGTGTGTGCATTTTAATTATAAGCAGTGTGGAAAAACCTTAGGAAAAATCTTATCTTTCCTGGGGTTTATGAAATTTCTGTTATCCTGAGGGTGTAGGGGAAACAAAGTAAAAATCAATTCTGATTACTAAGAAAGCTATAAATGGACTTTTCTCTGCTTAAAAAATGGGGAAGGGGGAGGGGGAAGGGGGGGGGAAGGGGGGGGAAGGGGGAAAGAGGGGGGGAAGGGGGGGAAAGAGGGGGAGAAGAGGGGGAGAAGAGGGGGAAAGTGGGGGGAAAGAGGGGGAAAGAGGGGGGGAAGAGGGGGAAAAGGCAGGAAAAAGGGAAGTCTGTAATTCATCACAGTATTGAATTCCTGGTTTAGGAATACTGTGTGCTACCCTGAATGAGATCCCAGTCTTGATGTAGGATCTTACATAATTATCAGTGTTCTTCCTCATATCACTGGCTGACAATCCTGCAAACCCTAGTGATCATACTGGTAAATACAGCACATAGGGGAACACACACAACTAACACATATGGCACTTCCAACATTCTAGTCAGAGCTGACAAAAAGCAAATAAAACTGTGGAAAACGCAGGATAAGAAATACTGATGAGTTTACAGAGAGTTTTTGATCTCTGTTTTTTTTTTAGTAAGGTAAATCACAATTTCCAAGCAATTAATACTGAAAGCCTAAACCAGAAATTATTCTGAAACTACAGAAGTCCTCCTCACAGCACTGCATACAAAGTACTTGGATCAACATACCAGGCCTTTCTTCACTCCTAAGTAGTTTTGCCCTTTTCCCACTGTGACAAGGTTAGTATTTCAGTTTTGGATGCAGTTTTACCTATTTCCTACACTATCAAATCAACTTTTAATGCTATCTTTTCAACTCTACCTTGCAGTACACAAAATACATGGAAGATCAAAAGAAATGGGCATCGACAGGATTAAGAAATGGAAATTACCCTATCCTGCTCCACGGTTTCAGACAGCACTTGCCTAACATGCTGGTCAACCAAGCAGCTTTTCCACTGATCACTAAAGTAGGTGCATCATATCACAGTTCAAAGCCTGAAACTTAACTTCACAGACTGCACTCATCCTACCTCAATGCAAAGAGAAACTGACTTTGCACTGGGTCTGGCTGGGATAGAGTTGGTTTTCTTCACAGCAGTCTGTAAGACACTGGTTCTGGACTTGCATCTGAAACTGTTGGTAACACACCAGCGCTGGACAGTGCTTGCACAGGCTCAAGGTTTTCTCTGTGTCTCATCCTGACTCCACAATGACTAGTCTGGAGATGGGCAAGAGACTGGGAGGGATACACAGCCAGAACAGCTAAGTCCAACTGACAAAGGGATACTGTCCACCATATATGACATTGTGCTCACAGCTAGTAACAGCTCAAGGAAATGAGGAGGAAAAAGGGATGTTAATGGCTATGGTATTTGTCTTCCCAAGCAACTTCTAGTGTATGCCAAGGCTCTGCTTTCCAAGTGGATAACAATCTGGCTGTCAATGGGAAGTAATGAATAAATCCCATACATTGCTTTGTTCTAGTGCACAGCTTTTGTCTCACTTAATAAACTGCCTTTATCTTGACCCAGAAGTTTTTTTCTTGCCTTTTCTCTTCTGATTGTCTCCTCTGCTGGGGGAGGAGTAATTCAACCACTGGTGGGCACCTACTGCTGGCTGAAGCCAACCCACAAAAGGATTCCTTTTTTGGTTTTGGTGACATATTAAGCAGAAGCTCAGTATGAACAATGATTCATGTCTGTCTCAGAATTAGTATGGACCAGGAAACTGGGCAAAGCCACCTCAGGTTCCACTCAGAATTTGGAGCTTCCAGAACTGTGTAATTGTGACCGTTTTAGGCTGTGCCATGGAAATGTCTATGGATCTGTCACTGTAATACAGTGTCCTTACAAGCTCATGGGCCCACAGATGTTCTGAGGGGTTTTATTTCCTTCTTTCACAGCTGTAATTTCAGCCACTAACAAAGATCATGGTTGGCATTTCTCATTACCTTTATTATTTTGATGACTTCCACTTTTTCCTTCAACTACAATTGCAAAGTTTATTCTAGCATACTTAATTCAATTTTTAAATCTTATTTTATGAACATTTGCTTACCCTCTCATTCTTCTTCCCTATTGTATCACAGGCTGCAGCTCAGCAAGTGATTAGTTATGTTTTCACTTTTATATTGATATTCTCAAAAGCTCTTTAAAGCAAATAATGTCTTGAGTGGAGCCATTGTTATAGCCCAAAGCCATCAGTATACTCTGGTTGATTAGGTCATAAAAAAACAACAGAGCAATCACCTGCAGCAATCATCAAGCCCCTTTAATAACACAAAAGTGGAAGAGATCTGAAGGAAATCTGTCAGTACTAAGGTCACTCCATACAGCACAACACAGAACATTGAAGGCATTCCTCACAAAGCCATAGCAAACTGCTCCTAGAAGTTTTGACGCTTCTATTATGACTCTTTCCTTCTAGGATTAATTCCCCTTGCTAATTACTCAGAAAAAAATAATCACAGTTACTCCTAGATACATCTTGCAGACAACATTCTGAATTGTGAAATAGGAGTTGCAGGAAGCAAATAATGTTAATCTTTGCAGAAGAGAAATATAGGCTGCAAGAATTTACAACACTGTTTGATTGGAAAAGCTATTTCTGATGTTACTGCATATGAAAATCAACAGACTGAGACAAAACCACCTACAATCCCAGTGCTCCATCCACAAAATTATACTGCCAGTCATGACATGGCAGTGATTTAGTGATTAGAATAAACCAAACCCTGCTGCAGCATAAGGAAACTGTTTCCTTACACAGCAGGTACTCAAATGTGTACCACAAAAGTACCTGCTCTTGTTTTTTCTACTGTGCCAATCACAGTAGTACCTGAATGCCTCATCCCCTGCATTTTTTCAAATGAGAAAATGTATATCCAAGACAAAAGAGATCCAAAGATCTGAGTGTGAACTTCCACTGACACTGACTTCAAGTGAAACGTGCAGCTATCAGGAGTGGTGGGTGTTAAGCACCATTCCCTGGAACCTTAGCTCTGCACAACAAACAAAGTAAGGTGTCACGTATCAAGACTGAACAAAATGATTAATTACAATCAGTCCTTGGGCAAAAAAATATTGTAGTAATGAATGGCTATGAATGTCAAATCAAGAGTATTGTAGACTCCAATGATCATCTCAATAGAAAGTTAAACTGATTCTCAAAGAATTCAGCAAATGGTAATAGCAGTATTAGCAATCACCTGCATACCAAGACCCTGAAATGACTGAAGTTCCTCTTCAGCTGAAAAATTAAGATGTGAAGAGCCAAATGAGCCTTGCAAGGGCTTCAGTCTTGTTCCATAAGATAAACTAGCAAACTCTGAAGAGCTGCAATTTGCTTCTAGCCCCAGAATCTCTCAAATCTGGAGTTAGTCACTGCCCAATTAGTCACTCCAGTAAACAAAACTTTAGCTTTCTCCACTGCATACCTTGTTTTGACTCCTGACTTTCCAGCTTGCTGTCTTCCCTGAGAGAAGAAGTAGAATCTATACTGTTGTCCTGTCTGAAAACAAAGAAGATGACATTGTAATCCTCATATTTTACAATTTAAGAAAACATTTCTAAGAAACATTTACTTTAACTGAAGAAATTTGGTGGGGGTGGTGGTAGGCCAGCTACAGCATCAATACAGGCAAAAGGAACACAGAGTGCTAAAGTAAAGCACCTCAGAATGAGATACTTCTTTTTTTCTATGTTTTTTTTGGCTTTGCCTAGCAATAAAGAAGGACAAAGTAATAATTTCCACTACTCTCTAGCCTTTCAGATTAACAACCCCCACTGGCAGCTCCTCCCTAATATCTGGAGCTTTTCTCTAAAGCTAAGAATAGTTGTCACACAGTTAAATGATTTGGAAAAAAAAATCATAGTCCCAGTTGCATTCAAATCATTTACTATTTTATTTTGAATTAAGCTGTTTTCATGGAGTTACCATTACCTCACCACCATCCACCCTTCTCCTGCATCACAATCTCATGTTTTCACAAAGGCAGGGTTTTGAAAACAAAATGCAATGGAACTGTTAAATTGATTTAGTGTTTGCATTTCTCTGTTTATTCTATTTAAAGATTTCTATCCTTGACCTGTAAGGTTCCACTTCCTTTATACAAGCAATAAGAAAAAGGAATTTCTGTGAAATGTTCATGCCTTTCAGAGATTTGCACCTGTTAGTTACACAAACTGAAAACACTGTGAAATAGACAGGAAGAAAGAGGGCAGAACGACACAGAATCACAGGAGGAGTTCAGTTGCCGTGTTCAGTGAGCATTCTGACAGGAAAACTGACAATTTCCTACCCTGAATGTTCGTGTGGCATTTGTTTCATACATATTAACAGGGAATGAATGCAACCATCCTGCCTGTGGCAGCTAAACAGCACTACAAAAAGAATAGCAGTACCTCAGACCTAAACACAATGCCCAACAACTTAGGTTTTAGCAGTGGTTTGAAGGCTTTACCTAAAGTTGAATGTAGATCTATTTTCCCCATACTCTCAAAGACATGTTTTTTCACTGGCTATGTCAGGAGGTAGAACACTGTAATACTTCCAGTCACCTTGGTCTGAGAGACAGAGTTATTGTCATTGCTACTTCTTTTCCTGAAGAAGCAGAAATCACTGTCCTGTTTCTCCCACTTTTTGTACCAACTGCAACATAAATGTGTATGCAATAATTAAGGAGAATGTATAGCTCTTTGTATATTCACACAGCACCTGAAAAATTTGGGTTTTTTAATGTTCTATACTTAAGTGAGGAAAGAGAATTGTACTGTCCCCTGTCATTATAATAAATAAACTATTTACTCTGAAGCATTTTTCTTAGAGCTCAATGGGGTGTATCCTTTCAGTTGGCTTTCCTGTCTGGTCAAGGGTGGTATCACCCCAACCCTTCAATGTTGGACTTTCCATTCCCAGGCAAAGCTGAAAGAGAAGGAATGGATACAAACCAGATGCTCAAGCAGCTATGCTGACCAGGAATTTCTGTACATACAGCTAACCCCTTCAGAAAATTATTCAAAATTTGCCACTTCACAAATGAAGAAAGTTTGCTCATTTATTTTACATTCCAGTCATCAGTCTTGTACTACAAAGGACAGAGGTGTTGCAGGACCTCAGCAAGGCCTTTGACACCGTCCCCCACAGCAAACTCCTGGCCAAGCTATCAGCCTATGGCTTGGACAGGAGCACACTGCGTTGGGTTAGGAAGTGGCTGGAGGGCCGAGCCCAGAGAGTGGTGGTGAATGGTGCCACATCCGGCTGGCGGCCAGTCACCAGTGGTGTGCCCCAAGGATCAATGCTGGGCCCCATGCTCTTCAACATCTTTATTGATGATCTGGATGAGGGCATTGAGTCCATCATCAGTAAATTTGCGGATGACACCAAGCTGGGGGCAGGAGTTGATCTGCTGGAGGGCAGAGAGGCTTTGCAGAGGGACCTCGACAGGCTGGACAGATGGGCAGAATCCAACGGCATGAGATTGAACACATCCAAGTGCCAGGTTCTGCACATTGGCCACAGCAACCCCATGCAGTGCTACAGGCTGGGGTCAGAGTGGTTGGAGAGCGGCCAGGCAGAGAGGGACCTGGGGGTACTGGTGGATGGTAGGCTGAACATGAGCCTGCAGTGTGCCCAGGCAGCCAAGAAGGCCAATGGCATCCTGGCCTGCATCAGGAACAGTGTGGCCAGCAGGAGCAGGGAGGTCATTCTGCCCCTGTACACTGCACTGGTTAGGCTGCACCTTGAGTCCTGTGTCCAGTTCTGGGCCCCTCAGTTTAGGAAGGATGTTGTCTTGCTGGAGCGTGTCCAGAGAAGGGCAACAAAGTTGGTGAGGGGTTTGGAACATAAGCCCTATGAAGAGAGGCTGAGGGAGCTGGGGTGGCTTAGCCTGGAGAAGAGGAGACTGAGGGGTGACCTTATTGCTCTCTACAACTACCTGAAGGGAGGTTGTAGCCAGGCAGAGGTTGGTCTCTTCTCCCAGGCAGCCAGTACCAGAACAAGAGGACACAGTCTCGGGCTGCACCAGGGGAGGTTTAGACTGGATGTTAGGAAGAAGTTCTATACAGAGAGAGTGATTGCCCATTGGAATCGGCTGCCCGTGGAGGTGGTGGAGTCACCTTCATTGGAGGTGTTCAGGAAGAGGCTTGATGGGGTGCTTGGTGCCATGGTTTAGTTGTTTAGGTGGGTTGTATTGTATTGTATTGTTTTGTATTGTATTGTATTGAGGTGGGTTGGATTGGTTGATAGGTTGGACGTGATGATCTTGAAAGTCTCTTCCAACCTGGTGGTGTATTGTATTGTATTGTATTATTGTATTGAGTGGAAGAATGGATTAGAGCCCTCACCTGTTAGATGTGAAAAAAATCCCAGGAACTCAATAAATAAAACTAGGTCTGCTGTATAGGATGGTTTAGAGATGTCAACCAGAGCCTCAGTCTTCTTGCTGGAAAAAGGAACACTGGAAAACATGACATTACCAGGTTCAATTTAGGTGGATCAAGAAGAACATAGACTGAGGGGAAGCTCTGCACTCACACACATAACCATATGGTCACCCAGCTGAGGCCCACCCCAATTACCACTCCAGTGGGCCTGCACAGTCCAGACCAGGCAGCCTCAGTACCAGAGCAAAAGACTTTAGATCAAAGCCTTGAGACTCCTGGGCAGCAACATTCTCACACTCACCTCCATTACTGGGTGAGGTTAGACCAGGTGCCAGCACAGAATAGCAGGTAAATATGTCCATGATGCTATCATAGTACTTCTCAGAAATTTCAGCTTTTGCTTTGTCACTTGGCAAGGCTTATCATACTGATTTCTCCATAGTACTGCTATGTCCACAAGGCTCTGCCTTTAATGAGTCACCAACAGCAAAAAGGACAAGAAAAGAGCAGAAGAACCCAGAAACTTCATCAGGGACCACCCTGAGATGCTCTTAGGATTGTGAGAGTAACCAGCCTGCTTTCTGAGAATGAAACTTGGCAAGAGCAGTCAACTGGAGAAATCACCTAATAGACTGATTATTACTGTCTGTGGGAGTAAAGGAGTCTGCACAGGGTGCTGGAGAAGTGCATTTCAGGATTGCTGGCAGATGTTTTTAAGGGATGTCCAGTTCTAGAGCCACTATTATAGCAAGGATCTGGAGGTGCTGGAGCATGTCCAGAGAAGGGCCATGAGGATGAGCAGAGGGCTGAAGCTGCTCCCCTATGAGGACAGACTGAGGGAGTTAGGGCTGTTCAGTCTGGAGAAGGCTCTGAGGAGACCTTATTGTGGACTTCCAGTATCTGAAAGGGGCCTACAAGAAAACTGGGGAGGGACGTTTTAGGGTGTCAGGGAGTGACAGGACTAGGGGGAATGAAGCAACACTAGAAGTGGGTAGATTCAGATTGGATGTTAGGAAGAAGTTCTTCACCATAAGGGTGGTGAGACACTGGAACAGGTTGCCCAGGGAGGTGGTAGAAGCCTCATCCCTGGAGGTTTTTAAGGCCAGGCTGGACGTGGCTCTGAGCAACCTGATGTAGTGTGAGGTGTCCCTGCCCATGGCAGTGGGGTTGGAACTAGATGATCCTTGAGGTCACTTCCAACCCTGACAATTGTATGATTCAATGGCCTGCCTTCTTACTGAACTCTATTACTGGACACTAAGCTCTGTATGTATATGCACAGCTGTGTGTCTATGTGACATCAATTGCAAAGGGGACCACAGATCACAGGGACCTACAGGATTCTGTTGCCAGAAACTAGACAAGAACAAAAAATGTGCACACTACCTTGGCAAACTCCAGTATCATGAATCAATGTGTATGCAGACACTTGTAATTCACTACCAAAACTCAGGCTAGTCTAGCTAGCAAGTAGAATGGGAGGTCTGGGAGTCAGGTACCAGCCTGTAAGATCAGAGGCCAAATTCCTGAAGGAGAAAAGGGTCTGCAAGTAGACAAGTTGAGGGCCCATAGCTTTGCTAGAGAGATCAACAGGATGATCACGGGTCTGCAGCAGCAGAGAGGCCTGCATGCACAAGGAGGTGTGAGCATCAAGCAGAGTGGGAATACAAGCTTGGTGGGCTTGAATGTCCAAATGCCAGCAACTGCAGAGCAGTTTGGAGCAGCTGCTGTCAACATGTCTGGATGGGTCCACTTACCTTCTCTGTTTTCTTTCTCCTCTCTTCTCCCCTCTCTTCTCACCATTTTTTTCTAAGCAACTCCTAGCCCTTGGTTCTACTTGTCACTCAACTCATGACCAAAATAAGATTGATAGACTCTGCTCATCACTAAGAGCCAAAGCTGCTTGGGCTGCCTTACCCCTCCCTCGCTCACATACATGCTTCAGCATTTTGAGCTCAGCAGTCATCTCTGCACTGGACAGCAACGTGTTTCCAGGGATAGCCTCATCTTGCACAAATAATAGGCAGGCAAGAAAATTCACATCTTCAGTATTACACTGAGCTGAAACACAAAATTTCACTGAGGAATTACAATCACCCCTTTGCCAGAAAACTTACTATGGTTCAAATACTGGCTGTGAAATCATTTATGCTCACTTTAACAGCTACATGAAAAAGAAATGATCAATTGAATAAGTGAGAACTTGAAAATTTCTCCTGTGTCACTGATTACAGCACAACTATGCTCCTTTAATGACTACCTATTGTGAGCAAAAGACTTTTGAGAACCCAGAAGTACTTTCATAGCATGGCTTTTTGCTTTCAGAATTGATTGGTTTGGGCTCTATTGCTGGTGAACCTTCACTACTTCATTCCATTGGTGGGCATTTCACACCATCTTGTGGCCAAGGAGAAGCATTTCAGGTCACAGCTCAGTTTCACTCTCAATTTGCTCATCTTGTTTAATTTATTTGTAAGAAATACCTTCTTCCCAATTATCTATACCAGGACATGGATCTAGGAAAGGAAAAAAGAAAATCTTGTCTCCAAACAATGGGAGTAGAAGATATGGTAATCAACTAAGGCACAATAAACAGGTGCAATATTTTCTTCTCTCATGCAAATATGTGACAGCAGTAATGTCGAGCTCCCTCTTTTTACCTCTCTTGAAAGACATTTTTCTCTGACAGTGAAGGCTGAAGTCACTCTTCCAAGACACAAACTCAGCATTATCACTGTTTTATAACAGAACAGTATTTGCACAGTATGTTCTTTTCAGAACAGAAGCTAACTCTCAGTTTGTTGGTGACAAATGCTGTAAATTCTGATTTGCCCTATCCTAGCTTTTCATGCTGCCATGCTCCAAACCAGTGCAATAGCTACCTGGGGCCCATGCACATCGATTCTGTACTGAACCCAACAGCCTGCATTTCTGCTGTCAGAAATTTGGGACTGAGGGTGCTTTGATACCACAACTCCAGGTGATTACAAACAGTGAGGTAAAACAACAGCACAAGTTAGGAAAAGAGGTGCTGGTCAAAGGAATCATAGAATTGTTTTGGTTGGAAAAGATCTTTAAGATAATCATGTCCAATCATCAACCTGACCACCATGGCTATTAAACCATACCCCAAAGTGCCATGTCCAGACACTTCTGGAACACATCCAAGGATGGTGATTCCACAGCCTCCCTGGATAACCTATTCCTATGCCTTCCAGTAAAATTTTTTTTCCTAATATCCAACCTAAACTTCCCCTGGCACAATTCCTGGCTATTTCCTCTCACTCTATGACTTGATACCAGAGAAAAGAAACCAGCCTCCACATTACTACAATCTCCACACACCCCTTGCTCTTTTTGTGTGCTTCTAAGTAGGGGGGAAAAAAAGGAAAATGAATGAAAGGGAAATTCCTTTAAATATAGGAGTGGATAGCTAAATACTAAGACAATAGCAGTATAATGGTGATGGCTGACATTCCAAGCTTTAGTAGCAGTTGGGGTTGGAGATCAGCAGGCAAAGTTGTATTACAGAAAAGAATTATTTAAACAGGCTGGACTAAAGGATAGTCTCTAAAGATGAGATACAGTCATGCTCATACTTTTCTGAGAGGGCTTTTAATAGTCATTAAGAATCACACATTGCTGGAGTAAGGCTTGTCTGCCACTCTTGACATAAAAATTACCTACCTTCCCAAATCAAAATTTGCCTTTGCAGTTCCACATCTCAATAGTATTTTGTGGTAGTTTTAGGCTATGCCTTTAAAAATTTTCACGGACCTTGAGCAGAAAAGTAGTAAAATGTAAACAAATCACTATTGGATGTAAAAAAAAGGAAAATAGATGTAATTCTAAATAATTCCCTTGGGGAGAGATCTACCATAATCCTATAATCAATATCTTTATTGATGATCTGGACAAAGGCATTTGATTCTATCATTAGTAAATTTGCAGACAACACCAAGCTGGGGGCAGGTATTGATCTATTAGAGGGTAGAAGGGCTCTGCAGAAGGACCTTGACAGGCTGGACAGATGGGAGGAGTCCAACAGGACAGCATTTAACAAGTCCAAGTGCCAGGTGCTGCACCTAGGTCAGAACAACCCCATGCAGCTACAGGCTGGGGACAGAGTGGCTGGAGAGGAGACAGGCAGAAAGGGACCTGGGGGTACAGATTGACAGAGGGCTAAACATGAGCCAGCAGTATGCCCAGGTGGCCAAGTGTGGTGGTGAGAGGCTCAGTTCTCCCCCCACACACAAAGAAAACCATGGCTAACTCAGTCAGAGAAGCATGCTAATATCATGCTTTATTATGCAGTAAATAATTTAGTAATATATAATAATAATTTCAGTCCTTCTGTTTGAGGGTATTCAAAGAGCCAATTCAAGCAACATGAATGAGGTAGCTCAGGAACATGCTAATACATTTTGAATGATAGGAAGAATGCCTGCTTGGTTTTGCAGGACTGGCTCACTGCTTTCAATTAAACAACTGTTGCTTAGCCTGGCAGTTCTTTTGGTATAACAGCAGGCCATTGGAGACAGCAACACAGAAACAATAAACAAAAATCTGAGAAGTGCACAATGCAAAATCTACCTAGAGCTCACAGGTAATGAAGCATTTCTATTTATTTATAAATGCATTAAAAATATTATATAAAATATATTTAAAATATATATTTCATAAAATAACTATTATAAAAAAAATATATATCTATAGTTTATGTTTATTTCCCCTTACTGACAAATATGGGTCCTGCTTCTTCAGTTCCACTGCATGCTTATTCCAGGATTTCTAATGCTTAACTTGGAAGAAGCTGGTGACAAACTAACAAAGCCAGTGTTTCACACACCAACACAAGCATGTGAAGCTTTGAAGCTTTCACATGGCTGAAATTTAGGAAAAGCCTGAGGACGTCCAGTTCTGGTGGCAGAATGTGGATACGTGCACCAGCAAAAATAGGAAGGTTACAGATGTAACACCATCCCAAAGCTTCAGATAAAGAGATGAATTTTGCAGTCTTCCCTGTACTGGGAGAAACACCTCTAAATCCATGCTACTTTTAGACAGGAAGCAGGTGTTTAAAGGTAGATAAGTATTCGCATATTTGGGGGGGAAGAAAAAAAAGAATCATTACAAACTATACCCTTTTAAGAAAGCCTTTATATTTTTATACAGTTACAGTTTCTCCAAACATAGTAATTTAAGCTTTCTGGATGTCTACTGACATTTGGACACTGCTGAAGGTACATGGTTGTAAATTTATTAAAAAAAATAAAGCAAACAAATGTGAAAGAAGCAAACTGGTGTTTCCAATCACTTGCTTTTACTGAAGTAAGACTTGCTATTCCCTTTTTCCTTTCACATAGAATTACAGAATCAACAAGGTTAGAAAAGACCTCAAAGATCATCAAGTCTTACCTGTCATCCAACACCTCATGACTACTGAACCATGGCACCAAGTGCCCTGTCCAATCCCATCTTGAACACCTCCAGGGACGGTGACTCCACCACCTCCCTGGGCAGTGCATTCCAATGGCCAGTAACGCTCTCACTGAAGAACTTTCTCCTCACCTCCAGCCTAAACCTCCCCTGGCGCAGATTGAGACTGTGTCCTCTTGTTCTGGTGCCGGTTGCTAGAGAGAAGAGACCAACCCCCTCCTGCCTACAACCACCTTTCAGGTAGTTGTAGAGAGCAATGAGGTCTCCCCTGAGCCTCCTCTTCTCCAGGCTAAGCAACCCCAGCTCCCTCAGCCTCTCCTCATAGGGCTTGTGCTCAAGGCCTCTCACCAGCCTTGTTGCCCTTCTCTGGACACGCTCTAGTGTCTCAATGTCCTTCCTAAACTGAGGGGCCCAGAACTGGACACAGGACTCAAGGTGTGGCTTAACCAGTGCTGAATACAGGGGCACAATGACCTCCCTGCTCCTGCTGGCCACATTATTCCTAATGCAGGCCAGGATGCCGTTGGCCTTCTTGGCCATGTGGGCACCCTGCTGGCTCATGTTTAGGTGGCTGTCGATCAGTATCCCCAGGTCCCTTTCTGTTTGGCAGCTCTCCAGCCACTCTGACCCCAGCCTGTAGCACTGCATGGGGTTGTTGTTGTGGCCAAAGTGCAGCACCCAGCACTTGGACTCGTTGAATGCCATCCTGTTGGACTCTACCCATCTGTCCAGTCGGTCAAGGTCCCTCCGGAGAGCCTTTCTACCCTCTAACTGACCAACATCTGCTCCCAACTTGGTGTCATCCACAAATTTACTGATGTGCACATATCCATGAGAATAACTAAGACAAACAGGAATTAAGGCAAAAAAAAAGCCTTAACATTGTATGATTGATTTTTCTCTGTTTTATTATTTATTTTATTATTTATTACTGCATCATAGAATGCAGTAAAAAAAAAAAGTAATAATTTATAAGACAATCACCAAGTATTGAAGGCAAACTAGGAAGGACCAACAGTGAGAGTGTAAACAAATAAACTGCCTTTTTCATTCTGAAAAGTCTTTTCTCTTCCCAGGGCAAAATAATTCATCCATGTAAATTCAGGTAATAATTAAAAATAAATTAATGATTACAGACAACTAAGTTCAGCTTAGCTATGCAATTTTCACCATTTCTTCACTGATGCAGCATTGGTCTCCTTGGCTGTTGACTGACTTTTTGCTGTTCTGGCTGAAAGAGTTTTCTTAAGTTTTGCAAGCTTGCATTTATATGCAAACTGCAGAAAATAAAAAAAGATCACCTAAATGTCCAAAGTTTAGACTTATTTCTAAAAAAGGGATTGGGACATTTTGCAGCTGTGAAGTGCTCTACTTATTGAGCACTGGGCTTTGATGATCACTATAAAAGCCTCATTTTTTCTTTCTCATTTCACATTTCTTTTTTAACCCTCTATTAGCAAAGCAACTTTCCCCCCCCCCTTTTTTTTTGGTGTGTGATTTTTGATATTGTTTGGTTTGGGTTTTTTTTTAGTTTTGTTTGGGAGGGTTGTTGTTGTTGGGTTTCTTGTTTGTTAGTTATTCAGTTTGGTTTTGTTGTTGGTTTTGTTTGCTTAGGGTTTTTTTTTATTTGGTTTGGGTTTTTTGGTGGTAGTAACGGTGATTGGTTGAGTTTTTTGCCATTGTTAAACTAAGCATACTGCTGAACCCAAGACCCAAGTTTCTGAGATAGCTATGTGTATAGCACACCATTTTTTTAACCTGCTGTATTAAAAGGAGAAGACATGCCACAGTTCATAAACCAGCTTATCTTGCCCGGTCAGTTTGAAGTCATTTGCAATATTAAAGTACTGTGATGATAGAAAAACCAGGGGTACCTCAAACAAACATTCCATTCTTCAGAGGAAGTAATCTTCTCTGCAACTTCCATCAACATTTCTCTGTTTCTTATACACTTTTTTACTATTTACATGTTTCTCATCAGCAAAGTAAGATGACCTAGCTTTGCCAGCCTTTGGTAACTGTAGCAACAGTTAAAGAACTTGGGCAGTTTTAATTCTGCTATGCTTCAGCACTGCTATGAGAAAAGGCAGACAACACCCATTCACTTTGGGTTTACTCACTGAGTGTTCCAGGCATCAGATCTGTGCTGTGTAAAAACAGCAGACTTCTGAGCTGCAATTAACACCCTAGAGAGGCTGTTTTCCTGAAACTTTCCTAGTTTCCATGGGGAAATGGGTTATTAAGTGTCTTCTGATACCCACTGGTCAAAAAAATGGTACATCCTGCTTGTTTTCCTTATTTTGTTGTTTCTAGCGGCTTCTGTGGCTGAGGGTCATAAATGTATGTCCCAAGAGTAGTTTTGAGACACCCTGCAGTCACAGATCCACCTTCCCGAAATCTAGTAGCACTAACTGCACCGTAATTCTTTAAGATGAAGAACACTTCCTGTATCTTGCAACAGTAAAGAGCTAGTGAACTAGGCCTTAAAAAAAACAAAACCACCACCAATAAACCCACACACACACATATATAATACCTTCTCCAGAAATCAAAATCCTGGGTCATTTTTCATGGTTTCCTTAGCCAACAAGTTTGTCTTCTCATTCTGGTCAGAAGTTCACTGGCAAAACATCAGCCACTTAAGAGAGGCTCTTTTACATAAAGAGACCTGACACTCAGTGTATTTTCTAAGGTTTGATACAATTTTTATACCTTTTTTTTAGACAACCAGCAGAGGGCAATGTCCAAAACAATACAATTAGCCCACATAAATTGTTGTACTGACACCATTTGTAGATTATGTGGACGACAAAGACCTAAGGGTGGGATACAGTCATAAATCAGCTAGAAGAAACAGTGCCAGAGGGTATTGAAACTGTATCACAGCTTTCACTTAGTGTCACTCCATTTTGTAGTATATTTGTGTGATGTATGATGAGAAAATAACTCACTAACTGCAGTAACTTTTTCTAGACCAAAGAGAGGATCAGAACACATATCAAAAATATTGACCAGAATGTAAAACTTGAATTCCTATCTCTACCTTTTCTAACCATTTGTCCCTGTTTAGTAGGTCTAGATGAACTAAGAAATCAGGAACCAAGAGATACTTTAATCTGCCCAACACTGGTATATTACCTTGTGTTGTCTCAGAGGTTTATTAATCTTGTGCACTGAACCTGTGCTGCATTTGGGTCAGTAATGAACACAGGGAATCTTTTCACTTATTCTTCTACAAGCAAGTTAGACTCAAAGTTTGATACATTGTGGGTAGTAACTGGTAACTTCCCCTTTACTTCTTCCCTAGAAACTGTCAGAAAGTTCAGCCTATCAATAAAAGAAGGGACTTAGTAACATAAGACACAAAATGTGTCTTTAACAAACTAACAAGTATTTTAAGAAAAGGTTAAAAGGGTCTTGTTGGCCTTCACAAAACTGATGCTAAGCTAACAAAAGGAAGCCAGAAGCCTCTGTACTTGAAACTCTACTACATCCCTAAGAGAACACAGGAAACAGGTAACTGTCAGTGCTGATTCAACTGAGGCAGAAGGAAGAGTGGAAGAGACATCTCCACTGAATTGAAAGTGTACTTAATGCAACTCATGGAGCAAAGTGAGTTACTCAACCTGCTTTAGCTCACTCAGAGGGCTAAGTTAAATCACTTCTGCTGCAGGCTAGGAGCGTGCACGAATTCAGCTACAAAACTCAACAGACAGGTAGTAACACCACCACGAAACCAAGTTATGTGCTCAAGATATATTGAGTGCTATAAAGTGACAAAGGCACGTTTGTAAGTTCAGTGCTTTCTAGCAGTCACAGCTCCTTGTCATACAAGCAAAGCACTGATATAATTAAGGATACAGCAACTGGGCCTTGCAATGTTATATTTGATAACTTTTCATGAAAAAATCACTGCATTGTGCAGCACTCTTAAGTTTTGTCTTTTACTCACTGACTGACTGATTCACCTCCAGTCTTGTCTCCTTCTGCCTCCTCATCAGTTTCAGAATCAGCTCCACCCTTGCCTGGAAAGAAACAGTTTCAAACGACAATTCAGGCAAATTACATAATTAATACTACAGGTTAGGCCTACTCTTAATAATTAACTCCATTATAATCAGCAGAAGGTAAAGCAGATGTCCTCAAACTAAATTTAGTCAAAACAAAAAAACTTTGTATGTTTTCTGCTAGGCACATGGTTGGCCTTTTAAAAGTCAGTCTCTTTTCAGTGACAGCCAGTGATGAGGGGCAATGGACATAAAAAAAAGTTTTCCTGTGATTGAGTTTATTATGAGCATGACACAGCACTGGAACAGGCTGCCTAGAGAGGCTGTGGAGTCTCCTTCTCCAGAGATCTTCAAAACCCACCTGGATGTGTTCCTGTTCCTGACCTGCCCTGAGAGGTCCTGCTTTCCAGGAGGGTTGGACTCAAGCTCTGGATGTCCCTTCCAACCTCTAGCATTCTCTGATTATGAAAACCAAACAGCTATTCCTAGTATAATACTAAAGGAACTAAAAATAAAGTACAGGAGACAGAACTAATTGAAGTTACTCTGCAGCATTTAAGATCTGCAGAGTTATACGTAATTGAGAAGAAAGCAGTACCTTTACAAACAAATTCTTCAGCCCTTATATATCAATTGGAAGTTCAGTAAGATACTGAAAAGCTGGAGTGTAATATTCTGAATCAAAGTACATGAACAGTGTGTCTCAGAAGAGCAGGGAAATCCCCTAAGAGTTCTTTCACTACACGTCAAATACTCCAGTGCAATAACTAATTGAGCTGGTATTGCAGTACATCATATTTCCCCTGCAGAAAACCAGGAGGCAACTTACTACCAGTTTAACTAAAATAAAGGCTTTCCAACAATACTGCCCTAGCTTGGTTTTTCCCACCAAGTCAAAAGCTCTTTCTGGGTACTAAGGAAAACAAAGTTATGCTAGTGTTTTCTTAATAGCTTCTAAATCAACAGATGCTTTCATTCAAGCTTAAAAGATCAAAACTATACACTATATACACACACTACATATATATACATCATTACCAAATGTTATACCAACACATACACATACTAGTATCACTCTTCACAGCTACCTGAGAGGGGGCTGTAATGAAGGAGTGTTGGTCTCTTTACCATAGTACCAAGTGACAGGATGAGAAGAAAATGGCTTCAGGTTGCACCAGGGGAGGATTAGGTTGGGTATTAGACGAAACTTCTTCACTGAAAGGGTTTTCAAACACTGAAACAGGGAGGTGGTTGTATCCCCATCCCTCAAGGTGTTTAAAAGACATATAGATGGGGTGCTAAGTGACACAGTTTAGCACCAGACTTAGGCAGAGTTAGGTAACAGTTGGACTCAATAATGTTGAAGACCTTTTCCAACCAAACTGATTCTATGATTCTATATACACGCTAATATAGACTTACTGGTATGTGTGTATGCATGCTAGTAGCTAGAAATAAAAATCCAGTTTAGAGGCAGACTATACTGTGGTGAACAGTGGTAACTAAAATTTAAAGTCATACCTTCAAGTATCTTCAACAGCTTTTTTTCAGATAATAGCTCCAACTGCTCCAAGCAAAGCCTTTTGATTTCCTCCATGGAACAGCTCTAAGAAGAGGAATAAGACAGACCATAAGCCGCTAAAATTTTTTTGAGGATAAAGAAATCATGAACAGTAAGCAGTACCTGAACTGTACTAAATTGAGCTAACTCAAACTGCCAATCCTGTCCCCATTGAGAGCTCCACAGACGCAGCTGCTGAAGAACCTCAGGCAGGTGTTTCAGTTTTGACAAGTAGCAGAAACTGAATGTGTACTTTTTTCTAAACAGCTAAACAATACACCAAATCAGCCCCCTGACCCAGGGCTGCAAGTCTTCACTGCAGCTGCAGCACTGAGCAGTAAGAATACCGCACCATGCGTGTGAATCATGGTAGAGCAAAAAACTGTAGCCCTGATTACTCCTACTTCTCCCTCAGTTGCTGGGGTTGCTTAGTCTGGAGGAGACTGAGGGGTGACCTTATTGCACTCTACAGCTCCCTGAAGGGAGGTTGTAGACAGGCAGAGGTTGGTCTCTTCTCCCAGGCAGCCAGTACCAGAACAAGAGGACAGTCTCAGGCTGCACCAGGGGAGGTTTAGACTGGATCTTAGGAAGAAGTTCTATACAGAGAGTGATTGCCCATTGGAATGGGCTGCCTGTGGAGGTGGTGGAGTCACCTTCATTGGAGGTGGTCAGGAAGAGGCTTGATGGGGTGCTTGGTGCCACGGTTTAGTTGTTTAGGTGGGTTGTATTGTATTGTATTGTATTGAGGTGGGTTGGATTGGTTGATGGGTTGGACGCGATGATCTTGAAGGTCTCTTCCAACCTGGTGGTGTATTGTGTTGTATTGTATTTTAAGTGAACTACATAATTAATCCTGCAAAGACCAGAAACCATCTGTTGACCCCAAGTTCACAAATGGCTCTTGACAACACACCAATGGTTGTACAACATAAAAAGGAAATAAATTTCATATGTAAATTGTGATCCATTTATGATGTTTGATCCATACCACATGCTGCCACAGATACATGGTTATTCCAGATAACTTCACATATTTCACGCTACTTAGTGTCCTCTTGGTGAAATAAAGTCATAATTTCTTTCACACTTTCAAACAAACTATGAAACCACATAGAAGTGCCAAAATTAAAGTGCTGAGCATATTCTAACTTTCACAACACTACTGTAGGTTTGGTTCTACACCACTAGGCAACTTCCTTTCAAGCTCAGTAATGCCCTTGCCTCCAGCTGCTCCAGTTTTCTTCTCCCAGAGATGAGAAATGGATGAGACTGTATGCAGTCCACCACGTTTAAAATGAAGTCCTGCCTCACTCATATTTATCATATGGCTTAAAAAATATATATTAAAATTTAAAAAACATCACACAAATGCCATCTCATATGCAGCATCCCTTTCTGTAAAGGCTGCAAGCTTAAATTAGATTTACCAACCCCTGCAGTTCCACATGACTCAAAAAGCATATGCTGTAAGCCAGTAAAGCTCTAGCAACATTAGTACCACTGAAGTCCACAGAAGTTACAGTTCCAGAAACTGTTTATCAGGAAAGGTTTTAAAACACTTTATCTCAATATATTAATAAATTCAGCTGATGCAAACAGAAATCAAGCTTCTATGAATAAATCAGCATATTTATTGCTGAACAACATTACAGAACTTATTTCATGCAACTATTAAACTCCTCCTGCAAATAACTAACCAGTACAAGCAGATGACAGAAAAAGAAGCAGCCTGCAGATCAGCAAAGGCTGAGCAGTGGAAAAAGAGCAAGCTGGAATAACTATACCAAACCTTTGAAGTCTCTCTTGATATAAGCCTTATTTAAGAAACACAAAGGCAGCTTTTAAGGTGGAAAGCAAATAGACTTGAGAAATAAACATGCTTTATAACACAAGCATTCAAGACTGTAAAACATATATAAACAGAAAGTGTACTTCAATACCTTTAAAATATCAGGAAGCATCTTCTGCAGCTTTTTCTCCCCTATGACACAGAAACACTGTTGAAGCATTTCTTTTTTGTCTGTTATGTAGAAACTGACAGGTTTGAGTGAGACACTGAGATCTAATCCTCCTTCTTCTATATCACTGGGTTCTTCAGCTTCCTCTACTTTCTCTTCAGATGGCACATTGCATTTTGCTTCCTAAAAATCAAGGATGACAAGCACAATTTTCACATTTTTCAGCAACCTGAAAAGGAAACTTGGAGCTCCATTTGTGCTTGCAGTAGTTTTCCCATCATAACTGCAAAGTACATCTTAAGATGCACTTCTGAGCTTGCAAACTGTGTTTTAGTTTGCAAGGTAACTGCATCACAGAAACGGTATTTTTGGTTACTAAAACCATTCTCACACTAGGGGAAATTTTACAACCTTCCAAAAAGGTGAAAAAAAAAAAGTAGTTTTAAATATCAAGTGGGAAACATTAGCTACAAATACCTAGCTGCTGCTTAGACATGAAAGCATCCTTTAAGGCAGAAGAAATCTGTATCACTTGCTGTGCAATTACAATCACTAACCTAACTGGGTCCTGCATCTGGGTCGAGGCAATCCCAGGCACAAGTACAGGCTGGGCAGTGACTGGCTGGGGAGCAGCCCAGAGGAGAGAGACTTGGGGGTGCTGGTGGACGAGAGGCTCAACACGAGCTCTCAATGTGCACTTGCAGCCCGGAAAGCCAATCAGATCCTGGGCTGCATCAGGAGAAGTGTGGCCAGCAGGTCCAGAGAAGGGCCATGAGGATGATCAGAGGGCTGGAGCACCTCTCCTATGAGGACAGACTGAGGGAGTTGGGGCTGTTCAGTCTGGAGAAGAGAAGGCTCCACGGTGACCTCATTGTGGCCTTCCAGTATCTGAAGGGGGCCTACAAGAAGGCTGGGGAGGGACTTTTCAGGCTATCAGGGAGTGATAGGACTAGGGGGAATGGAATGAAGCTGGAGGTGGGGAGATTCAGGCTAGATGTGAGGAGGAAGTTCTTCACCATGAGGGTGGTCAAGCCCTGGAATGGGTTATCCAGGGAGGTGGTTGAGGCCCCGTCCCTGGAAGTGTTTAAGACCAGGCTGGATGAGGCTCTGGCCAGCCTGATCTAGTGTAGAGTGTCCCTGCCCATGGCAGGGGAGTTGGAACTAGATGATACTTGTGGTCCCTTCCAACCCTGACTGAAACTATGAAACTGCCCAGCTAAGAAAGCAATCGGCATACAATCAGATCGTCCACACATCAGAGCCTCACAGTTAAAAGAAAACCGCTAGAAATACCTCATGGCAGTCCCGCAAGTCCCTCGGAAGTGCATTCTGAGGCAGTTTTTGCCCTCGCCAACCGACACCTACGAGAACAGACGCACACCCCGGCGAACACCGCTGGCCGGGGCAGCTCTGGGCACAGCCAGGCACCTCTGGGCGCAGCCTTGCACCTCTTACACCTGGGAAAAGGCAGGCATGCCTCCCCGGGACGTGCACGGGGCGCACCACGGCGCTGCCCGCCCGGGCCGTGGGGTTCTTTGCCCACACCACTCCCCGCTGCCCGCCCGAGTTTGCTCCTCTGTGCAGCTGCAGGCTGTCCCGTTCTGACGGAAGGAACCGGGTCCTGTGCCTGTGCCTCAGGCCGGGGCGAAAAGCCGCCGCAACTAGCCGGCCGAAAGACTAGTACAGCCGCCTGCCCCCGACCCTCCCCGCAGCAAACACACGCCGCCGACAAGGGCCGAGGCAGGGCGCTGGCCAGGAGAGACGGTTCGCGAGCGGACAAAAGCAGCGGCTAGAGCCGCTAAGCACCCTCCCGCCTCTCCTTCTCCTTGCCGAGATACCTCCGGGCCACCGTGGCTGGACTCCGTGCTCCTCCGCTTCCTCTCGCTGCCACCTGGCCCCGAGGCACTTCCCGGACAGCAGGAACGCGATCGGCGCCGCTTCTTCTCCTTGGAAGACTTCCTGCCCGGCATCGCCGCACCGGCGCCCGCCGCCGTGCCCCTCACCTTCGCGCGCCCAGCACGCGCGCCGCTTCCGGGCTACCTCGCCCGGCGGCACCGCCCCTTCCGGGCTCTGGGGAGCCAGCGGGAGTTCCGGGGCCGCCCCTCCCGCCGCGGGGTGGTGGAGTCTGCTGGGTTCGCTCGGCGGGAGCTCTGCCAACCGTCCTTGCTGCTGTCCCGGGCCGGGGCTCTTCATGTGCTGTGCAAAGACGAGCCGGTGCACGGGTCGAGACGCTTGTTTGATTCAGGGTCTACGCAGAAGCGGGTGCCGGGGCTGTCACCGGCGTCGGAAGTGAGACTGCTAACGCAGGTTCCGCAGTAACGAGCGGCTATCCGTTAGAAAAGACTTCTGAGATAACCGTCGACCTCCCACCATGGCTCTTAAACCATGTCCCAGAGTCCCATGTTCACGTTTCTCCACCACCTCCCCGAGCAGCCTGTTCCAATGCCTGACTGCTCCTTCCATGAAGAAATTTTTCCTGATACCCAATCTAAACCTCCCCTAGCACAATTTCAGGCCATTTCCTCTCGTCCTGTCACCTGGTACTAGGGAGATACTAGGATGTTTCAACAGTGGAGGACATCCCAGTCAGAAGTCCCTTTCTTCATGTTCTGCCTGGAGAAAACAATAAAAATAAAAAAATAAATTACCCTGTAATGCTGATTGTCTAGCCAGGGTCTAGTCTTTGCTGTAGCTGGTACTCTGCTTACTCCTTTCAATGCTTAGGCATTGTTTAAGCTGCTGCTCTGAGCCCCTAGTATGAAGCTTTAAGAAACAGTTTACACAGTAAACAACTCGGTTCTCCTGTAACCTTTTCTATCCTGAAATTTGTTCATAATGTTTTGTTTGATGCATTGCCAAGTGCTGCTGAGACACTGGTTCTAACTTCTACTGGTTCTACTGGCTCACGTGTGGAAATATCTATAATTAAAAAATAAATAAGTATCTATCCCAGTGAATGCTAATGCCAACAATAAATTTATTTCTTCTGGGATATTTCATAAGTATTGCAGAAATGTGACACAAACTAATTTTCACAGGATGCAAACAAGTAAGAACAACTAGTGAAGCCCATTAAAAGCACATTATCACTCTGTGCAATTCATTAGGACGTTGGTCGGCCTTCAGCTCCTAACATTGAGATTAGCTGTAGTGGGAAATGCCATTCAAAGACGATAGTTAGCCTTAAAAAAACCCAAAGTAGACAAATTTCCCTCATGACAGAAAGAATGTGTGTTAAGAAACTCAGTTTTTCTGCAGTGACATGCACATGTTTTCTTCTTTATTTAATGCACCAGAGTGTCCATTTGCCTAGCCTGTTGCTGTAGGGTTTTGTTTGGTTGGTTTTGTTTGGTTTCATTTTTTGATGGGGGTTGTGGTGGGTTTTTTGGGTTTGTTTTTTTGCCATATTCAAACATAATGCTTTCCAGCTTAGAATAGAGTAGAATAGAATAGAATAGAATAGAATAGAATAGAATAGAATAGACCAAGTTGGAAAAGACCTTCAAGATCATGATGCCCAACCTATCACCCAACACCATCTAATCAACTAAACCATGACACCAAGCGCCCCATCCAGTCTCTTCTTAAATACCTCCAGTGATGGTGACTCCACCACCTCCCTGGGCAGCCCATTTGAATGGCCAATCACTCTTTCTGTGAAGAACCTCTTCCTAACAGCCATCCTAAACCCCCCCTGGGGCAGCTTGAGACTCTCTCTTCTTGCTCTGTTGGTGGTTGCCTGGGAGAAGAGACCAACTTCCACCTGGCTACAGCCTCCCTTCAGGTAGTTGTAGAGAGCAGTACAGCCTCCTCGTCTCCAGGTTAAGCAACCCCAGCTCCCTCAGCCTCTCCTCATAGGGCTTGTGCTCCAGACCCCTCCCCAGCTTTGTTGCCCTTCTCTGGACACGTTCCAGCAACTCAACATCCTTCCTAAACTGAGGGGCCCAGAACTGGACACAGGATTCAAGGTGTGCCCTAACCAGTGCTGAGTACAGGGACACAATGACCTCCCTGCTCCTGCTGGCCACACTATTCCTGATACAGGCCAGGATGCCATTGGCCTTCTTGGCCACCTGGGCACACTGCTGGCACATGTTCAGCCTACTATCAACCAGCACCCCCACATCCCTTTCTGCCTGGCCGCTCTCCAGCCACTCTGTCCCAAGGCTGTAGCACTGCATGGGGTTGTTGTGGCTAATGTGCAGAACCCTGCACTTAGATGTGTTAAATCTAATGCTATTGGACTCTGCCCATCTGTCTATATATTCAACACAGTGCTGGGTCTTCCAGCAGCTTTGGTTGTATTGCCCCATTTACACAGAAGAACACTGAATGCAAGTTGGACAATGATAGTGATGATCAGAAGTGCTGCGGCCAGATGATAGGAAACACAGTTGTTGACTGTTGTTTCCAAAAAGGTTAGAATAATTTAGTAACACCTGTTCTCTTTTCAGTAAGAGTTAAGCCCCTGTGGAGCAGGATAGTGGTGCAGTCACAGGTCAGAGCTGATCTTGACTTGTCTGTGTCATTAGATTAGCTGGGAATAGATCTTAATTATTTATCATCACAAAATGATAGCCTCAGTGAGACAGCAGAGGTCATGTCATTAGGAAATTTTGAGGAGTGTATAGTTTGAGATGAAAATGGGATCCCTTTATGGAAAATAAAAGGTTAATAATTATATGCTTAGGCATGCAAACAGGACAAATATTAATCAGGGATAATCAAATACCAAATACCTGCTTGAGCTGCTGTCTTTGTACAAAACCTGCACCTTTACTTGTGTAAACTATTTTCAATAAATGTAGCATCTACTCACAGACTACAGAAGCTAGTTGGGTGGGCTGATGAAATGATTTCTAACAATACTGGCATTTTTGTTGTGACAGGCTTCAATATTTACTGTCTAAAGGGGGTAGTTCACATTTAATGCTTGTTTTCAGCACACACTTGGTACAGATCAGCAGTGCCCTGATCCACACTGGCAAAATAATCTTCACAATTGGGAAGTCTAGGGAGAAACCTCTCCATCAAAATGGAAAGCACAATCCCTATGGTGAATTAACATCAAAAATCCGTGAGAAAACCAGGAAATCTGAAAATGCCCAGATATTCTTTTAGGCTTCCAACAATTTGCATGGGACATCTTGTTGCTGAATATTTAACTTCACAGCCTGCTCAGTACTGAAGAAAATATAGGGAAGTTTACTGTTTCTAGACTTTGGATTTACTAATGGTTTAAATGGTGTGGGGGGGAAGGAGCCATCCGAGTATATAAGAAGAGGTCAAATTCAGCTAAGACAGCTTAACTAAGTATTTTCATACAAAAAACTTCATGCAACTGGAACCAGCACTTCCTAAAGCATTTATTACTGATCTGTGGTACTGCTCTTCTGCAGTAGATCATTTAGCACAGTGCATTATGGAGAAGTGACTGGATGCAACAATCCATGAATGCAAACTTGAATGTAAGGTGCTTTTCGTGAAATAGCTTTGCAGATTGAAATTAGCCTGTTTCTGTTTGCAGCCTGAACATGACTGAGGAGGTTTTAAAAGCCTTATTAAGATCAGGACCCAATGAGAGCAAGGTGCATCATAATAATGAACACTGTAGTGAAGCCTTATGATTCATATAGCCCACGTTGTGACTATAGCCTCCATTTGTCTTGGCAAGTGCAGCTGTTGGTGGTGTCCTAAGCCAGTTTCGATTCTTTGTTCAGTTCCCCAGTAAGGCATTTTATATTATGTGCTGACTTCTGGTCTGAGCAGACCCCAACTAGTTCTGCTTCATAAAACTCAAGGCAGGCCTAACAGCATGTGTTTAATGAAAAGTGGCACTATGTGGTTAGCTGTTCCAAGAGCTTCCCTTCTAGCTTAGATAGATATGACCAAAGAACTGTATCATTTGCTGAGAAGCTTTGAATTCTTAGCAGAAGAGACAATTTCTCTTCTGGAAGCTTTTGGAATTTCTCATACTTTTACTGTTCCCCTGATGAATCAAATCAGGAGGACATAGAACAAGAATCAATTTATTTGAGCTCTATTACTGTAGACAGCAACCTGCTCTGAGTGCTGTGCTAGACACACACTTTTCAATGTCCTCTGGTCCCAAAAGATTGCATACTGTGGACCTCCTGTATGGCACATTTCCTAGGCATAGATCCAGCATCCTTTCACTGAAATGGAAACTTCATCCTGGTGACATACATGCTTACATGTACCATAATGGTTTTTAGAACAGTGTAATTTAAAACAAGAGCAACCACTATAGGACAAATACTGACAAAAAGAGGGCATCTAGTTGTTAGATATTAGAAGACAGAAAAACATCCATCGCACTGTAAAAATGTTTCTCCCCTTTTTGTGTTGAACATGTGTTAGGATGCATCCAGTTTTCCTACCTTGGGAGAACCCACATTGAAAGCTACTGCAGAAATGTGTGACACCAACAAGCTTCTCCATTAATGAAAAACCAAACTCTTGTGAGATACTACAGTATACTGTAAGGTCTTGCTGGGCTGTTGGAAGTTTTTTTTCCATTACCTTCTTTACACTTCACCTTCATTGCCTGGGTTACCACTGCACATCTCTATGGGGAGGCCCTCCAAGGACAATTCCTGCAGGGGTGGAATCTGATGTGCCCCCCTCCCTCTGTTCTCTCAGACAATGCTAATTCATGGAATGGTTAGGTATCACAGTAGCTTAAAGCAGCAGCTGTCCTCCTATCCAAATATTCCTGGCCTGCCTAAGATGTAGCACTGCAGTCTTCAGATGATGGATTTCTTCCTGCACCGATCATTTCCGCTACAAGAAGAGATTTGTAGCATCTCTTAATATACCATTTCTTGGAGTTGCCAGAGTATGTTTATTAATATAAACATTAATTTTTGGTCTAGGAAATTCAGGACAATTTTCATGTAAAGAGGTATTTTGTAATAGAGCAATCCCACAAAAACAAAACCAAAATGTTAAGAACAGATTTCTTAAAATAGCACATGTACAAACACAGTTTAAAAGCACAACATTATAAAGCTAAAGCTCCAAGAACAATTGTATAGTAGGCAATGAAAATTCAACAGACAGGCACATTATTTCACAGACAGGATTCTTAAAGGTAGGTTCTTATGTTTTCCCAGAAAGGGATTGATCTATTGTTAAGCACTGTAAATCCTGAATAATTTCTTATGGACTGCCTTATACATGAGCCTGCAGTGGATCAGATGAGAAAACTTGTACTAAAGCCATGATAAAGACCATGTTTGTGAGGATATGTATCTGGAAATCCATCAGAAATGTAACACTACAAATGTGTAACTAAGGATCTGAGAAATAAGGTTTGTTGGATGTAATAACTCACAGATGTTAAATGGAGAAGAAAAACATTAGGGGCTCAGTCACAAAACCCTTCACATCTGGCACAGAGGAGGCAGACAGTTGTCATGTGACATAGCTCATATGCCAGAAAAGCTTGCCCATTTTTTGATGCTTTCTGTTCTACTTGTCTAATGAAAAATGTGACTTCAACAACAAGCATCTTGATTTCATCTTAATTCTAAATCAAAGCACATTTGCAGGAGCAGTAGGAAGTAACTTGGATCTGATGAAATAGGTGCAGAATACTGTTTTGCCTTTTCAGCCACCATAGTTACCACATTAAAGCTACTTCATAAAATGTGATTCTACATCTGTACAGTTTAGAACAGAATATTTTAATTTTAAGAGAGCTTTAACTAAGTCAAAGAAAATTGTCCAAATGCCTGAAATATTGACAGGCTTTGGGGAATTGACCCCTCTCTAAGAAACCTCTTTGTTTCTCTGCTGCTCAATCTGTTCTCTACACATAAATTTCTCTTCTACTCATTTAATAAAAGTTCAGCTAGTATTTTAAAACATACTTCAGGGCAAGACACTTGCTATCAACTGGTGCAGTATTCCTGTCATCAGAAGTTATGTAAAAGCTTTTGTAGATATTCAAGTCATTTTACAAGCTGCAAGATATTCACATAACCAGCCAAGCATGGCATTTATATGGCAGTTTAAGATTCTACCCCCAGAAGTCACCTAGTTCTAGGTTAAAAACAGTTAGGAGCCATAAAAAGAGCTAGGTCTCAATAAGGAAGTGGAAAAAAGATGATGGAAAATTAGGTAAATGCTGCTTCCTTTCCAGGATATTTCACATATAATCTATGTTAACTAATAAGCTTGTGACAAACACCACTGAACTTAACAGCAGTCCTCAGGGCCCCTTCTCTGCTAACAAAGAGCAGGGTCAGGAAACAGACTCATTGTGCTGAAATGTACAAATGCCATCAGAGTGAGTGTCAGAGGTGACAGTCACTGAATCCCAAACATTTCCTACTTCTTCATCTAGATGACCTGCAAGTACTGAGATGGTTTGTCTTCTTGGTGACCTATTTTCATCCGAGCTACATTAGAGGACTTCGTAAAAAGAGCCTATGTTCAGAAAAGCAGTCAAATGACAAACAGTGTAAAAAGTTTTATTTGTCTTGCAATAAATCAAGTGTAGTTTATCCCCAATATTTTCTCAATGATAGTCTGTCATAAAATAAGAACATCTTTTTTTTTTCCCTGCAATACACTGCCTCTCTAGTGCTAAAAAACCACAACACTTAGAGCAGATTAAGAACAAACCTACAGCAATCCTTTACTTTAGCTGGTTCTGATACAGAGGCATACTTTTTTATTTGAGAGTCAACTCCAAGAGACTTTGCTAATTGCACAGCATTTGTATCATCACTGATTAACGTCCCAAGAGCCACAAGCAGTCTAAAAATGGCTTCAAGATCTTGAACAACTTCCATAATTGTGCTGATTACTGATAAACATTGAGCTTTCCCCTCAATATTGTTGTCTTTATGTAAACATACAGCATAGTTCAGTGTCAGTGTGGCAAGTGCAATGTGGACGTTCTTATTATTGCCCAATCTCATTTCTATTGCTTGTGTCATTATTTCATCCCTCTGTTCCATCATGAGCTTCTGGCCTGCCTGGCTGACAAAACAGTTGCAAAGAGCTCTAAGTGCCAAGAGCTGGTTTGCTTGCTTGCCTTTAGGGTTCAGAAATTTAAGAAGGTGGATGATAAATTGTACATGATCCTTTTCACTGCAGAAGTTCTCATTCACAGTGGGATGCCTGACAGACAACCTAAGAATGTCTAGAGCTGGAAAGACAATATCTAAGAAACAAAACAAAGAAAAATATTTTAGTGTTAATATTACATTATGTGCCCTTGTGCTGTTAAGTTTCTTTCAGGTACAGACCTTAAACCCTTAGAGTTTTGGGAACAGACAACAGCAGTTTCATGCAGAAAAAGACACAGGTAAAGCACAAGTCATCTGAAATTCATCAAGGCAACTACTGACAAATCTGTTCTATCAACACTCCAATTAATCACAAAACCACATGCCCCTTAATTTAAAATAAACATATTACTGGGCAAAAAAATCTTGCCTAAAAGCTCTGGTAACACTGATATGGTGACTCATCCGAGATCCCTGGAGGCTTCTCAGCTACACAGGCAGGATCTCTCATTGTCCTCATTTTGAATCTTAGAGATTAGTGTAACTACAACACTGCTTAGAGGAAAAAGGGATTTAGACTACCTTCAGGTCTCAGTACCCTCAACTAATGTGCTGGAAATCATTGCAAGGAAAGGACTGAGCGTTTGTTCAGCAGCTCCCCTATTTCCCCAAATTTGAAATGCATCTCCCTCCTTAAGTCTACTATGGGTACTCTAATGCGTGGAACCACATAGGAGCTGAATCAGCTCAGCTACTTATGAAGCAGTTTCTCCTCATATATGCAGAATCATGAGAATTAATGCTTTTCAGACAAAGGGTCTGAAAGCAATGAAGACACTAGCCATTACCAGCTCCCCAGCTGTGCAAAACATAGTTTAAGTGATGTTATATAATTAACATGATTTTTTAATACCAAAATATTCTTCCCATTAATAATTAATCTTGAACTGCAACTTCAGAAAAGCAGAGCATTTAAACTGCACGTTTAGATATCTGTACAAGCAATGTATTTGCTTTTTCCAGAATGTGCAGCAACAACCAAACCAGCCTCTCCAATTTGGCGCTGCTGTGCTGTCAAATGAAACTGCATCACCTCCACTTCCATCCATTCAGGATGTCATGTCACTAAAGCAGACCTGACCACACGCTCTGGTATCAGTAACTTCTCTCATAATAAACAGAAGCTACTTTTGAGATTTAATATTTTATCTCCATCATTTGGCCTCTCATTTGACAACAACTTGGGGTTCCAACTCACACTTCTTTGTTCTATTTCCATGGTCACACTAATTTCTTGAGGATGCTCCTGCTAGCGAAATAACCAAGACTGATGATTACATCAGGTTTCTCCTTTATGTTTACTGTTGGGCCAACAACAAACCTGACAACCAATTACCAATTACCAATTTTGAAACTTAAGCCACTGCCACTGCTAGTAATTTGAGCTCTTAGCATCTGTTTATCATCTGGTTTCTGCTTGGGTTAAACACTCTTTGGGACAGACTCTGTGTAACAGCCAGCATAACAAGATTTTTGATTCATGGTAAAGTATTGATGACAGCAGAAAAAAGAAATGAAAGTCTTTACCTTCTGGCCAGTGAATGGCTCTCCATAAAGTCTGAATTTGCTGTGCTGTAGGTGTTTCTGCAGAAGTGTTGCATGTTGCTGACAGTAACTTTTTCTAGGATTATCAAGTCATCCTCTGTAAGTTTATGTTCTTCAGTTGCACTGCCGTTAAGTTCCTTTAACTTGCCTGGAAGGCCAGTAGAAGAGGCATAGTTTTGTGACGACAGAACTTCACAAATCCAGACTTTGCATAAAATACTAACAAGAGACCTTTACAAAGAAGTCACAACTATTGTACATGTTCTGGGGATTTTTGAATTAGATCTAAAAATTAGATTTTTAAATATTACTTGTCCTAGTGTCATCGTTTTCTAATTTTAAGTTCTCAATTATTACAATAATTGCTACTATTAGGCTGCCTCTGCAACACAAAGGTTCAGAATTCACATCTTAGCCTACATAAAGGCAAAAATGCAGAAAAGGATCACAAGGTCATTCGTTTTCAGATCTGATATATGATCCCTTTTTTGCTCTTTTCCATCATTAGGTAGTAGAAACAAAGAAACTGTACATTCTTTGTGTGATCACAGTTTTTGTATTTGTGCTGAAGTGCCATAAGCAAAATGCCTGCACCATGTCCTATACTTGGATTTCAGTGTAATTTAAAAATTAAAGTATTGGGGGGAAAAAAATATTAATGTACAACATGTTGCTTAAAATGGATCTCTAACATGAAACCCCCTGCTACTCATAGTTCTTCCAGAACTGAAGAGGGCCATGTCAATGAACACAAAAGCAGGCAGCATTGCATTAGCACACCATTCTGAGTATGCACAAAAATCAACTGTAGGTCTCTTCTGAAAAAAAAAAAAACCCAAACAAACAAAAAATCCCAACAATTATTAAATCTGTACCAGTCTAGCCATAATATTTACAAGTGAGGGAAGTGTTTAGATTTTAAGCTTCAGAAAACCCAAACCAACCACTAAACTTGAGAGTAATATGGTCATCATTCAATACTATTGGACAGAAATAAACTGATGCAGTACATTTTAAAAAGTAAAAGTCTCTCTTCTCATGAACTTCTGGACAAAGTTTTACTGTAAAATCTGTGCCAAACTAACAGGAGACTAAATCTATTCAGTAGTGACAACCTCCAGGAAAAAATATATATAAATTCTTGTTGAAGAAAATGAAACCTGAGCAATGAAATGAAAACTGCAGAGCAATACTGCAGAGAGAAGGCCTCAGAGAGACACACCTTCATAAGCTTGAGAACCTCACAAGGTTGAACAATGACAAGGGCTAGGTCCTGGACCTGGGTCAGGGCAATCTTCACTATCAGTACAGGCTGAGAGATGAAGAGATTCAGAGCAGCCCTGAAGAGAAGGACATGGGGGGCTGGTGGATGACAAGCTGGCAGTGTGCGCTAATGGCCCAGAAAGCCAGCTGGAATCAGGGCTGCATCAAAAGAAGTGTGGCCAGCAGGTTGAGGGAGGTGATTCTCCCACTCTACTCCACTCTATTAATAGAGACCCAGCCTGTAGCTCTGGCCTGTCAGCCTGACCTCAGTACCAGGGCAAGTCATGGAGCTGGTGAAAAAGCCAATTAGGAAACATGGCCTCCTGCACCTGTTGCTTGTAAACAGAGAAGGATTAGTAGGGGATGTAGCAGTTGGAGGACGTTTTGGTAACAGTGGTCATGAAAAGACAGTTTTCAATTCACAGGAGAGTAAGGAGGGGTTTAGGAGAATGGCCACCTTAGACTTTTGCAGGGCAGATTTTGGCTTATTCAGGAGACTGATTGACAAGAGTCCCTTGGAAGACTGTCCTGCGGGGCAAAGGAGGCAAGGATGGCTGGGCATTCTTTAAGAAGGAAATACTGAAGACACAGGACCATGCCATCCCTGTGTCCTGGAAGACAGCTTGGCAAGGAAGACGACCTGAATGGCTGAATAGAGCTTTGGCTGGGGCTCAGGAAAAGGAGAAGAGTTTAAGGCCTTTCGAAGAGGGGGCAAGCAGCTTGGGTGAATTGTAAAGATGTGGTGAGACACTACAGGGAGAAAATGAGAAGGGCCAAAGCCCAGACCAAGCTTAATCTAACTATTTCTGTGACAGGTAAAAAAAATTGCCTCTATAAATGTATCAGCAGCAGAAGGAGAGCTAAGGAAAATCTCCATCCTTTAATGGACACGGGAGAAAACACAGTGACAAAGCATGAGGAAAAGGCTGAGGTACTCAATGCCCTCTTTGCCTCAGTCTTCATTAGCAAGTCTAGTTCTTCTCTGGGTACCCAGCCCCCCTGAGCTGGTAGATGGGAACAGAAGGGAAGGAGTCCCCCACACCCCAAGGAGTTTGCAATTTTCTGTATCACTCAGACACACACATCTCTGGGACCAGAGGTGATCCCCCTAAGTGTGCAGGCGGAGCTGCCAGAAGTGCTCATCAAGCCACTCTGCATGGCTTTTCAGCAGTCCTGGCTAACCGGCGAGGCCCCCAGGAGACTGCAGGTTAGCAAATGTGACACCCATCTACCAGAAGGGGTGGGAGGATCCAGTGAAATACAGACCTGTCAGCCTGACCTCATTCACAGGGAAAGTCTTAGAGCAGATCATCATGAGTGACATCATGCGTCACACACAGGACAACAAAATTATTTGGCCTGGTCAACATGGTCTATGAAGAGTAAGTTGTGTTTATTAATCTGACCTCCTTCTGTGCCAAGGCGACCTGCCTGGTGGATGAGGGAAAGGCTGTTGATGTTGTTTACCTTGTAAGGCCTTTGACAGAGTTTCCCACAGCATTCTCCTGGAGAAACTATCTGCTTATGGGCAGAATCTGCTGCCAATCCCATGCTGCTGTCATGCTAGCTTCAAAATGAAAGTGCTGGCTGGAGCAAAGTATTATGAGACTTGAAGTTCAGATTGAAGTATGAGAGGTTTCCTGTTCTGGTTGCTGCTTTTGGGTTCCAGGTTTTTGGGTGTTTGCTTTTCTTCCACTGGGATGGCAGCCAGAGTGGGCTTGATGGGAGAGTAGCTCCCTGACTTGTTTTTTTAGCTGACTGATTTATGCTTGCTGCTGCTTTTTTTGCTGTGGTTTTTCTCCAAATAGGCTAAGGAAATTGTGCATCATGTTATTTATATTAAACTCTTAACTCTATCTCAACCCAGAGGTTTTTATTGTGTGTGTGTTACTAACCCTCACTTGTGTGCTGTAGGGAAAAAAGACTGTGGTAAAGTAGCACACCGTGGCATGCTATTTGGGCTGAAAAACTGGCTGAATGACCAGGCCCAGAGAGTGGTGGCCCATGGAGTTAAACCCTCTTGGTGCCCAGTCACTAGTGGTGGTCCCCAGGGCTCAGTACTGGGGCCAGTTCTGTTTTAACATCTTTATCAGTGATCTGGATAAGGGGCTCATGTCCATCTTTAGTAAGCTTGCAGATAATACCAAGCTGGATGGGCATGTCATCTGCTGGAGGGCAGGCAGGCTCTGCAAGGAGATTTTGGAGACACTGGATAGATGGGCTGAGGCCAATGGTATGACATTCAATATGGTCAAGTGCTGCACTTGAGCCACAACAACCACATGCAACATTACAGGCTTTGGCATGAGTGACTAGAGAGCTGCTCAGCAGAGAAGGACCTGGAGTGTTGCTCAATTGCCAGCTGATTATGAACCAGAAGCATGCTCAGGTGGCCAAGAAGGCCAACAGCATCCTGGCTTGCATCAGGAATAGAGTGGCCAGCAGATCTAATGATATGATTATCCCGCTTTACTTGGCACTGGTGAGGTCGCACCTTGAATACTGTGTTCAGTTTTGAGCCCCTCACTACAAGGAGGACATAAAGGTGCTGTACTGTGTCCAAAGAAGAGAAATCAGTATGGTGAAGGGCCTTCAATACAAATATGATGAGGAAGGGCTGAGGCAGCTGGGGTTGTTTAGTCTGAAGAAGAGGAGGCTGAGGTTGTGCTCTACAACTACCTCAAAGGAGATGGTAGCAGGGAGGGTGTCAGTCTCTTCTCACATGCAACAAGTGACAGGACAAGAGAAAAGAGCTGCAAGTTGTTTCAAGGAACGTTCAGGTTGGAGATTAGAAAAAATTTCTTCATAGAAAAATTTATCAAAGCATTGGAACAGGCTGCCAAGGGAGGTGTTGAAGTCACCTCCTTGGCAGTATTTAATAGCATTACAGTTCTTGTGAAATTTACTTATCCTTCTAATTCCTTGAATATATGTGCTGCTAAGTGATGAATGCAAGCTTTAAAGATCAGAAGCGAGAAACAGTAGGAAAATCGTGAGAAATCACTTTTGATCTTTTTAAACAAAGCTAACTTATTTCAAACAGATGCAAAATAAAACCACCCTTGAAATTTAAACACTGACCCAATATCTGCATAGGATTGGCCTGGTCAAAGGTCACAGCATCCTTCTTTGGAAAATAAATATTTTCAGCTTTAGCTGCAGCTGACTGGTAGGCACCCTTTCCTGCATGAAGGAAATACAAAAGGTTCAACAGCATACCAAAGCATCTGACACAGAACAATATCCTACCAGCAAGTGATCCTGTGACATTACTCAGAAAAGTATCTTTAAAAACAATGGAATAATTATGCAAATAGCTGCAAATCCTTATCTTGTTTTTACATTCAAGGGCTAAAGCTTAAAGAAATCTCTTTACAAATAGTTCTCCTCCCATGTAAGCATTTACTATCCGAGTGATTTCTCAATGACACAAATTAATTGCAGTCATTCACAGGAGTAAGTACTGCAGCTCAGACATGTCAAGGGTAGTTTTAAAACAAAGACCTCTCCTGCAATATTCTCTTCTTTATTATTTTCATAATGAACATATAAAGTTTTAATGTATTGGATATACATATTGCAGATATGCCCATGTCATGCCACATGCCACAGTAGCCTGAAGTCTCTTTGAAAGAAGGGCAATAAAAAAATGTAATCATGACCTGTAATGACTTCTTGGAACCACAGGTGAATTAGTGGTTGATACTGGTTTTTTTTGATCAACAACACATCTAACAGGAAACCAAGAACCCTGTCACTAACAGAGTACTATCACTAATTTTAAAGCTTCTGTGCATGAATCCTGCTTATAAAGAATGGGGCTGTTACTCTATTTCCTTAGTAATTTCCAGCAGCTTCCATCTAATCATTAAGTATAAATTCCCATCTGTACAGAATTCATGTCAAAGGAAAAACTGAAGCAAAAGACCAAGGATGCTTTCCAGCAGCAGGAATCATCTCCTACCTGTATATGGATCAACCCCACCCATTGGAGCCACTGCATTTGATGCTGAACCAGGAACGTAGCGACCAGCACCTGAATGGAGACATGAGTGTTATAAGATATCACCACTGGTAAAGAGGTAATGAATACCTGTAAAGGGGTACTTGTTTTCAAACATCACTATTAAAGCTGTTATTTTGTGCTAAAGGAATTAGAAAGTCTTCAACACTTCCTGAAATTTAAGGATTAAATCTATGCCTGTGTATGAGGATAGAGCTGATGATATTCACAAGTGAAGTGACCCCCAGGTGGAAGACATTCAATAGTCCTGGCATCCAGTGGTGCCAGGGCCCTTAGCACAGCAGACACCACATGAATGACAAGCTCCAGGGTGAAGACACTGCTGCCCAAGACTGGCCTCTCTCTCTGCCTGGGGCCAGCAGTAGCCTCTCCTATGGGAGACAGACTCTATTTGTGGCATTGAGGTCTCAAGTGAAGGAAATGCAAGGTCTTTTGCATTGGCAGAGACAACAGCCTGAACCACAGAAAGCAAGGGAAACAGCAGGAAACCACAGTAGAATAGGGACAGAGAAAGACTGTCAATATGGGTAAGACCGAAGGCTGTGGATTTCAGCAACAGCACAAAGGTTTCTGCTCCACCTATAGTTCTGGAAGTACAAAAAAGGCACAGTGCTCTGGCAGTGGTGAGGACAAAGACCCAAGAGGGGATGCTGAGCCAGCTGACACTACACCTTGTGTCTGCAAAAAGCAGAAAGGTAAGCAGCAGTGATGGGTCTCTTCTTCTTGCAACATAGGGAGGCATCTGCCTACTGACGTGACATGGTATCTTGCAAGGTTGGTCTCTGCTGGGGCCCAGAATACTGCAGAGACTGCCAAGGCTTGCCTGGCCTTCAGATTATGACCATGCAGCTATTCCTGCATGGGCATCAATGCTACTGTCAAGGAAGTCCTGAAGAGTATTGAGAGTGATTACAAAGTTCTGGGTAAAGGGCCCAGGTGGTGTTTCTTTCATGCAGCCAGCAAAGTAAAAACACTTGAGTGGAAAGTGGGTGGGTCACCAGTTTTCTACATGGCTGGTTTTGCAGGCAAGATTTTGATGTCAATGACTACAGGACCCGCTCTGAGGAACAGGAGCTACTGATCAGAAATAGGCCAAGTCTGACAAAAATAAGGATGGAATGTCTTCACAGACAGGTTTAGAATCTAGCATTTAGGGTGGCATTAAAATTTAAAGTGGAAGGTAACAACAGATGTCATGTAATAAGAAAAAAAACAAGGAGAAAATAAAACTGTTTCTACTTAAAACCACTACAGTGTTGGCCATGCATATGGGTGTCTGACAAAACTTAGCAGTGTAAGATCCCACCGCTCTGCTGTGGAGGACAGGGTGACATGAGGCAGACCAGACAGCAGAGGGCTCTCCTCCACAAAACAACTCTGCACGTACGTGGACAGTGGTGGAGTCCACCTCAAGTCTGTCCCACACGACTGCCCCAAATGTAGAACTGCAAGAAACAATCACTGAAGGCAGCTGAACAACACGAAATACACATCTTAAACGGTAGCAAGACAGTTTAGGTACTTTACATTACCTGTAAATGGATCTGCTGCAGGCATGGTACTTGATCCAGATGAAGAGCCTGGAACATAACGTCCAGCACCTAGTGAAAGAGTAAGAAAAGCGATGACTATCACACACAACTTGATGCTACTTTTCAGACAGCAGCTGCTCAGAACCAAAGCTAAACATCAAATACACCTCATTGTTTATTGTGCCATTCTAAGAAATTGGATCCTAACCACACAGAAGACCCCTGATGCTGAGCAAATTCTTCCCAATTATCTGAGGGTGAGAAATTGGTTTTCTGGGGCACACACACTACACAATTGAACATAGCTACATCAGAAGTATATGCTTAAGTTCAGATGACTGCAGCTCCATGAGTTACATCTGAATCTTACTAGCCTGTATGCTCATTGCAAGAAAAATAGTTAATTATTTTAATGATAATCTATATTCTTAACTTTGTATTTTTGAATAGTTGAAGTAAGAGTGGTTTATCTTGTAAGGATGACCAACAGGACGTAATTGATTAACAAAGTTCAGCTTGAGTAATTAGCTTGCTCTAGCTCAATTTCCTGCTTGAAAATAGGTAGTTTACATATTTCACTCAGTTCCAGTTCATTCTCCAGGTAAATGTTTGTATTTTATTAATTGCCTTAACAGCACTTGGTCATTTCTGAAAAGTGGAGGTTTTTTCCCACTGGCTTGATTATAATTTTGTTGAAGAAATGCGCTGATAAATACTTCAGAAGTTTGTCAAGTTTTCACAATTTTTTCCTGTCAGATCTATCTGTGCCTTGCTTTCAATCATTTAAGGGCATGAAGAAGTACAGGAGCTATGACACTGCAATCTGCCAGAGAAGACACTAAGGTGGGTTGAAAACTGAGTAGCTAGGCCCAGAGAGTGGTGATCAGTGGCACAACTTCTAGTTAGCAGCTGTTCACTGGTGGTGTACCCCAGGAGACAATACTGCATCCAGTCTTGCTCAAAATCTTCATTTACGATCTGGAAGATGGATCAGAGAGCACCCTCTGTGAGTTGGCTGACAACAGAAAACTGGGAGGAGTGATTGGAGTTATCATTCAAGTTAGAAATTCTTACCTGTAAAGGGATCTGAAAATTCAGAACTTGTACTCAACAATGTTTGCCCCTTAGTATTGTCCATAATAAACTTGGCCACTTGATCCAGAAACATGGGATTGAGATCATTCTTTTGCAAGAAGTTGTATGCAGTCAGCCATGGATCATCAGTGATATTATATGGCAGTTTGTAGGAAGGCCCATTTTCATTTACATCAATAGTGAAAACATAGTCATACTCCTTTAAGCAAAATTGGGGGGGGGGAAAAAAAGTTACATGTTGGTGAGCACTTTTTACACAAGGCTGTATCAAATGCAGACTAATAATGGCCCAGGGATAGGCCTAAGAATTTTAATACTTCTGTTTCCAGATGGTATCATTAATACTCTCCCACAAAGGACAATTGTATTTTCCAGAATTTTCTTTCCAGTCAAATAAGGGGGGGAAAAGCACCAATGTTCTCTAAGTTTTATTTTATCTGGGACTGGAATCAATTTTTTAATGGGAAAGTAAACATTTTACTTAGAAAGGAATAAAATCAACTGAAATTTGCATATACCTTTCCTTCAAATAAAACCTTTCCAGATGTTTGTTGTGTGGCTCCAGAAGAACCAACAACATCACCAATCTTTATCCATCTTCCTTCACTAACACTCCACTGGTAGGCTTCTACTTTCCCATCATCTTTAATAAGCCGTGTCTGTCCATCTCTTGTTCCTGTAAACAGAAACATTAAAGAGTTTGAGTAAATTCAAAAATACTATTTTATTGAGGGGAGGGGGGGGGAAACACATCTTTACATAGCACTAAGATTTAAAGATGAAAGTATAATTCATCAATACTGAAAGCCACAGCACAGGAAGTAACTATTCTTATTGCAAAGTCGTCGCAACAAAAATAGCAGAAATCTTGACAAAAGCATTTTGCAACTAATGGCAGTAATGGTATCTGCCACTGGACTAAGTTGCAGAAACAATCCTTAGGTCAAGTATTTCAGAAGCTCTATGTTTTCCCACAGAGATGACCATCAAGGAAGGTGACATCCTGTGACCTAGCAAGACAGAAAGCTTTGTATGATTGCAAGATCTATGCCACTTGCTGATCAGAGCCCAAGGACTGAGGTCACTGGTTACTTCATCTTGGGAAAAAATACTTGTCTATTTAAGAGTAACCTTAACTACCGCTGTTTCCAATGTATTCTCAGTAATCTCTGAAGTACCTGGAAAATCAAGTTAGTCAAGACAAACTATTTTTCAAGCCAACAGGTAAAGCAGAAAATTCACATCTACTTTTCTTTCAGAAAAAAAAATCCACATTCAGTAGTCCTTCAGCAAATTACAGAAACTATCCCACATTGGCACAGCTGGTGTAACAGATCCATTCTGCTGCATTCTGAATTCAACACATCTCATGAGAAATATTTTTTATCATTTCAGTCTAAAAAAAACCCCATAAAGACACACTTAAGCTAAGAGTATTATGTGCAAAATAGACATGAAAGGATAGTAGAGCCAAATGAAGCTGTTTTCCTCAGCAACTCTACTGAAAGTAATCAGAGCTTAATTTTGGAAACGATGGAAAGTTCAGCATTGCAGAAGCAAGATCTGGAGGCATCTCTAACACAAGAAAAGAACAATAACATACCAGGATCCTTAAGATGTTCTCTTCCAGGAAGGTCTTCAGCATTAATATCTCCTAAATCACCAGTTTTTGGATCAATGGATGATTGGGAAAGCTCATTTTCAAAAGCCTGAATCTCTTCAGCACTTGCTGTACGTTCCAAAGACTCTGTAAACACTCTGATAATTCCATCACTGAATGGAGATAAAACATTCAAACAAATATTATTTTAAAGGTCAGCATGATTGCATACATTTTAATGGTAACTTCTATCTCATGAGAAACCATTACTAATAATCCCTCCCAATTACTTTTATAAAAGGAATCTGTTCTCATGATAAAAACACCCAAAGGACTTAGCAGGTAACCCTGTCTGAAGTACAACTTTATCATCCAGGTAGGATGTATCTGTTAAAAGGGTTCTTTATACTGTACTTAAAAGTCCATTCTCAGTCTGTTCATGGTTTACTACACTCCCAGAGAACTCATCCTACCTCTGTCATTCACATAACAAAACAGTGACTTTTTGGATGAAGTACAGCACATGTTTAAATGTAATACACGTACACACACTTCGATGTATTTTTATATACAGGTGAAACTGATACCCAAAGCAACGCCTGTAATTTCATCAAGGGTTTGCAGATTTACATCAAAAAATACACTGAGAGAAAAACCTGGATACCTTGCACCAACTACGATGTCACCATTGTCTAAAACACAGCAGCACCACACAGACTGAGCTGGCAGTCTGATTGTTTGAGCACATTCCCCTCGTTTCCAGATTCTAAGAGATCTGTCCTCTCCAGTAGTTACAAAATCTGAAAGGAAAAATACACAAAAACTTCTAAAGTACATTTTCAGTGCACTGTGATACTAGAGTCCATTCTGAAACTGGGTATCTAAAAATTAAACAGTGAAAGAATCCTTCTATAATTTAATACTTCTCTCAATTGCAAGAGAGCTAAGAGAAAGCCACTGGATAGCTGTCTTCTCAAAAAAAACCAACAAACCCAAACAACTAAGCACGTAAATTGCAAACTAAGCAGCCAGACAAGGAATGAAACTGTGCTTAAGGCAGAGAAGATTCCTTCCTTCTTTCAAGGCTTTAAACAAAGAACTGTACAATTTTGCAACCACCACTAGTTTATCTTACAAAAGTTTCACATTTGTTTTAAACTCAGATTTTCACAAGGCGGGACTGATTTTTCAAGAAACATGCAGCAAGCACTAAGTCTATAAAGTCCTCATCCTGGTTTTGGCTGGTATGGTTTTCTTCCTTCTCACTAGCTGCTGTGTTTTGGTTTTAGTGTGAGGATACTGCTAATAACATGCTGATGTTTTAGTTGTTGCTAAGTAGCACTTATCCTGAGCTACAGATGGCTCTGCTTCCCACACTCAGCCAGTGAGCAGTGGCAGAAGAAACTGGGATGGAGCATAGCCTGGCTGGGGTGAAACCACAACAGTCCCCAATGAGGAAATTAAAGCATAAGAAGACATATACAACATAGACACCCACTGATAGATAGGCACTTTACCTGTTGAACAAACTTACAAGTGTCTTACACACCACACAAAGGTGACTGACTTGGAATTTCTTCTGCAACTGTTAGTTCTGAACCTCTAAATCTCTAATTCTGTAAACAAATGCAATTAAGCCCCACACATAAAATTGTTAGACTATTTGTAATATACCCTGAAAAGGTTCTGTGGAAGTGCCTAAATTTACCTTATCTCAAACTGGGCAACCACACATTATAATTTCATTACCCAGCAACGCTACTCAAAAACAGGTGGCAGCCTAGACAACAGTTTTGCCTATTGCTTTGTCCAAATTTTGTTTAAGTCTGACAATTAGGCCTAATCCAGAACCTTTCCTCTCACCTACTGTCAGAGCAGTTCTGCTGGAGATATGATTTGGAGTCAATCACAATCTCCTTTTAAAAAGATTATTTACAGTAACAAAAAGTAAATTGAAGCCTACCTGGGTCCTTTAGTTGTGGCAGCTCCATGTAACAACAGAATGCTTACTGTGTCACTTCATTTCGGACAAATGTTGGGTAACAGCCACAAAAATAATCCTACCTTTACAGTGAGGGAAGACAGAGATGCTGTATATGTAATTTGTATGTCCATAGTACACCTGCAGACACTCGCCAGAGATCTGCCATCTTCGGACACTAGCATCATTAGCACAGGAAAGGAATTCTGTATCACTGAGAATGGCCAAACCTCTCACACAATCTTCATGCCCTTTAGAAAGCAAAGGAAAACTTTCATGTGGGGAGGCCTGTGGAGGTAGTCTACCCAGACTTCAGCAATGCCTTTCACACTGGCCCCCACAACAAGCTACTGGCTAAGCTGTCAGCTTGTGGCTTGGACAGCAACACTCTGCGCTGGGTTAGGAACTGGCTGGAGGGCCGGGCCCAGAGAGTGGTGGTGAATGGTGCCACCTCCAGCTGGGGGCCAGTCACCAGTGGGGTGTCCCCCAGGGATCAGTGCTGGGCCCCATCCTCTTTAATGCTCATTGATGACCTGGATGAGGGGATTGAGTCACTTATCAGCAAATTTGCAGATGACACCAAGTTGGGAGCAGATGTTGATCTGTTAGAGGGCAGAAGGGCTTTGCAGAGGGACCCTGACTGACTGGACAGATGGGTAGAGTCCAACAGGATGGCATTCAACAAGTCCAAGTGCTGGGTGCTGCACTTTGGCCACAACAACCCCATGCAGAGCTACAGGCTGGGGTCAGAGTGGCTGGAGAGCTGACAAATGGAAAGGGACCTGGGGGTGCTGATTGACAGCTGCCTGAACATGAACCAGCAGAGTGCCCAGGTGGCCAAGAAGGCCAAATGGCATCCTAGCCTGCATTAAGAATGGTGTGGCCAGCAGGAGCAGAGAAGTCATTGTGCCCCTGTACTCTGCACTGGTTAGGCCACACCTTGAGTACTGTGTCCAGTTCTGGGCCCCTCAGTGTAAGAAGGACATCGAGACACTTGAACATGTCCAGAGAAGGGTAAAAAGGCTGGGGAGAGGCCTTGAGCACAAGCCCTATTAGGAGAGGCTGAGGGAGCTGGGGATTGTTTAGCCTGGAGAAGAGGAGGCTCAAGGGAGACCTCATTGCTCTCTACAACTACCTGAAGGGGGGTTGTAGCCAGGAAAGGGTTGGTCTCTTCTCTCTAGCAACCAGCACCAGAACAAGAGGACACAGTCTCAAGCTGCGCCAGGGGAAGTTTAGGCTCAAAGTGAGAAGTTCTTCACCGAGAGAGTCGTTCACCATTGGAATGTGCTGCCCAGGGAGGTGGTGGAGTCACCATCCCTGGAGGTGTTCAAGGTGGGGACTGGATGTGGCACTTGGTGCCATGGTCTAGTCATGAGGTCTGTGGTGACAGGTTGGACTTGATGATCTTTGAGGTCTCTTCCAACCTTGGTGATACTGTGATTAGCAGCATGTGACAGTTTTAGGCTGTGCCTTTGTGAAAGATAGCTGCAGAGTTCTCTAGCTGAACGTTTTGGTGTAAAAAGGGAAAACAAAGGGAAGATAAATTTAAACGAGTTTCACTGGCCAGATGTGAGACTACCACAGCAAATATATGCCTCACATTCTTTTCTCCAGTGTCATTCTGTGTTTTCCTTTTCTTGGCCAGAATGCATGCTGCTGACCCTGGGTTGGAAATAATAAGAGGCTAACTTCTCATAACAACTGCTTTGAACTAACAAATTCCCTTAATATCCTTTTCTTTCTTTTCTCCTTTTTTTTGTCTAATTACCTTGGACAAGAAGGGGTGGAGGAGGGGGAAGAGAGGGGTTTTGGGGGGAACTCAAGGTGAAACCCCCTTGGGAGGGTCTTTCTGTGTTACAATCTTTCCTGTATATACTGTAAATACTCTATATTTTATATATTCATTGCATTTCATTCTGCTTGTAAAATACAGTTTTTCATTCGCTTCTCCAACTGAGTTAGCTGTGCTTTATGTGGTGGGAGGATTAAACCTTCACACTACCACACAGCTGTATACCATTTCTATTTAGCTCACATATAAAACCTGGGAATCAATCTTCATTATGGGAGCAGTTAAGGAAAGAAACCAAAACAACAGGAAAAAAAAATCCCAAATAATTTGTAGTTCACTGTTATCTAAAAAGCAAATCCAGTTCTTTTAGAAGTGATGTGATTTCTGGGCATACAAGTTGAGAGGCTTTTTAAATCCTGCATTAAAATTGTTCAATTTGTCAACAGTTCTATGGGGTTTTAAACTTATCCTTTTTAGAAGAGCACACAACCCTGATGGAATTGCCAACTGCAGTAATACTTACCAGTGAACGTCCTCTCACATCTGCCTGCCTTCCACAGTTTAATGGTTTTGTCAGCTGACCCAGTCAACATTAAGCCTTGCTCAGGGAGTATTTTCACTGCCCAGATTGCAGCTGTGTGACCCTGCAAAGAAAACAATATTGTAATGCTTGTCGGAATCAAATTCAAAGCACCCATATTATATAAATGTAAAGCAACTTCATACCTTCAATGTCATCATACATCTGTCATTCAACCACACTTTGGCTGTGGTGTCCCATGATCCACTCAATAATGTGCCAAATTTCCCTGATGAAAGGCTGCAAACTGGAACAAATGTTCAAATTAGCACCGACAAGTTTCCTGGATTGCTACCAATCTTAAGACATGACATTAAAGAGATTTATTTAATGGGATTTACTTGATATTAGAAGCATATTTAGTGTTGAGGAGTTTGGAGGAGGATTCAGTGGAACTGTAGTTGGAACCTAGAAAAGAGCTGCTTAAAAATTTCTTAACTTTAGATTACAAAACTTTCCCCTTCTTTCTGTCTTTCAGATTTTTAAATTTCTCTTAGCAAGAGAACTCCTCTTCTTGGACTGGAATATGTGCACAAGCAGGTTAGCTAGCTAATGAAGACATAGAACTATGGCAGGAGTTTAGTTTTAAGATTATAGAGAAAGCCAAGATTTTGTCAATATGTATTAATTTATGTCCTCAGGAAGCAAGACTTGGGGAAAATAAAGCTTTACCTTCTTGGAATGCAAAATGCTATTACCAGGAAACTGTGGTGACACTTAAAGACAACACACAATGCCAGTAAGGTTTACTAGTAAGTTTACCAAAACAATTAAGTAAAAAGCAGAGTGTACTCTGTCCACCTAAGTGTTCCAGCCTTACGACTCCATGATGAGAATCACACAGTGTTCCAACCCTGTCACATGTCATGCCCTACTTTTCACCCATTTGAAAACAGATTTTACATTTAACATAATTTAACATTTTAAAATGTTTTGCATTACTGTAAAAATGACTACAAATACCTTTTTGTAAGATAATTTACAACTTGTTAAGGACATCTCAAACCTTTCTACACTTCTGGAGGGAGCATGTCACATGCTATTTTAACTACCCATCCACCCTAGATTTCTGATAACATACCTAAGCTATTTCATGCCTCTTTACACAGCAACATTCTTTCTTTCTTTCCCAGAGGAGGTCAAGAAGTTTGTAATGAAAAATATATCTTAGGTTTTATTTAGCAGTCCAGGGAATTTTCAAACGGGTGTCCACAACCATCCTTCAACACAGTTAAAAAATTTAAGCCCTGCAACCCCCTAACACCTGAAATGTTTGGGTTTTTTAATGCCCTGTAATTAATTAGACTGTTCAATGGTCTACTAAATACTAAATCAGCCCACAAGACAAAAAAAATTAGTAGGCTAATATGAAAATTGCTTAATCTTTTATTATGTAGCTCAAGAAAAAGGGATGCAACAAACTGCAAAATAAAATGACTACATACCTGTGTTCGTATGACCCTTCAGGGTATAAAGAGGCGCTGGGTTATCAACTGTGAATATGCAAATATTATGATCATTGCCACCAGTTGCAATCAGCCCACGAGGATAGAGGTCACTTGGAGGTATGATGCACACACAAGACACAAAATTTGAGTGGCCACTCATACAGTGCATTTCAGTAAATGCCCTGTTAGGACTAAACATATAAGATAATCAGCTCAGAGTCATGAGAGAACCAATACTTATTTGAGGCACTGAATTACACCAAGTGTTTTCAATCTTAAATTAGTAACCATGCTTACATTGTGCTGAATAAATGTCATGGATGACCTAGAAAGAAAAACTTAGGAGAAAAATTAAATTCCGATATTCAAATGTTGTAAGCAGTATTTGAAGCTTTCCTTTGATTCTCCAGTAATGGTAGGCCTGGAAGTACTTAGTTTTGGTTTTCCTTCCTTGTTGAAATACACTGAACAATTCAACCAGAAGTAGTTAGTTTGCCCTCATTAAATCTTTTGCTGTCTCAAGACTCAAATATGTAGGAGAAGTGTTGATTTCAGATAGCTTTGGAACAGCTATCTTTTGCCCTTGCGTTAGGAATGCACACTTCATCAGTGACTGAGAGAAAGAAAGAGGGGAATGTGGGGGAAGATTTGTCCTTCCCTGAGTTGGAGAAGGCCATGTTTAATCTTTGAATTAGAAAAGAATGCAAACATCTTGTAACTGAGGAGAAAGACTTGGCAGAATTTCGATGGATGTGCTGAAAAGTTGTTTTGTTAATTTCAACCTGTTGTATGTCTTAAATACATGCATGCCGGTACAAAATAATCGATTTAGATGGGACACATGTGCTTTCTAAAAGAGTATATAACCTTCCTGCATAATGTAATAAACGTCTTTGCCTGGTAATATCTTGGCCTGGAGGCTGTGCTTGTAGTGACTCCAGGGTGGATCAAACACCAAAACCATACTACTACACAAATATGTATTCAAACATACCCTAAAACAGCAAAGCATATTCACTGGCTCTTAATCAGGCATACTGTCATTTAAAATTGATTTTAAATGACTCAAACAGCATCCTTATTTGTTCTTCATGATCCAGTCTTATTAGTTAAAGCACTGACTGGAGAAAGGTACTTATGACCACACAACAAATGTGTGGCCTGTGGTGGTGCTAGTTTCCTCTGCAGCTTTCCACACGCACCCCCCTTTCTACGTTGTTTTTGGTTTGTATTGTGTGGGGTGTTTTTTTAACCCCAAAACCCCAAGAAATATCTTATCACACTGTCATTCTTCATACTGTAATGCCTGGAAAGCTTGTAAGATGCAGGGAAATCATGATACTCCTCTAAACTCTAAAACATCTTAGCTGCTGATGGCAGAGAACAAATGAAGGTCATATATGTTCCTGCGAATTTAGGTAATGAAAGTAACAGAGAGCAGCTTGCACACCCATGAAGCCCTGCCTACTGTAATCCCATACTCTTCACAGCAGATAATCTGTATAAATTACTCAGGTCTTTCTCAAACAGCCCTCAAAAATGACAGGTTAGAACTAGACTTCCTTTCCTGCAATACATGTCTATGCAACAAAAAAAGTTCTTCCCCTTGTGATGAGAGATGCTACAAGACATACTTAGTGACATTAGTCTCCCCCCATCTCAATTGCAGACCTACAGAGATCAATTTAAACACACAAGACCATTAAGGCAAATCTGCCAATTCACTGTATTGCAGGTGGTGGAAAGAGTAACTGGCTATCACCTTGAAAATGCAGTTAACAATTTGAAACTAAATAGGTGAGGAGATACATCCTGTGGCTTCCTTCCCTACACATTCACCATCTCCTGCTCACATTCCTTAGCAGTACCTCTTCTGGTCACAATGATACTCTGAAAAAAATCTACTGAGTGAATACAAGACAAATCCAGTAGCAGACAATCCTGCACAACATGAATATCAGAGAAAACAGTGTTGCTGGCTTTCCTTTTCCTTTCCTAATGTCTGCATATTTAAATTTCCTGTGTACTTTTTAAAATTCACATTCTGTTTTATGTTGCTTAACAAGGGCAAGAAAATAACTTCTGGAAATATTCAAAGTATACCACCTTACTGTCAAAAGCCGCAGCTTTGTTATTTGTACCATTACTTTGGTACAGAATACATAGAGGTGGAAATAACTTTAATACCACCTGGGAAAACAACGCCCAGATTTACAGGCACCATTGGCGTCTGCAAAGCAAGCATAATTAAAATACTGACGTTCAGTTAACTGTGTGTGCAAGCACCACCCTTCCCAAAAGCAGGAATGCAAACAGCAATACCTTTGCCATTCGTAATGGTACCAAAAACGCCTTCAGCGAATGGACTCCTAACACTTCGCATAACCCTGACAGCTTTCCCGGACCTCGCCGATTCAACCTAGACTTCCCGCAGCGGACACGGCCGCCGCGACCCACCCGGTGGGCCATGGGCGAGGCCAAGCGCCTGCACCTCCGTTCCCTCTCTCCCGCAAAGAGCAATTGAGACCGACCGTCCAGGCCTACCCAGCGGCTCTGCCACAGCTCAGCACTCACCCATCAGGAGTCCAAAGACGCGCAGTTCGGTCCCGGGAGACAGACACGAAACCACCCTGTGGGAACAGGCTGCTGGTCAGGCCCCGCACGTCCTGCCCGTGGCCCACCAAGGAACAGCGAAGCCGGTACGCGCCGCCCTCGCTCGCCATGGGGGCAGGCCGCCGTGGAGTACTGACACAGCAACAACCCCGCGGCGCGGCCGCCACCACTGCCCGGATAACGCCGAACGCCGCGCCGGAAGTAGCGTCACTAGACGCGCCGGCGGGAATTAGTCAGACTCCATATCCCGGCAGGCATCGCAGCCAGAGCGCGGTTAAAGTTGCCATACTTCCGCCACAATGCACTCTGGGAGATGTAGTAGTCGTCTCCGGCCACGGGCGCCGCAGCTCCCCGGCGGCCGGAGCGAGATTTCTGAGCCTCGCGATATCCGGGCGCCGTGCTTCTTGGCGGGGTGGTTGCTGTGATACCGCTGCGGCGCTCGCGGAGGCTTCGTGGCTGCCGGGGAGTCCGGTGAGAGCAAGCGGCTGTCGCCGCCCGGGAAGCGGGGTCTGCGCCCGTCCGCGGCTCCGTGGGGCTTCCCGCTTCTGTAGCACGGGGCGTTGGCGCTGCGGGCCTCCCCGACTGCAGATCTCCTCCGCCAATGCGGAGTCTGTTTTTTACCGCCGCGGGGGACCAGGCCTGTGTACTGCCTGTTTAGATCATGATCAACAGTGCCGCCATATCTCAGGCCCCTTCGAGCCCCTGTCGGGCAGCCTCGGTTATCTGAAAGTTGTCTCTGTGTGCTCCGGCTGGGGATAAGCTCCTGAAGGGGCTGGTGACAGCTACCAGGATTTGCGAGGGGTAGCACAGTTAGCGTTGAGGGAACTCTCTTCAAATAACCTAAATGGATATTTACAGCAGCTCTTCCAATTTGTTTCATGAGACACTTCAATTCGGCGGGCAGATGCTGAAACAAAAAGTGACACAAGAGTTCGTAGGAGTTAATGGTTTAACAATGTAAACTGGACACTGACTAAGCACTGAAGCGTGGCTGGCATCTTGCTGTGAACCTGCTGTGGTCCTTTCGGAGACTGCACATACCATGCTTTAGTTGTAGCTAAGTCCTTTGCAGATTTCTAAAGGAAGAAAAGCTTCTAATAGGGGGAAGAATTAAGCTTTAAAGAGTTGATCTCTAGTAGTTTTAAATTACTTGTGCAAATTTTAAGGACTGTTTCTGTCCTTTGCAGGGAGAAGTTCAAAAAGGAGCAAATATGGCGAGCAGTCACAGACCTCCAATAGCTCGTCCTTCTTCAAGAGCAGGAATAGGGCTCACCACAAGGCCTCCATCTTCATCAAGGACTCCTTCAGCAACCAGAATAGGAACAGGGGTATGTTTACAAAGTACAGCAGTAGCATCAATATGTTTGGGGTTTTATCCATACTTACGTAATTTTTTTCAGTACCGTGAATGGAGTGATGGATTCTTGGTAAGTATGTTAAGATTTTAATTTGCAAAGAGTTTTATTTTCTAGTTTTGTCTGAAAAAGGTCAACAAGTTCTTGCATCAAGAGTATACATGGAAGACCCTAATAGCATTGATGTTGCAGTCAGAGGGAACGATGAATGGTTGCTCACGGGTAATCAACCCTTCTTCAGCACACATTTGACTGAAGCTTTCACTCCCCAAAGAGATATACAAAGACTGACATAAGTTTTTCACTGTGCTGTTTAATAGTGTTTAATACTGTTTAATAATTTTATAATTTGTTTGTTTTATAGATGCCTCCTAGTACATCAAGGCCTGGTTCTCGGGGTGGTTCGTCAACTTCTGGAGGAGTCTTGTCATCTCAGATTAAAGTTGCAGACCGTCCAGTGACTCAACAGGGACTAAGTGGAATGAAAACTGCAATGAAAGGTATTTTTTTGCTGAAAATAACTACCAGGGTGTCTGCAAAGTTTTAAGGGAGTAGTTAGGTTTTTAAAAGAAAACTTTTGATCACTATATAAATTGTAGAGTCAATAGATAGGATTAAAAGAAGGAAAAGAAGATTAAATCATCTCTCTAATTTTCTTTGTTCCTCACAGTCAAAGACAAAGGTTTTTTGTGCCTAAGCAGTCTTTAAAGACTAAAACAAGATAAATCATATCCTCTTCCATTGCTGCAGAGTAATTAAAATACTGTGTTACATAGTAACTATTCATAGAGCTGAAAAAGCAATGTTTATCTTGACAAAAATCTAAAATTAATTTCTGCCTTCATGGAGACCTTATTGTGGCTTTCCAGTATCTTAAGGGGGCCTTACAAGAAAACTGGGGAGGGCCTTCTTAGGGTGTTCAGGTAATGACAGGACTAGGGGGAATGATGAAAAGAAGTATAAATGGGTAGATTCAGATTTGGATGATAGGAAGAAATTCTTCACCATGAGGGTGGTGAGACACTGAACATGTTGCCCAGGGAGGTGGTGGAAGCCTCATCCCTGAAGGTTTTTAAGGCCAGGCTGGATGTGGCTCTGGGCAACCTGATGTAGTGTGAGGTGTCCCTACCCATGGCTGTGGGGTTGGAACTAGATGATCCTTGAGGTCCCTTCCAACCCTAACAATTCCATGATTCTATAATGAGGCAGTTCTCTGCCTGCAAATTCTGCAGATTGTTTTCATAATTTATAGCTCATCAAAATTACTTGTTCTCTACAAAATATGTTCTTACTCTCCTTTGTCAGGTCCTCAGAGGCAGATAATGGATAAAACGTATTACCTGGGATTGCTGAGGTATGTTTTAACATCACCTTCAAACCACAGAAGGTTTAATACTCTATTCCCTTTCTGACATCAAGTTTGCTGTGGCTTAACAAAAGCATGGGATAAGTGGCATTCACTTCTAATGAAAACTCTCCTGTTGCAACAGGTGTGGTCATTTTTTCACAGTTTGTTGGAGGAAAGGAGTTTTATGCTTATATCCAAGTAAAGTACATTCCTTTGACATTGTATTACTAGGTTTTCACTACCACAGGAGGGTCAGTGTCTTTGTGATTGCATCTGTGTATGTGCAGTGTAGTGCAAAAGGACCTGGGGGTGCTGGTGGACCATGAGCCAGCAATGTGTCTTTGTGTCCAAGAAAGCCAGCAATATTCTGGGGGGCAGTAAGAAAAGTTTGGCCAGCAGGCCAGGGGAGGTTCTCCTCCCTGTCTACTCTGCCCTTGTGAGGCCACATCTGGAACATTGTGTCCAGTTCTGAGCCTCTCAGTTCAAGAAGGATCTGAGGGAACTGCTTGAAAAAGTCCATCGCAGAGCCACAAAGATAATTAAGGGAGTGGAGTGTCTCCCATATGAGGAAAGGCTGAGGAGGTTGAATCTCTTTAGCCTGGAGAAGAGGAGACTGAGGGGTGACCTCATTAATGTTTATAAATATGTGGATAGTGAGTGTTGGGAGGACAGGGACAGGTTCTTCTCAGTGACGTCCAATTATAGGACAAGGAACAATGTGTGCAAGCTGAAGCATAGGAAGCTCCACATGAGCATGAGGAAAAAATTCTTCACTGCTAGGGTGACAGAGCACTGGAACAGGCTGCCCAAAGCGGTTGTGATGTCTCCTGCTTTGGAGACATTCAAAACCTGCCTGGATACATTCCTGTGTGACCCTAAAGGTGATCCTTCTCTAGCAGGGAAGTTGGACCTGATCTTTAGAGGTCCCTTCCAACCCAGATAGCTCCATTTGTAAGAAGTAGCAAAGCAGACCAAGCACTTTTTAGTGTACATTTCAGGTGGTTTACTTTAATTATACATTGAGCTAACACTGACAAAGGCAAGGCCTTGCAGAAACTATTGCATATGCTACTTTGTCAGTTGATCATATTACAGCATTCAATAATCAGTCCTGAAAGATGTAATTTTAAACATGGATGATATCCCACATTCTGTGAAATGATGCTATGATTTTTTTTTTCATGCCCATTTGAGAGTAATAGACACCTGTTTCACCAGCAGGGTTCAAAAAGCTAATCAAAGTGTTGCATTTCACATCCAGGTTTTTATACAACTTTATGATTTCATCTGATGTAAACGCTCTGTTTTTTCCTCACATTTGACCTCTGCTTCGAAACACTGTTTTGAAACACAGTGAATAAGATACTGACTGCACATCTCCTACAGTAAAAAGTAATTTCTGTACTGTGTTTTACTTGTACATTGGAATGTTAATGATTCTTCTTTGTTGTTGTTTTTTTTTTCAGAAGCAAAACAAATGAACTTACAACAGAAATTAACAAGCTGCAGGAGGAAGCAGAAATGTACAAGCAAGAGAAATCAGTGTATTTGTCATATGAAAAAAGGTGAGATTTATTGCAGCTTATATAGTGCTAACTTGCTCAGTCACACACAAGACTCCTCTTCAGGTATTGTGCAGGTTTGAAGGAGCCATTAAATAACTCTTCATTGTTTTGCTTTTACATATGTGGATCTTGCAATCTTATGTTTGACTTTTTGTTTTGTGTTTAGGGCAGAGGCTTTAGCTGGTGAAATCAAAGACTATCAAGGCCAGCTAGCAGACTACAACATGGTATGCTGCTGTCAGCTTTTGATACTGAATGCTCTTTTCTGTCATTTCTTTCATACTGCTTTAGCTCTATTTCAGTGTCTTTTTTATTTATGCTTAGAATCATGTAATTGTTTCAGTTGGAAGGGACCTCCAAGATCACTGAGTCCAACCTTCACCCTAAGACCACCATGGCAAATAAACCATGTCCACGTATTTCTTGAGCACCTCCAGGGACAATGACTCCATCATCTCCCTGGACAGCCTGTCCCAATGCCTGATCACTCTTTCCATAAAGAAATTTTTCCCAATATCCAAATTTTTCATAATATCTGTACTTCTCTGTAAAAATTATTAGTACTGACTTTTGTTCAGTTATGTGGAAACTAAGGAAAACATTCTAAAAAAGGAAATGTACTTCTTTTACATCAGGAGAAGTGGTTGGTTGTGGATTTAAGAAATTCCTGCTGTGTAAATAGTGTTGGATTTTGTACAGCTACATGTAATGATGATTACTTCTGAAAACTGCATGTAATCTCTTAAGATTCCCAAGTCACATCTTTTCCATTTGCAATAATAGAAACTTGATATATTTTTTATCAGCGAGTTGCTACCTATTTTTCTGGGTTTTGGTGTTTGTAATAAAAAAAAAAAACAAACAGGAAAGCAGTAACAGCTTGGAATTCTGTCTCTTGCAGGTGGTGGATATACTCAACACCAGTACAGACATAGCAGAGCTGATTCGAGATTACAATGTGGTAAGAATTAGGGTATTTATAATGTTTGAACAGTGGGATGATGTGTGTTACATTCCTGATGCTTGGAACGTGGGACATACCTGAAAATGCTAATTTAAACCTAATTTAAAAGTTAGCCAGTTTTATCTAGTTAAATTAGCCATAATGTTTGCAATGTGTTTAGAATAAAGTAGAGTAGAATAGAGTAGAGTAGAATAGAGTAGAGTAGAGAACAGAATAGACCAGGTTGGAAGAGACCTTCAAGATCATCGTGTCCAACCTATCATCCAACACCACCTAATCAACTAAACCATGCAACCAAGCACCACATCAAGTCTCCTCCTGAGCATCTCCAGTGACGGCAACTCCACCACCTCCCCGGGCAGCCCATTCCAATGGGCAATCACTCTCTCTGTGTAAAACTTCCTCCTAACTTCCAGCCTAAACCTCCCCTGGTGCAGCCTGAGACTGTGTCCTCTTGTCTGGCGCTGGTTGTCTGGGAGAAGATACCAACCTCTGCCTGTCTACAACCTCCCTTAAGGTAGTTGTAGAGAGCTATAAGGTCACCCCTGAGTCTCCTCATCTCCAGGCTAAGCAACCCCAGCCCCCTCAATCTCTCCTCATAGGGCTTGTGTTCCAAACCCCTCACCAACCTTGTTGCCCTTCTCTGGACATGCTCCAGCAAGTCAACATCCTTCCTAAACTGAGTGGTCCAGAACTGGACATAGTACTCAAGGTGTGGCCTAACCAGTGCAGTGTACAGGGGGAGAATGGACCTCCCTGTTCCTACTGGCCACACTATTCCTGATGCAGGCCTGGATGCCATTGGCCCTCTTGGCTGCCTGGGCACATTGCAGGTTCATGTTCAGCCTACCATCAACCAGCACCCCCAGGTCCATCTCTGCCTGGCCGCTCTCCAGCCACTCTGACCCCAGCCTGTAGCACTGCATGGGGTTGTTGTGGCCAATGTGCAGAACCTGGCACTTGGATGTGTTAAATCTCATCGAATACTCTAGGTTGGACTTAATGGTCATCTAGTCCAAACCCTCCCCTCAGTGAGCAGGCACATCTTTAACTAGATCAGGTTGTGCAGAGCTTCCTCCACCCTGACCTTCAGTGTTTTCAGGGAGGGGACATCTACCACCAGTCTGGGCAACCTGTTATAGTGAGACAGTTGTCTGAAGTATTACATTAACAGCCCCATGATAGCTTTCTGTGTTTTAGGTTTAAGAAGGCTATCATACCAACACAAATTATGAGTGTAAAATAAATTCTTTATTCGATTTGGGAGCATAGAACACTAATCTCATGAAAGGCAAATTCACTAGAGTGATTCATGGCCTTGTAAAGCTGCTTGGTCTTCTGGAAATTTAGATTTCTTTTTCTCTTCTGCTGTTTAAATTACTCTGGTTTGTTAAAGAGGTGCCCAACACGGCCAGCAACAAAATCAGTGAGCTTTGTTTTTCCTTTGCTTGCTTTATTTTCTAACAAAGTGTTTATGTATTAAGATGTGAGTGACATTAAGCCTGTTCCATTTTTTTTACAATCACTTGGTCCTAAGCAAAAGAAACTAGTTTTGAAAAACATTATTTTGGTAGCTTGAAAAACCAGCGGAGTATTTCGTCATCAAACCAAATAGTTTTTTCCCTTGCATTTGATTGAAAGAGAATCATAGAATAGCTTAGGTTAGAAGGGGCCTTAGAGATCATTTACTCATGATGTCTTTCTCATAAAGAGAATGCTTTGCAAGTGTTACATTTTCATTCTGTCTGGGGGCTTAAACCACATTTTACTTAAGCTTCCAGGAATAGATCCCACAGTAACAGAAAGTTAATTGATTTGCTACAAACTTGATTGTATTTCTTTTTCAAGCAGCTTCTTGCTCATTTAAAGGACACTTTGAATTTGTATGTGAAATCTGTATCTTTATTGTTACATATCATGTCAAAATATCTTTCTTTGTTTTTTAAGTTAAAGGTTCAGAATGACCGAGATGCTCAGAGTGTGGATAAAATTTTCACTGAAAGACAAGGGTAAGTACATGAAGTTTCTGCTTCTTCAAAGCTGTTAGTATCATAAATTGAACTGGGCAGAATCAAGGTGTTTCCTAAGTTCAGAAATTTCTTGACAGTGTAGTGCATGCTGTAAGTGATACCTCAGCAGTTTCAAGATAATGCATTGGACTCAGGCTGCAGTTGTTCCTAGCTTTAAACACTCCTGAATAACTGCCATGAAGATACTTACCATGTCATCTAAGAGGAGTTATGGAGCAGTGGAGAATCATGTCATGACAACTTACTGTCCTGAGTTTTTGAAGTTGTGTTGTGGAGTGCCAGAGTGGGAAAAGCAAGCAAAAGTGGGAACTAGAGATTTCTGTGTGGTGAAGTTAGAGTGTGTGGAGGGAAAGGTGAGGACAAGCTTGGAGTAAGAACATGTAAGCCATAAGAACTGTTTCAAGAGTGATAGGCTGAAAGGGTGTGTTTCCAAGAGGTTTAATTCAGGGACAGGAGATGTGCAAGAGAAAGAAACCACTTGTTGCTATAGAGGATGAGACTGTACATATAAATAAGCACTTTTAAAAACCAATTTATTGTTTAATAATAAGGTGCTTTTCAATAATACTGTGGTTTTCAGCAGCTTGCAAATGGTCTGTTCTACCCCTGAATGCATGTTTTAGTGTTAAGAAAATGTGAGGGGAAAAAAACCTGGTTCAGTAGCAAACTAAGGCATAAAGGCATTAGATGTGCAGCAGCAGCATTTTATATGTAGTCACATTAAAGGGAATGGAGCAGTTGGTCTTTCTCACTCTGCTAATTTGGGTTGAAAAAAAATGAAACACACATGTTCTGTTTTTTGTTTGTGTGAGTTTTGTATAAGACTGCTGGGCTCTGACATCACTAATTTGGATATAGTCTCCAGTCTGGCTGTGGTCTTCCCTAATTTTCCATTCTGGACTTCATCACAAAATGTTAGTGATTATGCCAGCATCACTTCTGCATGTGACACAATATACAGGAAGTTCTCCCCACCAATAAGTAACCAAATAGGGTTTTACAGGAAGTTGTTGCTGAGTATTTTTTGCATGATTTGAAATATTTGTTGCACACTAATGCATGCATATCCCCACATTTTTAGCTTCATGCAGCAATACCTAGTAGTGGATTTGATGAAATGAAAGGAGATGAACTGCTTGGCTTCATTTCATGTTGTACATAAGCAGTGTAAAGCAAAAGCACAAGTTTACTGCAGTTCATCATTCAGTGTTTAAAACATTACCTTTCCTCAGTTTCATAAGAATCTATGTATTTGTCCTCAATATATTCATCCTCCCCATGAAATTTCTCAAATATTACTATGGGATCATCGTCGTTTGTACTTGAAGGAGAGGAGCTCAAGTCAGCGGAGAACTCCTGTTCAAACATCTCAGGGTCGTTTTCTTGCAGACGTCGGTGACGGTAGCTGACCACATACTGGTACCATGTTGGGCATTTTATAGCAGTAAATATCAAGAGTGTAGTGCTTAGGACAAACCCTAGGACACCAGCCAGGAAGGTCCAGCTTTTGCCAATAAGTGGTAATGCTTTAAAACAGACAGTGAAAAAAAAAAGGAGAGTTATAGTCATGAGGAATTCCAGCAAGAACTCTAGTATGAGGATTTTTTCTTTTTTTACAGTGAAATGGATAACTCACAATATAAACAGTGACAGGGCAACTACTATGTGTCTCCAAAGCTTTAGCAGAGTATTACTGCTGTGTTATTAGGGAATCAGTAGCATCACTCAGGCCAAAAAATGCATGTACATCTCGTATGTCCTAGCAATTTAAATCAAAGAGACTGTTTTCAAAGACAGATATTATCCTGGGAACATATAAAAGATTAAATAATTTCAAGTACTTTTTTCAAAATTTACATTCCAGGATTGGACTTTGGGGGGGAAAAAAAGTCAGTAATTAACTTCCAATTGTATTCCCCAGGCTTAAATTTATGGTGATGATCCTATAATATCCTCTTTTTTTTTTAATTGCCTTTCAGATGTATATATTTTATAATAAAAATTCTATACACTGTAGTTGTCAGTAGTATCTTTAGTGTGATGATGGAATTGACATCAAAAGGCAAAGAAAAGGAGACTATCAGTGACATTTTCAAAGAAAATAGAATAGAATAGAATAGAATAGAATAGAATAGAATAGAATAGAATAGAATTAACCACGTTGAAAAAGACCTTTGAGATCATCGAGTCCAACCTATCATCCATCACTATCTAATCAACTAAACCATAGCACCAAGCGTCCCATCCAGTCTCTTCCTAAACACCCCCAGTGATGGTGATTCCACCACCTCCCTGGGCAGCACATTCCAATGGGCAATCACTCTTAGGGTGAAGAACTTCTTCCTAACATCCAGTCTAAACCTCCCCTGGTGCAGCTTGAGACTGTGTCCTCTTATTCTGGTGCTGGTTGCCTGGGAGAAGAGACCAGTCTCCATCTGGCTACAACCTCCCTTCAGGTAGTTGTAGACAGCAGTATGGTATAGGCAATTCTGTGTCCTTTACATTGAACACATTTGAGGGCATGAGTAAAATTAATATGCTTGCTCACATTTTAAGAAGACATCTATGTCTAGAAAGCAGTTCGTTTGGGAGAATCTAATTTTGTTAGGATGCTTCCCTGGTTCTGTTACACAGAGATCTGGACAACTGTCTGGATTTCAAGCCCTTGAAATTTCATCATCAGTATGTAATACCATTTGAGAATGTAGATGAGATTTATCCATTTTAAACACTTCCTCAGCAGAGCTTCACATTCACCAACCTGGGCAACCTGATCTAGTAGAAAGTGTCCCTGCCCATGGCAGAGGAGTTGGAACTAGATGATCCTTGAGGTCCCTTCCAACCCTGACAATACTGTGATTCTGTGTATGTATGTACAGTCTACCAAAACCTTGAAATACACTAGTTCCCTAGCCCTGACTTTCATGGAAGGATTGCAGTGCACCTGGAACATGAAACAGTGTGAAATCTTTGATCAGTACATCAAAGGGCTTGTAAGCAGGCCCCCTCAGTTTAGGAAAGATGTTGAGTTGCTGGAACATGTCCTGAGAAGGGCAACAAAGCTGGTGAGGTGTTTGGAGTACAACCCCTGTTGAGGAGAGGCTGAGGGAGCTGGGGTTGCTTAGCCTGGAGAAGAGGAGGCTCAGGGGAGACCTTTTTGCTGTCTACAACTACCTGAAGGGAGGCTGTAGCCAGGTGGGGGCTGGTCTCTTCTCCCAGGCAACCACCAGCAGAGCAAGAGGACACAGTCTCCAGCTGTGCCAGGGGAAGTTTAGGCTGGTTGTTAGGAAGAAGTTCTTCACAGAAAGAGTGATTTGCCATTGGAATGTGCTGCCCAGGGAGGTGGTGGAGTCACCATCACTGGAGATGTTTAGGAAGAGACTGCATGGGACGCTTGGTGCTATGGTGTAGTTGATTAGATAGTGTTGGGTGATAAGTTGGACCTGATGATCTCAAAGATCTTTTTCCAGCCTGGTTAATTCAATTCTATTCTATTTTATTCAGTGGAGTGAAATACCAGAATATTACCTGCATCTGTTCCATTGTTTCCAGTGCTGTTGTTTGTAGTTGGAGCTGATGGTAAGGTACTACTCTCAAACTCAATGGCAGAAATGGAAGTTTCAGTGTTTCCTACAGAAGCTTTTACAACTTTGCAGTCAGTTGGTTGGATAGGTGCTGTCTTGATGGAGATTTTTTCTGTGCTGTTTGGGAATGTACATGTAGTGTCACTCTCATTTTCTGTGGATGTGAATAGTGGAAAGTCTGTGAGGTACCATTAGTTAATTGTCATTCTAATCTAAAAAAATTTCATGGATGACCAATGGGTTACTGCAGAATACAGATAAGTTGATGGTCAATATTATCCAGATCAGGAAAAGACAGCATTTGGCTGTCTGATGTAAACAGGTATGAAATGTCACTCTTAGCAAAACTTACCCATTGTCACACTGGAGGTAGTTAGCCATTTCTGTAAGTCAGCAAGGTCACAGGAGCAGGTCCATAGGTTTCCAGCTAAAACAATTGTAGTCAATTTAAAATGTGGATTTATATGAAAAGATTTGAGCTGGTTGTACTGTAGATCTAAAACTGTCAGACTGTTCAGAGAAGTAAATACATCTGAATCTAGTTGAGTAATCTTGTTATGTGATATATTCAACACTGACAGTTGATTTAATCCTGCAAATGCTGCTTTATGAATGCTGCTAATCTGATTGTTGCTGATATCCAGAATTACAAGTCTTGTCAGGTTGCAGAAGCTGTTACTATGCACTACAGTAATCGAGTTTCTATTTAAATGAAGTATAGTGACATTTTGGAAAAGGTTGCTAGGAATATCAGTGAGGTTCTTTCCAGACTCATCACAAGTGACCTGTTGGAAAAAAGCAAAGGACAACAATTAAATACTGCAGAGGAGTCTGATAATGCACTGATGAACTCAGTGATAACTGCTAAGGGCATGAAAAAATCTTTACTGTGGTTTTTTAAGCCCAACACTTAAAATGAAAATTTCCACTGCTCTTCATGCAACTCATTGTGTTTTTCATAATGTATTCATTGTCTTGTGGTGGCAGGGAAACTGATCCTGCTGGTGTATAGAGACCTGAAGTTCCAGACCTGAAGTGCTTAAACTCTGTTTGAGTTGAAAGGTGCTTCATGTGATGACAATCCAAAATACAACCACTTTGGATGCCACTTTGGAATTAGTACATCTATGTGGCTTAGAATTCTATCTGAAGGAAAAGGATTCATTTCCCATGTAATCTGGAAAGAAGTTGTCATAGAGGAAATGGATTCAAGACTGAAAATTAATTCAATGTGCTTTTTCAAGTGTATTGCTGTGTTTTAAAAACATTGATGTTGGATTTTTAAAGCATCTTTGGACCAGACCTTCGACAAAACGTTTAGTCTATATTTCTATTTTAATTGTAACACTGAAATTAGTTTTGGTTTTCATATCTGCAGTCCTTTGGGGTTTGAGAGTGCTTACTTGCAATAGCTTGAAACATTTTTGTTTTCTGACAAGAGCAGATATGTGTGTACGTAGTTTGTACACATGCATACACATCTATACATCTGTGTATATGTATGTATCACTGCAAACTATGGTATAGTGTCAAAGTACTTGAACTGATTGTAAAGGAGATTCCAAGTACTGGAAACATATTGGCTGTGTTATCCCTTTTCCTAAATAGGTAGCCTATGTTCAGCTTGTTACTCCTTTGACTATCCTCAGCCTAGATGATTTATTTTAAAACAAATGGAGGTGGAGTTTCTTGTCTGCACTGTGTGTATATATATCTCCACTGTGTGTTTTCTTTGTTCTTCACATTCCAAAGATGAGTGAGCAGTAGGTACAGTACTGGACCTGTAGGCAGTGAGTCAGAGCAAGTAGTGCAATAGAAGTTTTATTATTTGACTGTTAGTCAAGACTTCTTCCTTACTCTCCATTCCGTAGTAAATACAAAATCCATTAAAATAATATCTGAAAAAAAAAATCAATTACAATTTCTTGCAAGTGTTTAGACCTAACTTGGGCAAGTACTAATTCAGTAAATCTCTCTAACTTGAGCAGTAATTGGTATTGTCCAAATACCTGTTGTTTGTTAGGTCTATCCAAAATGATGTAGATAGAGGAGTGAGTCCTACTGTCTGCAGAAAGATTTGACTGAGATGTAAAACCACCTCAAACATGTTTCAGTATTATTCACCCACTTAAAATGACTAATTGCCCATTTCACAGAAAACCACATCTTATTTGTCTCTCTGTGCTTCATTCTTCAGGAATTTTATGTTTACAAGGTAGTTTTAAAAGATTCACCTAGCTTCTATTGCATTTTTCAAAAATAAGAGTAATTTACATACTTTCAAAACTTACATTTTGAGAATCAGTGTTGCAGTCAGCAGTGGCTGGATTCAAAAACAGTGTTCCAGCCCAGATAACAAGCCAGGAGATTTTCATGTTTAGAGCCTATTAAAAAAACAACACTTTTGTATACCAAGACCAGAATGCCATTGTCTTCAATAGTCATAGTTTAACAAATTAATAGACACAATTATTTCAATGGTAATTTAATACATTTAGTTTTATATATATATATATAGTACAAAGTGTAAAATTAAGAGGAAAAGCGTAAGTTGTCAGAATTAATACATTCAGCTTCCACTTAACTGAGAGGAACCTAAAAGCCAGTGAGCAGACCATATCAGCAAATAGAAAATTGATTGATTAAAGAAGTTAATAGACAACAGTTTCGTAAATGGCTGAAATAGACATGAATATGCTCATTAATGTCCCTGTTAAAGCAATTACAGGTAAAGACTATGGTAGGAGTAAACTGCAGAAGTATTCATGCTTGCATGCTCTCCCTGAATAGTATCTCTTGCTACCACTGACAGAGGCACTGGTTTGTCCAGTCAGACTTCTCTTATGTTCTCACCCAAGTTATTAAGCATTTTTAATTGTTTAAAATTATTGTTTAATTAGATTGATCTTCTAATCTCTTTATTGTCCATAATATATGTCACATGACATAAACCTGGACCTCTGTATTATGAAGGTGTAGTTGCTGTGATCTTTGGAACTATGTAGACATGGTTTAGTCTCTTGTCCTGGAATTATTGTAGACATTTATTGAGAGCTTTTCTGACAAATGGTATTCATGACACTAACTTTCTCAGGGGATGTGTCACTTGTTCATCCCCTTTGAATCAGGCATTGTTTGCAAGATTTACTTAAACTGAATGAGAACATTAAACCATCTCTGTCATATGTCAAATCAGTCTCTGTGCTGGACTGACATTAAAATGATGTGTAGATTAACCCTTCATTTTTACCCTTTTTCTTAAGCATCTGAAGAGAAAAAATAGTGGGCTAGGTGAATATCAATATTTCTTTCCTGGATTTATATCCTTCAGTTCAAAACATACCCAGAAGATAAGGTGTGAGAGAGACTTGTTTAAAGTGCCTGTTGTATCTTGAGCTCAAAAGATCTTAACGGAATGTAACAAAGTGTGAGGGAAATTGCATAGGGAAGCTCAGTTGCAGGAACAATGCTAAATATAGTCAGGCAGTCAGAGGTATAAAACCTCAACCCTTCCTTAAAAAGTATCAGGAGGCCTTTGTTGGCCTTTGCGTCAGTATGGAGTAGATAAGGTCACAGAACAAATTGGTCAAGTGTAATTGATTTCTTCTGAGGGCTGACCTCACCTAACTGAATCAGCCTGGAAACTTAGTAACTTCTTGGAAAGAAGATAAGTGTCACTTAACACCACTCTGATCCACTGTGCATTTCTGCTGCTGTTGGAAATTTACACTAAATACAAAAATGAGTTCATAAACCTTTTTGTTAGGCATTATCAGTGACAAGGACAAGAGGTACTATCAGTAGCGGCCACCATCACGGTATATGCTAGCTGTTGTACTGCTCAGTGATGGTGCTGGTGGCTCATGCATTTTTGGAGCCACTTTATGTATTGCTAGTGGAAAACATGGTGCAGATTGAGAACTCTTGAGACAGACTATATGAACATTTGGGTCTTGTGACATACTTGGACCTTAAAGGTACCTATTCCAAGATGTTCAGAAACAGACTGGGCCTTAACTAGGCAGTCTGTTATTGTGTTGCAGATTTCAAGAAAAACACTATCTTTAATAGAATGGGGAAAATGTATCAGAATATTATTTTGAAGGTTAGTCTGGAGGTTAATAACAACCAAGTTGAAAATTAAAGATAAATTAAAAATTTTCAAAACTTCAAGGAAAAAGTTGAAATTTCTGAATGAAGGGAATGTTGTTTAACTTAAAAAATAATTTTCCTGTCTAAAAATTCATTCTATGTCTAAATCAAAAGCATATTTCATATTTTTCACTACAGTTTCTACTGAAAATTTAGTGTTCGGGGTTTTTTCCAGATTTAATTCCCTGCTTTGTGTGTGTGTTTGAAGCTGTATAATCAGTAGAAAAGCAGGAAAGCATCTGTAATTTAATTTACAATTTAGCTTTTGCTAGTACTGGACTTCTTAAGTTGCTGTTCAAAGTAATTGCTTTGAAAGAAACTGAACCTGACAGTACATTGGCAAGAACTTGACATTTTTCGTGTAATTAGAAACATTTTCTTTAAGAGTTTTTCTTGGAGAACTTTTGAAGATTTTATCTCATAATAGTAATGCAATTCTTCCCCCCCCCTTACATTTGTAAACAAAAAGGCAGTTTTGTGAAGCTAGTGGAGTTTATTTAATCAGGTAGTCTGGTTTACAGAGAAGAAACAGACTGTTCCCTGACTGTCTACTCAAGTACAGTTTACTTAACGTCTTGCCTTGTCCAAGGTTCATAATAATTCCTGATCTTTTAGTGTATCTCAACATGTTTCCAGTCCAACAACAAAGTTATACTAAAAAAAACATTCTCCTGTGTTTTGAAAAATATATGCCAAATGTCTTACCTTTCTGTTGCTTCTTAGAGGCAGTATGTGTATACATGTGTAGATGTTTCAGTGCACTGACAAGAAATAATATGGAGCAACAGCACTTTGTTTTTGTTCAACCTTTGTACCTGATGAACAAGCAGGCAGTGTAAAAAATAATAAGCCTGGAAGATCCTTAGCAAAAGATTGACTAGGTTGAGCAACTTCTTATAATCATCTTTGATTTAATTGGATCTGCAGCCAATAGGGAAGTCTAATAATAGCACACTTGAGTGTCAAGTTCCAGATCATGTAGGAGGCACCAAGTTAAAACACTGCAGGGAATTTACAGGCATGTTGGGACATAATCAATAAAACAAGTGCTAGAGACAGAAAAAGACTTGCATTTTTTATGTGATCCGTCACCAAATGAAGGAAATTTCAAGATAGTGTGTTTTGGAAGCATCAGAGGAGGAGGAGGAGCTGCAGGGTGTTGTACAATATTCTGAGATACTCAAGCCTCATCACTAATTCAGCTTCATCTTCAAATTATTTGTGATAATGAGTTGTCTTCCTATGACAACCATTATTGATGTTTCATTGCATGATAGAAAATCACTGCATTTTAGCCTTCTGTCAAAAAGTTTCGACCAGAGAAGATGCATCACAGCTAAGTTAGGCATTACTAGTCTTAAGGACATATTGTATGATCTTGAAGTGTTTATCCAGCAGTCCATATCAGATAAGAGAAAGAGACCTGCTTCAGGTAAAGAGTTTGCTGTGTGATGTACCCACATACACTTGGCATTGGTGGGGCTGGAAATGTAGGCTTTCTTTCCTTACTCTGCCATGCGTACTTGGAGTATGAGGCATAGATGAGAGCTTGGAGGTGCCACTCCCTTCAATGGTGGCAGCTGCTTCCACTTAGTGTTTTGAAAAACAGGAGAAATAAAGCAAGTGACCTTCTTCTCTTGCTCCCCCAATGCCTGAGTGATCTCCAGGAAAAGGTGCTCTGTAAAAAGACAAGCTCCCTATGATCAGTACTGGCAGTCTCTCGAGGTGAATTATATGTGGTGGAGAGATTTATTCTAGAAATCAGCAACCTCAATATATTCTTCAGTTCTTCATTCCAGTTTCTCTGTCTTCAGTTCTCTGCTTGTCTTCAATTGAGCAAAACTGACCTTGAGACAGCTCTCACAGGCCCAGACTTAGCAATGAGGAGACTCCAGTAAGGGAGTAATGTAAAAGCTCCTTGCCAGCTCCCAATTCTGTGCCATCCAGAGGGTTTTGAATCAAACTACTTTCACAGCTTAAGAAAGTGCTTCACTTAAAAAATTACTCCTTTCCACTACCAAGTGTAACATAATTACCCCTTCATAAACCAGTGTACTTAGACAGAGGGCCTCAGTGTTTGGGCTGGGTCTGAACAAACAACTCTCAGGAAGGTATTTAATTTAATGTTGTAGTACAACCACCCACAAGACACTGACAACCTGCTCTAGGTAATCCTGCTTTTAGTGGTTGGCCTAGACCTTCAGACATCAATTCTACTCTGTTGCCATGATATTTTCATTATTCTCTTACCCTGGGATTATCCTTGTGCAATTCCACAATTTTATGTCATTCTTTAAGCCTGAGGGCCTTCTTGGCTTCAATTGTTGATCTGACAGTGTCAGTTACACAGTTTAAAATGTTTGCATCTTGCAGCTTAGGAGGAGTTAATGAAAAATAGAAGACAAAGAAATCTGAAGGAAGGTATCCATCTGATTTTGTTATTCTTAATAGCAGAAGTCACTCTGGAAACAAGCAAACAATTTAAACAACCTTTCATGTGCTGTAATGGGAAGGAAGGTATATTCTTCAGGTCTCAGGAGATTTTATAATTTCCCTTATCTGAAGGAGTTTTCTCAAAATGACTCTATTTTTTTAGGAATTTCATACAAATTGCTATGCATTACATGACAGACTGGGAACAGCTCTTGACGCCTTCTTTGGCTCTGCTAGGCATTTGCTTGTGGCTCATTGTAGCTGCAGTGATAGAGATTTTTTGATGGTTGATTTCCTAGTAAGATTAGAGTCATAAATGAAGAATATTACCAAGGGCTAATTTCTTCATTCTTGCATGGTTAAAAAGCTCCACGCTGCCGAAGATTCTGAAGCCACTCTCCATTCTTATGGAATCCAACAATTCATTGCTGAAAATCATCATCATTCTAGACTACTGCCCAGCCCTAGTATCTACATAGTATGTTTTCTTGATGTTTATTCCCAGCCATATACCAACTTCTATTCTTACTCCAGGAGGTCACTGATGGGAAGCAACCAAGTGGGAATAGTTTATTTATGCCACTCTAGGGCGTATGCAGATAGACAGGGTGAGAGTGTGTGCAGATAGACAGTGTGGATATTGTAAGGATAAAGAACTCTTCATCTTCTGCATTCTGTGTTGTGAATGTCTACATAGTTAATCAAACTCCAAGAAGATTAGGTACAAGTATTTAACTGCCTTTATTTTTTTAGATTCTGTGGAGGTTTTGTGTTAAAGGGTAACTTCAGTGAGGCAGAAGGGATACCAGAGTTTGAAACAGATGCTTAAAATAAACATCAACTAGTAAAAGTTACAAAAGTCTTCTTTTTTTTTCAGCACAGAAAAGTTAATTCTAGCTGTAGAAGAAGATATTGAACATGAGAAGGTTGTAGCAGATGACATTGTAAAAGACATGTCACAGGCAGATCAAGCTAAATACATGGAGATGAAGGCTGCAAATGAAAAGCTCTCCCAGGTTGGTTTATTTCTTACCTAAAATGTTTCTCTGTCTGGCTCCATTGGTTCCAGGTGCAATTTAAATATTAAAAACCTTGAGAACAAATAATTAGAGGACACAGTCTCAAGCTGCACCAGGGGAAGTTCAGGCTCAAGGTGAGGAGAAAGTTCTTTACAGAGTTGTTAGCCATTGGAATGTGCTGCCCAGGGAGGTCGTGGAGTCACTGTCCCTGGAGGTGTTCAAGAGGGGATTGGGCGTGGCACTTGGTGCCATGATCTAGTCACGAGGTCTGTGGTGACAGGTTGGACTTGATGATCTTTGAGGTCTCTTCCAACCTTGGTGATTCTGTAAATTACAAAAGCTTTCTGCTGTCTTAATCAGTTGTAAAAGTGCCTGAACAAATAAGTAGAGCCATTTGCTAAACCCAAATACTTTGTCTTTTTGTATTTTTAATTTTAAGAACAAATGATAGTCATAACTTTCCCTTTAAATTTGGGAGCTGATACACATATTTTGAAAGATGCTGTACTGCTTATCTGCTTCATCATGTGAATAAAGAAAGCAAAAGGGAAAAATAACCCCTTCACTTGAATATGCAGTTTTCTTCCTGTGTACACAAGTCAACCTGACTGGGTATTTTTGTTGTTCTTGTGGTACATACAAAAACATTAAAAAAATTAACTGGGCTTCGTGAAATTGTTGTCACTTCACTAATTCTAATGTTAACAAAAGCAGTAAGATTTCTAGGTTTTCTGGGATCACCTACCTTTAGGCATAGAGACTTAGAAAGTTCCTCTGTGTAGTCTGTACTGACAGATGGGCATCTTTGGAGCCTGATGCTTCCCAGCTGTTTTAAGCTGAGCTGCATCACTAAGCTGGGCTTACCTGTCTGTTTCTGGACTGTGAAGAAACTCCGGTGACTAGTTCACATTTTCAAATCTGACTTAAAACTTCTGAAGTAGAAATGATAACTTTCACCCTCATTGTTATATGCTGAATTGCACAATGATAGGGTTTATTGTTAAATTGGATGGTGAAGGTAAGTGGGTTATATCTGACTTACTTGGAGAAGCTAAACAGAGTCTTGTCTTATTTTTGTTGTTGTTGTTGCAGAGCAAAAAATATAATCACATAATGTAGTAATCTTTGTCTGATTTTTTTACATTTTTGTCCCCTCTAGGAACTGATGGTTCAACAGCAGGAATTGGATGCACTCAATGTAAAAGAGGAGGCGCTCAGAGCTGTAAGTATGATAAGAAGTGACATGTGTACCAGTCTTTGATGATGTCTAGAGTAAAAGTACAGTAAGTAAAAAAGTATTTAAAGTATCCTCCCTAAATTTTTAGACAGCAAAGTGTCATGCCCTAGAGTGGGAAGGTAAAGCTGCCTCTCTTTTTTTTTTTTCCACCAATAATTAATTTTTAGACAGTTTTGGATAAAACTTGGTTTTGCTAGATGCCAAGTACAACATTATCATAACAATGGTGATGTTTCCCAGCTTGAGTTACTCAAACGTTTCAAATGTTTGGTGTGACGTTTGATTGATTTGGAATTGCTCTCTGAAGATAAAGATGAAATTGTCATTCACATCCTTAAGGAATTGTGACACCTAATTTTTCAATATGTTTTCAACTTGCAGGATGTGTGACAATGATTTTCTTGTTGCATGTTTGTCTCGGTCCGGAGAGGGAAAGAGACTCAGTTCTTTTGAATATTGCCGTGTTGTGAAATGAGAGGCACAAACGAGGCCAAAATAGCAACAGCTAGGCTATTCATTACATAAATAAAGTGGATGTATCAGAAGGGGAGAGAGAGAAATAGAGAGAGAAGAGAGAAGAGGAAAGGAATTATATTACCACACCCCTCATCCCCGCAAGACAGTTTGAGTCTGTGGAGGAAAGGTGCTGCAAGAGATGTTGGGTCCGTAGAGGAAGGGTGCTTCAGCTTTGGCTGTAGAAGAGATGTGGTCCTCTGGGCAGCCTCTTCAGCTCCATGAGTTGCAGCAGGTGGAACTTAGGGCACGGAGAGAGGGTTTTCGGAGTCCAACATCTGTTGTGTTGCCCCGTGATGTTTCCAGCATGTGGTGCCTTCTTTCTTCCGCATTTTTCTTCTACTAAGCCAGTAGTTGCTCCAGCCTTTTATACAGTTTTAGTCCTTAGGCAAGTGTCCAGGTGTCGTTCCCCAGGATATCGTTCTGGGAAGTCATCTTTAGGTAAGTGTCCAGGTATCGTTCCCCAGGAAATCTTTCTATGTATTCATGTGAGTTTGGGCAGCCGTCTGGATGGAGGGGGGGGAGGCCTCCGCCTCCTCCTTCTCCATCTACCTACCCACACACTCATTACACATCAGGAAACAGGTGGTGAATCCATTGTCTCACCATCCTCCCTTTCCAGGGCACTTGATGGGTGGAAATGATCTTGTCCTGAAGGTGTGATGGCTGGGCCCTTGGGCCATTGTTGTAGGCCAGCTGCAGTCCAGTTAGCAGTGTTATCTTTGCACCTTCCAAGAGTCCTTCCAGTGGCTCTGCCCAACAGCACATCAGCTATTGTCTGGGCAAGCAGCAAGTGATTTTATCTTTGTTGAGTCACACCAGGAGAGACAAGCTTTAGTCTCTCACAATGTTCCCTGTCAAAATCAATAGGCACTTAAAGCTGTACCTGCCAAGATACTCCTTATCCCACATGCGTACATAAACACACACTTCTAATATACTGTCCTATTGCTAGATTGAGAATTATCTCATATTTGGGTCTTTCTTGGAGAGAAGGATCTGTGAGCTGATATGTCTTCAGGAAGTGCAATTTTCAAATACCACTAGACATTTTTCCAGCCCTTTCAAATACTGTCCATGGTTTGTGATCCCCTAACAATGATGAAGTAGTAAATCTGCTCAGAAAAATGATCTGAGGATGAACCCACAAAGCAAGAGGTAGGTGACTGGGATGTTCCATTCCAGAAATGCAATATTGAGAATAAAGTTTATTCTTTGTACTAACTTTGTACTGTTTGTAACAAATAAGCTTAACTTTCAATATATAAAATGTTGCCTGACTAAAGCATAATTTCTGCAATGCTCTTTTGCTATCTGACAATAGCTAGTAGGTATTTGCTTTTCCCAACAGGAAATAGCACACTCCCAGGTGAAACAGGAGGCTGTGCAGCTGTATGAGAAGCTCCATGAGCTCGAGGAACGTCGAGATCAAATGATTGCTGAGGATAAGAACATGGAATCTCCACAGGAGGAAAGGGAGAGATTATTAAAGCAGGCAAGAACACAAAATGTTGGCATGTGAAAGATTCTCTGAGTCAGTATTTTAATGGATGACGATGTTTGAAAAATACTTGAAAATATGTGGATCTTGCCTTATTTTGCTCTTTAAGCAGCAAATATCATCAGCCAAAACAAAATTGGCTTGGTCACCTTTTCAGATGGTTGACTTGTTCCAATTCATCATCCATGGGGAAACTGATCCTACTGAACATTTTTATAACATGGCTTTATACAGTATCCTTTTGGGGTATGAAGGGATGTACTAATCAAGGAAAAATTTACTTAGTTTAGACAGATCTGTGTTATATAACTGTCTGTATATGCTGTATGGATTATTGGACTGAAAAGCATGTATTGAGAAAGCAAGAGAATATTTGGGAGACATATCACTTATCTTCAAGGATTAGAATAGGATAGGATAGGATAGGATAGGATAGGATAGGATAGGATAGGATAGGATAGGAGTTAACCCAGTTGGAAAAGACCTTTGAGATCATTGAGTCCAACCTATCATCCAACACCATCTAATCAACTAAACCATGGCACCAAGCACCCCATCCAGTCTCTTCCTAAACACCCCAAGTGATGGTGACTCCACCACCTCCCTAGGCAGCCCATTCCAATGGCCAATCACTTTCTGTGAAGAATTTCTTCCTAACATCCATCCTAAACTTCCCCTAGTGCAGTTTGAGACTGTGTCCTCTTGTTCTGGTGCTGGTTGCCTTGGAGAGGAGACCAACACCCTCCTGTCTACAACCCTTCAGGTAGTTGTAAACAGCAGTAAGGCCTCCTCTGAGCCTCCTCTTCTCCAGACTAAGCAACCCCAACTCCCTCAGCCTCTCCTCATAGGTCTTGTGCTCCAGACCTCTTGCCAGCTTTTTTGCCCTTCTCTGCACGTGTTCCAGCAAGTCAACATCTTTCCTAAACTGAGGAGCCCAGAACTGGACACAGGACTCAAGGTGTGGCCTAACCAGTGCTGAGTACAGGGGCACAATGACCTCCTGTTCCTGCTAGCCACACTATTCCTGATACAGGCCTGGATGCCATTGGCCCTCTTGGCCACCTGGGCACACTGCTGGCACATGTTCAGCCTACTATTGACCATACCCCCAGGTCCCATTGTTGGACTATGTGACAGCAAGTTTATTATTTCATATGCTGAGTTTTTATTCCCTGTATGGTGAACAAAGAAACAATTTGGTTTTATTTTTTCTTTTTCACATTTGTAGATTTTATTTCATATGCTACAATTACATCTTCTTTTTTTTTTCATAGGTTAAGGATGATAGTCAAGAAATAGCAAGCATGGAAAGACAGTGAGTAATCCCATTATGATGATTAGTTGTTTAGTTGTTTAGGTGGGTTGTAGTGTATTGTATTGTATTGTATTTAGGTGGGTTGGATTGGTTGATGGGTTGGACGTGATGATCTTGAAGGTCTCTTCCAACCTGGTGTATTGTATTGTATTGTATTGATGTTGTTAGAAATTACATTTACACTGTAAAGATAGACAGTTGAATGCCATCACATTTTTCTGTGGATTTCCAGAACATTGCCACATTTTCAAGACTCTGGTAGCCTCCACCTTCCATAGAGAGGAGAAAATGTTCCTTCTTTTTCAGCATCTGTTCAGAGAGATGGGACACTAACATCTGCATAATAAGATGCTTCCTATCCTTTTGATCATGCCTTGAGAATATATATTGGTGATAGTGCTCACATAGACTTCCTCAAGGCTGAAGGAGGCATTTGTGCATCTGGGACATCTTTGAAGTTGAGCTGGCATTATTCAGCAGTCACATTTTAAGAGTTTGTTCTGTGGTTCTTGAAACCTAAAAGTTACAAAGGTGCTTAGGGAAAGTTCAAATCTAAGGGCACTGCTTCTAGATTCTTGGGTACTGGGCCTTTCTGAAGATTTGGCAGAAACTCTGGTCAATGTTATAATAAATAATAATGTTTTGGGAAATGTGTGGGGATAAACCAGTGTGGTATTGTTGTGATTTTTCAGCCTTTGGATTTCTCTCCCTGTAAGTAAAAATTGAGAAAATACCTGAATTCTCTGAAAAACAGTTTTAAATTCCGTTGAACAATATTTCCAACTGTAATAATTGGTTAATTTTTAATGGATTGGTATCTTTGGTTAATGAGTTGCTTAACTGTGTATTTTGAAAGAAACAATAAGGGACTAGTTTATTTAGTTATTTACATAGAAATGTTCTAAAGTAATTCCCTGTCTCACTTTGATTGTTTTAGTTGGCCATTTCTTCGTGGATTTTAGTGAACATGTGTGTAATTTTTAAAATTGCCTTTTAATTTCTTTGAAAGACTACAGTTCCTTGTTGCAGTTGATTATGTTGTGCCTCAGGAAAGCTGCACAGCAACCAGCAGAGGGCCTAGTTGAGTAAGTTAAGAACTACCAATGACTCCACAAAAACTGTTTCTAGTAAGACACGAGCTGCAGTAGTTTTATTTAGTACATATAAGGACTAAAGTTGCAGGCATGTTATACATACCATGTATAACAGCAACAATCCTGATATTCTTTTGGTTTTGGTAAACTTAGATTTCTTATTTTTATTCTTGATTTTTCTCTCCATTTTTTTCTTTAAAAAATATAGACTATTTTACTACACATTTTTAAGCTTGCTTTTCATTATCTCTTTGTCAGGCTGACAGAAGTAAGAGAAAAAGTAAACCATTTTAGAAAGGTCATTCAACGACTTGATATGGATCTGGAGAATCATCAAGGTAATATGAGTTGAGTTGTAGCAGACTATGTAGATCTGCCTCTACAGCACATATTGTTATGGGTATTAGTTGCCTGAAACTTGTAGCCTTATGCAGATGTCCATTATTCACCATCAGAAGAAGATTTTGTGTCTAGGGGTGCAGGCTTCTCCTTTCTGATGTGAGAAATGGGAAGGACTCACCTTCAGTAGCAAGTTCATGAAGTTTGTATTGAATAGTACAACTACCATACAAAATAATACTACAACTGTCTAGTTTTCTGTCTCAACGTTATTTTTCAGGACTACTTGAGGTATAGAGGTTTCTCTTAGTGGCACAGTGTTGCAGAACCAGCTCAGCTTTAGGAAAGCTTTGATTTATTTTACCCTTTGCATGACCTGGTGTGCATCAGTGAATGTGTAATTGAGAACTCTTAATGATAATGTGTAAAGCAGGCAGAATTCAGTACTATTTTTATCTGTCTTTGGAACTTCTTGGGTTGATCTGTACAAGAAGAGTTTGGGAGCTTCCTAGAAACAGCATTAGCTTAGAAGTTTACCTTCAACAGACATCTGTTGTAATACATTAATCTAGGTTAGGTTGGGGTTTGTCCTAGCACTGGAAGTTACGGTCCTGGAGGAATTAAATTAGTTTTAGCCTCTGCCTTTAACAGCTGCAGGAGATTGTCTTTAAAACAGAAATGCATCCCACAGGAAACCTTTTTGATTGTAACAAATCTTGTTTAGACAGGAGTTAGATGAATCTGTGCATGCATTCTGGAAAACTGTAACAAGTTACTTGAAATCTTTAGGATTGATGACTTACTGTGTATGTATCCTTTTTTACTTTATACCTTTTTCTCAGGTGATCAGTGTAAAATTTAGCTCTAAATTTCTTCAAGGTGAACAAATGTTTCTAAACTTGACCTCAAACAAATGCTTGATACACCAGTTTCTCACCTTTTGAGTTACCCTAATATTTGATGTTTCTCCAGATGTTTCATTATTTTTGTGCAAAACAGTTTATTATGCCTGTTTTATTAGCTGTCTTGTTTCCAGATAAATACCTTTGCCAACTTTACTACTCTGCTTTAATTTCTTCCTTTTGATTTGGCTTGCAACTCTTTTTTTCTGTCTTTGGAGAAATGCAGAAGGTAAGAAATGAGTTGCTTTTCACATTTTGTAGCTAGATTTAGACATGCAGTCATTCATTGCTGGACTGTGTGTCTTTCACTGTTTTAGACCAAGCCCTCTGTTGAAGAAGAGGGTTGAAAGGATGTGTAGGAGAAAGCACATGCTCTCTGTCAGCGTATCAGGAGCAGCCAGGGTATTGAGGATAAAATTACCTAGTGGTAGCATAGAGGGAATTATACCTGTATGTATAACATAGAGGGGAATATAGATGATACTAATAATGAGTAGCTTTAAGACAGAAATTTAAATTCAGACTTCTTAAATGAAAGGGTTGAGAGTCACAGGCCACTCCCATACCTGCTATAAATCACTATCTTGGTGAGCCTATGAGATTTCTGAACTCCCTCCCTAGTCAGCTTGCTTTTTCCTTAGTATTAAACTATGCATTACAAAGCATTTCCAAAACTTTAGCACCTGAAGATTTTAAGTTAAATGTAAGGTAAAATAGCCAGTGAAAAAAACCAAACCAAACTCCAACATTACAGCTAAGGACTTTTTTAAACATTGGATTCTGCCCATCCAGCCAGGTAGAGAGGGACCTGGGGGTACTGGTGGATGGTAGGCTGAACATGAGCCTGCAGTGTGCCCAGGCAGCCAAGAGGGCCAATGGCATCCTGGCCTGCATAGTTTCATAGTTTATAGTTTCATAGTTTCAGTTAGGGTTGGAACATTGTTGCCAGCAGGAATAGGGAGGTCATTCTCCCCCTGTATGCTGCACTGGTTAGGCCACACTTTGAGTACTATGTGCCGTTCTGGGCCCCTCAGTTTAGGAGAGATTTTGACTTGCTGGAGCGTGTCCAGAGAAGGGCAACAAAAGTTGGTGAGAGGTTTGGAACACAAGCCCTATGAGGAGAGGCTGAGGGAGCTGGGGTTGCTTAGCCTGGAGAAGAGGAGACTCAGGGGTGACCTTATAGCTCTCTACAACTACCTGAAGGGAGGTTGTAGCCAGGCAGAGGTTGATCTCTTCTCCCAGGCAGCCAGCACCAGAGCAAGAGGACACAGTCTCAGGGTGCGCCAGGGGAGGTTTAGGCTGGATGTTAGGAAGAAATTCTATACAGAGAGAGTGATTGCCCATTGGAATGGTCTGCCCAGTGAGGTGGTGGAGTCACCTGTTCAGGAGGAGACTTGATGTGGTGCTTGGTTGCATGGTTTAGTTGTTTAGGTGGGTTGGATTGGTTGATAGGTTGGACGTGATGATCTTGAAGGTCTCTTCCAACCTGGTCTATTCTATTCTATTTCAGGATAAATATTTCAGTGCTAGAAATATTTTTGAGCAGGAAAATCAAAATAAACAAACCACAGATAGAAATAATCACTTAAATCTAAAGTAAAAAATTCACCCACTCAGTGTATGTTCTGTATATGGAACATCTGCCATATGTGGAGCACCTACCTTATAAGGAAAGGCTGGGAGAGCTGTGTCTGCTTATCCTGGAGAAGAGGAGACTAGCTGGATGTCTCAATAATGTTTATAAATGTCTAAAGGGCAACTGTCAGAAGGATGGAGCCAGACTCTTCTCAGTGGTGTCCAGTGACAGGACAAGGGGCAGTGGACACAAACGGGAACACAGGACATTCCATGTAAATGTAAGGGAACAATTCTTCACTTTGAGAGTGGCAGAACACTGGAAGAGACCGCTCAGAGAGGTTATGGAGGCTCCTTTGCTGGAGTTGTTGAAAACTCAGCTGGCCATATTCCTGTGTGATTTACTCTAGGTGATCCTGCTTTAGCAGTAGGGGGTGGACTGGATGATCTTCAGAGGTCCTTTACAGCACTTGGCATCTGTGACATTAACAGTTACCTTTAACTGATTAGTCAAAATCAACATTAATTCGTGATGGAATAGTATTAACACCTCACAAACCACGTGAGAGGCTGATACTGATGTAAATCTGCCATATTTTAAAGGAAAGGTTATCTCTAAAGATGTTTTAAAGGTTGTGGTCTTTTATTTCATGTATTTCCTTTCTTTAAGGACTTGGCAGATTATGAAGTGCCTGCTTCCAGGTTCACTGCAACTAGATTTCATTTAAGAATGTAGTGGAGTTACTAGTCTAAGAGTCTAGGCTGAGTTGCCAAGTATTGCAGACTTGCTGTGCAAAATGAAAGAGTACAAGAAGAAACAAAGCCACATCTGCAAGGAAGCTGAAGCAGAATCACAGTCCCTTAGGGGCCCACAAGTGTTCTTATTGTTTGTGTATACTAGATAAAAAGGAAAGCATGTGGTGTACAAGTGAAAAGACCTGGAGAAATTTGCTGGCTCATTTGTATCTACTTCATTCTTTTTCAGTATATTCTTTAAAGTTGCAAGATTATGCTTAAAATTAGCCAATGACCAAGGCTCAGACAATTAAAAATTTAGAAACTTAAGGTTATTCTTAGGAGCCTACACATTGTCTCATCTTCTTGAAACTTTTGACAAATATATCAGATCTCCCACTTGACTTGTGCATTTTAGTTAGCAGCTATTCAGTAGTTGGAATTAAGATGGAATGAATTATGTATTGCACACTATGTATTACTCCTAACACCACTGCAAAGAAAGTGGATGGAAACAATCTTTTTTTAAACTTACTTGTAGAATTCTTGCAGTGCATCTTGTTTTCCTGTACCATTGATTGTGGAGTCTTCCTGTTTATTTCCCTGAGATAGTTGCAGTGTTGCTTACTAGCTGCATTTCCTTATGAAAGTCCATTCTAATACATGAAAGTGCCATTGAGATGGCCTGTGTGTTAAACAGAGCTGCAGGGAGTTTTAGCTAACCATAGTTCAGGTCTTACTCTTGAAAAATTTTTTCCTTTGAAAGGTTCTGAGAATTAGTGGGCTGATGTATTAACCTAATTATCCTTCTTTTTAATGTCAGAGCATGTTTGACATAGTTGAAGTGACTATGTGAAATGATGCCCTGGTGTTTCTGGGCTGACATGTTGCCTACCTAAAGGAATCCCGGACTGAGACAACACAAAGTTAAATCAGTGCTAATTCTCTTGCAGGAGAGGAAAATTGGAAATACAAGGAGCTGAAAAAGAGGGAAGAAAGCATGGACAGTAAGTTGTCTAGTAGACTGTATATTGTATAATGTGTTGGTAATTTAGTTAATTTAGAGCTGGAAAGAACTGGTGTCATAAAGTTTCTCTGATCTTCCTCAGGACAAGTTATCTGATATCTTGAGGCTTATATGACAATAACAAATATTTAAAAGCCTTTAAGGCTTTTATTGGAACATTAAAGGTCTTGGGAACACAGCTGTATTTTATGAACACAAAGCTGAAACTAACTTTAACATTAATAGAAACAAAAGATACATGAAACAAGCTGTTCAGGCCTGATTAAAAGCAGAACTTCAAAATAGATATTGTGTAATTCTTTAAAACTCAGACTTCTCATATCTCTTTATTCAAGATGAATGATACTAAAGCTTTCTTCCATATTAATAGGGTCTAATGTTGTAGAGACCTAAGCAGCAGCTAACTGTGGATAAAAACAGAACTGGTTTTAAAACATAACAAGATGAATGATACTAAAGCTTTCTTCCATATTAAAAGGGTCTAATGTTGTAGAGACCTAAGCAGCAGCTAACTGTGGATGAAAACAGAACTGGTTTTAAAACATACCCTATCTCTAGTATACTGCAGTAGGCAGCTTACAAAAAAGCTTGGTCTGTTACTCAGCAAAAGAGGGAAGTAATCAAAAAATACGCTACGAAGGCCAAAGTATGTAAGAGGGACCTTGACAGGATGGACAGATTGGCAGAGTCCAATGGCATGAGATTTAACCCATCCAACTGCCGGGCTCTGCACATTGGCCACAAAAACCCCATGCAGTGCTACAGGCTGGGGTCAGAGTGGCTGGAGAGCAGCCAGGCAGAAAGGGACCTAGGGGTACTGGTTCATAGTAGGCTGAACATGAGCCTGCAGTGAGCCCAGGTGGCCAAGAGGGCCAATGGCATCCTGGCCTGTATCAGGAACAGTGTGGCCAGCAGGAATAGGGAGGTCATTCTCCCCCTGTATGCTGCACTGGTTAGGCCACACCTAGAGTCCTCTCTCCAGTTCTGGGCCCCTCAGTTTAGGAAGGATGTTGACTTGCTGGAACATGTCCAGAGAAAGGCAACAAAGCTGGCGAAAGGTCTGGAGCACAAGCCCTATGAGGAAAGGCTGAGGGAGCTGGGGTTGCTTAGCCTGGAGAAGAGGAGGCTCAGGGCAGACCTTATTGCTGTCTACAACTGCTTGAAGGGAGGTTGTAGCTAGGTAGGGGCGTTGGTCTCTTCTCCCAGGCAACCAGCACCAGAACAAGAGGACACAGTTTCAAGCTGCACCAGGGGTGGTTTTGGCTGGATGTTAGGAGGAAATTCTTCACAGAAAGAGTGATTGGCCATTGGAATGTGCTTCCTAGGGAGGTGGTGGAGTCACCATGACTGGGGGTGTTTAGGAAGAGACTGGATGGGGTGCTTGGTGCCATGGTTTAGTTGATTAGATAATGTTGGATGATAGGTTTGACTCAATGATCTCAACGGTCTCTTCCAACCTGGTTAACTCTATCCTATTCTAATACCCTTTTGTAACAGTGTCTCTAAAATGTTCAATATCACTTATGGCTATCATGGTACTGAAAGAAAGGTCTCAGCTGCCAATAAGGAGAGATGAATAAAAGCATCCTGAGAGAGTTTCTGCATTTTCCAATTACATAATTTCCTGAGGGGCAGAAAGGCAAAAACTGTCTTCATGTTGATTTTCAGTGTGAGTACAGACTAGGGAAGCAGAGCCAGATGATCCTTATGACTTTTTGGGTCTGCATCTGCCTTTTAACAGAAGATACTGATGTAGTTCCAAAGCTGTTTGAGATTAACAAAGTGACTTGGGAGCACATGCGTGAGTCTTAAAGATGGGAAAAGAGTATATATGGTGCCTGTCTTGAAGAAGAGAAGCCAGGGAAATAGAAACTAGTCAGCAAAGTATCAATTTCCAGAGAGATGGGAGGAGGGGGGAAGGGGAGGAGAAGCAAACTATTTATAAATTTTATAGAAAGAGGAATATGAATAACACTAATATTGATTTATCAAGAGTAAGCAACTGATTACCTTCTTTGTCAGAAAAATATTGCAGAATAAGGGAGAAGCAGCAGGTGACATATACTTCGACTTCAGGACATTTACTACTGTCTCATAGTGTTCATCGAAGAAAGTTGGGGAATTGTTGTCCATTGTTAGCCTACAGTGTGCATTTGACTTAAAATTTATTAATTATAAAGGTCAAGATGAAAGGGTATATTGAATGAAGTTTTGCAATGTATTGGATGATCAGGTTAGTATTTTTATTAATCAGTTGGATGACAGGGTCGAGAGTAAATATGTAGTTTCACATGAAGTGCTACACCAGAAAAGCTGAAATTAGATTGGAGAACAGGGTTATAAGTTACTTGTGGCAGGTTAGAAATCAAAAAGTTCAAAAAAGGTTAAGTATAACCGTGTACACTTGAACAACAGAGTCAACAACAAAAATGCAGATTAGGAGGTGGTTCATTAGGCACAACTATGGCTCAGAGATACAGTGAAAGCAGGCATGGTTTGGCAGTATCACACTGGAGTGGAAGAGAAAGTACAACAGCAGCAGCTATACATAGCAGTGCCATTTGTCAGACACATGAGGTAATCTCTTCCCTGTACATTGAGGAACACTTCATTTGGAGTATTGTCTGTAGCTCCACACACAAAGAAGTTGGCAGCCCTGAGGACAGACTAAGGAGGGATGTGGAAAGCATCACCTTCAAGGAAATGTTAAAGGAGTCATTCATTTTAGAGAATTTGTGACAGTCATCAAGTGTGTAAGGGAGATTTTTGAAATAATAAACAAATATTCTATTTCTGCATATATATGGAGGACAGAAAACAAATGATCCACCAAGAGTTGTAGCAAGATTTTTACACTGGGTATTAGGGAGAAAATTCCTGACATTAAGATTCCCCAAATATTGGAATAGAGGAGGATTGTAGAGAATTTCTCTTGGTGTGTGTAAGAAGAGTGTAGGGAAACATTTGAATTACTGACAGTCCTTTCAGTCCTGGAGCAAGTGAACTAATTGGATGACCTCTTGCAGTCTCTTCCATTCATTTTTTTTGGTGTGAATCTGTGAAATGCATAAAACCCAAGTGAAACAAGGTCAGTCAGAGCGGTGTGATGAAAAGGAGAACTGCTTGCAGAAAGACAGTGAGGTGAGATGTAAATATGCTCAGTGTTTCTACATAAATTCAGACAAGGTTTAAAAAAAAAAAGTACTAATGCTAAAGGACAAGATCACTAGTCAGATCACATGGAGATGATTCTTTGGTTCTTCTGTTTTGAGCTCAGTTTTAGTGTTACATATTTTGTAGCTACAAAGTGCTTTAGTTTTTGTTTTCTTTCATATTTTTGAATATATGAGAATGTTTTTCTTTCATAAAGGTGCTTCTATTCCACCCCTCTCATTTCCCCACCTATATGCTTTGGAAGGTTCAATATCTTCATTGCTTACATCTTCCCTGGAAAAAAAAATACTAGGTTTACCAAAATACTGCAATCAACCTGTTTAAGACTTATTGGTAAAATGCATTAAAGTCCATGGCACATCTGTTAACATTGAAAGCAACTGGATCAGACCCCAGCCACAGACAGTAGGACAGTTACTAGAATGAACATAAATTAGACATGTAACAAAGTGTAATCATACAGAAAGAAAGATGTTACTAGGTGAATGTTGGTCCTTACAAGTGTTTGGCATTTACTTAGGCCCTTAGAGATAGTGAGGTCACCTGTTTCCTTTATTTAGTAGCCCATTTTGAGAGCTTTCAGAAGAGTGAAGACTAACAGGTACTGGAACAAGCATTCAGAAAGGTGTCAGAAGTGATGGTGATGAAACTTCTTTCCCATTGGGTGGCAGCCCTCACCTAAACAGTGTCCAGAAAGGTGGTGAGCTCATGGCATTAATCAGTCAAATATATGTGTCTGTGGAAAAATTGTCCTCTCTTCCATTCCAACCCCTAAGCTGAGACATTTTAAGGACTCTACCACCTGTCTCCCAAATAAACTATTAAAGTAACCTGTTTGAAATTGTACAGCTAGTCAATTTAATATGAAGTTCTGGCTGAAAATAACCAGGGCTTGTGCTGTACCCCTGAAAATAGCAGGCTTTGTATTGTGTTTCTTGATCTGTAGATTTTCTTAAGACTTTTGAAGAGGTGAAGAATCAGGAATTGGAACGAAAGGCCCAAACAGAAGCCAACATCGTTGCGCTCCTGGAGCACTCCAGCAGGGTAAGTCCACAATTCCCTCCTGCTGTGGCAAGCTAGGAATTTAGAATCACAAAACAGAAGGAGGAATGGATAAAGAAGGATGGTGGCATTTTATATTTACCAGTCAGTATCTGCATAATAATCTCTTAAAAAGATTAAACACTTAAAAATACACAGCTGAAGTTAAACAGAAGACAAAACCAAAAACCCCAAACAATAAGATTTGCTGAGTTGAATTTTATTTCTGGGAAGAGAGTTTTGAATATTAGATGATGCTTGTGACCAGAATAAAAGACATGTTTGCATAATTGCTGTAACTCACATCACTGCTATAATGAACATTATTCCATTCACGAGAAGTATTTCAGAATACTGCAAATAAAACTAACTACTGCAACATTTTCTTTACCTGGAGTCTGCAATTCTTAGTTCATGGGTATTCTGTTATTACTGTCAAGTAACTGACAATATTCCAGTGGTCTCTCTGATCTGTTTAACTCATGTCTGAAATACCCTGATGTGTAATATTTAATGCAAACACTTCAGAAAATGTTCCCATTTCCCATCTGCCTTTATGTTGTTGGTGGTGATTGGTTGGTTTGGGATTTTTTTTTTTGATGTTGTAGTGTTTGGTTGGGGGGTTTTTATTTGGTTGGTGGGTTGGGGTTTCTTGGTTAGTTAGGTGGTTTTGTTTGAGTGTTTTGTTTGTTTGGGGGTTATTTTTAAAGGCATAGCCTAAAACTGCCACAACTTTCCAAACATTTTTTCTTTTAACATTGTTGGTTGTCATGGATTTATTTTTTTATTTAGAGAAATCTTTCAGATGAGTAATACTTTGAATATAGCACCAGTTTAATTGTCTTCAAGCTCTTTATAGTATGCCATAAGGTATATTTTAGCAATGACACTTGAGATCAGTGTGGCAACAGTTGATATTTTTGTGTCACCTTCACTGGCCTGTCACATCTTTTATCAGAAGCTGGTAGAATGAAAGTCATTCACATTTAAATCACTTTAGGCTATTTACAGTATTTTCAGTCATTGTAGCAGAAAAGCCAAGCAATAGACAATCTTCTAGGACAGGAGAGTTTTGCACTTGTCCAGTGGTGGTTTCAAAGATGCAGCATGTTCTCACTGTTGTTATTGGTAACACGCAGAATGTGAATCGTTTGAAGCAAATTTCATCTGTTACCAATCAAGAGCTGAAGATTATGCAGGAAGACCTCACTTTCAAATCAAATGAAATGCAGAAATCGCAGAGCACTGCTGAGAATCTGGTTACAGGTGAGATCAGAAAAGAATTTTTTAATTCCCTAAAAAAAAACCAAAACAGTTAAGTTCTTACACTGGTAACAAGATCAGTGATCTCCATATAATAAAATAGAGCAGCAAGTTGACAAATTGAAAATTTTGTGGGTAAAAAGTTATTTATATTCCTCAGCAGTAGTATTTCACTTACTATTATCAGCAAATGACCATTTTCCTTGCAGAGTTACGTGTTAAAACGGTGCATTTTAATCCATGCGTATACAGAGTTCTTTCAGGTACAAGTTTGACTTGCTAGTATTCATCTCAAAATATATGTTTTTCACAGCCTTAAAACACTGTATTATAAATTTAACCATAGACTTCCACAGTTATCTAACCATACCTTATCTAAATATAGTTCTTAGTGTCATTTACTTTACTTGTGCTTCTCTAAAGGGCCTTGTACCCATGGGAGAATAACTGGCAACAACAGTGAATAGCTCTCAAACTGTCAGGCCTCTGCTCTGCAAAGTGAATATTCATTTTCACTTCATTTTGAAAATAATCAAATGCTTATAATTAAGGATAACAATCTGCAGGATCTTGCCTTTAATTTTAAAAAGCAGACTGTTCTGCTTTTTGGTGTGTTTTGTTTTTTCATTTCCATAACAAGTATCTATTTAGTTCTGTACTTGCACTGTTTATAGCGGAATTGTTCTCATAATTCTAAGCCTTTGCCAATATCATTATTGGTTGAGCAAGCCTTTCCTTGTTTGCTTGGCTGAAAGGAAGGGGCAGGAATTAAGAGCCATAAATCATTTTCTTAGATGGCTATTATGTGCTGTACTTGGTAGTAATTTTCAAAATAGGAGGTTGTGTTGTAACTTCAAAGTAGTCGCAAGCAAGTAAGTTCTTATGGACAAAGTGCTCCAGAAATTATTGCCCTGTGTTTGAACATTTAGTGTTTTGTTGTCTGAGAATACTGATTCTGCATTTCTAGTGTATTTTGAAAAGCTGAGCCGTACATTACAACTTCAAATGCAGCTTTTTGTTCTTTCATGTAAACACCAATTCTTATTTTACAATATAAGGACGCTCTGGAAGCACCTAGCACTATAGAGGCACCATTGAAAGACATATTTCTTTCTTCTCAAGGGAGAGAAGTAAAGTTACAGAACTAATTTTCAGAAGATCCATAAGTTTCTGAAAGCAAGGAGTCACTGTGATAAACTTCTGCTTCTGAAAGCAAGTAGATACTGTAATAAACAACTGAAGATTCTTTCAAGAACATAGTGAAAGTTTAGTTTGCACAAAGTTCTTCCTAACCCTTGAATTATTGCACAGTCATCTTCAAGATGCTTTTGCTATAATGAAAATCTGGATTCCATATTTCCTTCCATAACAAAGATATAAAAAGTCCACCAGCAGAACCCTTGAAGGGGAAAAAAAAAAGGAAACCATGAAGAGTAAACAAAAGTGCTGATGGCATAGTTTCCCAAAAACATTTCCCTGGGTTGCTGTAGTTTGGTCTGAGAATTTGCTGCTGTGTACACACTGCGGGCTAGACGCTGCAACTTCATGGCATATCAGAAGGAACTGGGCTGCATCCTCTTCCTGTCTCTTTCCCTGGAGAACTTGTAAGGTTTTTTACTTTTGAGTTTTTTGGTTTCTTTTTCATTGAGACTTGCTGGATAAGGATGAAATTAATCTCTTCCATTTTTCTCCCTGTGAGTAGACAGTAATAGCCCATTGCTGTCTCATCATAGTTTTTATCAGTATATGGATAGAAGAGTGTAAGAATCCTGTCTTTTTGACATTTATGTTGTTATTTCTCTTTACCTGTAAAATAAATCTCAACTAGTCAACTACTTCTGATTCTAAAATTACAAAATACAAATATTAGAGCAACTGTATAAAAGCTGAAATGCTGTAGTTTAGGCCTAAATACATCTTTTAAGAAAATCTAAATGGATTTTCTGCTTTATTTTTATTTGTATTTTATAATTATGTTTTTTACTGGTTTTAATGTTAAAGCCCTGGTTTATTGAGCTTAACTGGTTGTCTTTAAACCACAGTGCTACATGAGCAAGAGAAGTGGAGCTGTGGTCTGTTCAGTCCTATTATCAGGATCTGACATTGACCAGTACCAGGAACTTCAAAGTTAAACTATGGGCAGTTGTGATATATTTTGTGACAAACAAAAATGTTTGGTTGTCTTTTTGTTATTTGCAGGTTCCCAAAGAAAACACCCAAGCACTCTGTAATAAGCCAGAAATGTTGATTTAAAACAGTTTTTCACTCTAAAATATGGCACAAATACAGAGGAGGAGAGATCAGTACCAAAATCTTGATGTGACAGGATTTTGATCAGTTGAGATTTTCCAATTTAATTCCACTAAGGAAACCATACCCTTGGTTTTTGGAAAGGTGAACTCTCTCTGTCACATATGCACATCAGATCTCTTCTGTTGTAAATATCTGCACTGCCTTGGTTGAATGGGTGGGGGTTATTTCCTACTCTCTATCCAGGTGGTCAGTACAAATCTGAGTATGAGAGCAAAATGCACAGTCTGTGCTATGAGACTGTGCCATCTCATCCCTCCCAATAGCCACTTTGCCTGATACTTTAAAATGCAGAAAAAAACCCAGACAACCCTGCCTTCCTCATGTCATTCTTCTGAGTTAGGCACAGCTGTGAAACATGAGATTGCATAGCCATGTGTTTGTGGAGCCCAAAGAACATACACTGGCAAGGCTACAGGTTAGAAAACCATCCAAAGGAAGTCTGGACCACATCTAGACTTTTCACACTTATGGTGGATAACTTTACCCCAAAACTGGATCAAAGTATATTTTTTTATTTTGTGCATCTTTAGTGTCTCCCCTCTTAAGCCACTCATGTCTGAACAGTTCCAGTCTTTACATCTCTTTTCATATAAGATTCCATTCATACTTCTAACTCCTTTAATTACATATATTTCCTTTATTTCTTTCTAATGGACTGTCAGAAGTAAATGCTGTATATTGCAGCACGTGCTCATTTTTTGAGCTATGCCAGTTCTCAATCTGTGGAGATAGGAAAGTGGTTTCCTGTGCAGAGCAAATGTTTATGCAAATTTGGTTCATAAAACTCTTTATTTTATATAAACAACCTTAAACACCTCTAAAAAGCAAACAAAAATATTTTTTTTACAAAGTCTAGATTATTTCAGTCAGCTTTTTGTAAAGTGTCACTACAACTTTAACTTTTAATTGATTGATGCAGGCAGATGATGTGGCTCAGTTGGTAGCACCTAACACTCTTACTGGGAAGGTCGTGAGTTCAAGCCTGCAGTGGGCAGGAGTGTTCTCTCTGGGGACCAATGTCCTTTCACTTGGTGCCATGGTCTAGTCATGGGGTTTGTGGAGAGAGGTTGGACTCGATGATCTTTGAGGTCTCTTCCAACCTTAGCAATACTGTGATGCTCCAAAAAGCTTTAGGAAAAAAGAAACAGCATGATGTGATATAGACAATCAGCAGATTTTCATTAGTCTTCTCTCACAGTCATTTTAGCCTGAAGAAAAGGAGACTCGGGTGATCTTACTGCTCTCTACAACTACCTTAAGGGAGGTTGTAGACAGGCAGAGGTTGGTCTCTTCTCCCAGGCAACCAGCACCAGTGCAAGAGAACATAGTCTCGGGCTGCACCAGGGCAAGTTTAGGCTGGAGGTTAGGAGGAAGTTCTACACAGAGACAGTGATCGCCCATTGGAATGGGCTGCCCAGAAAGGTGGTGGAGTCACCATCACTGGAGGTGTTCAGGAGACTTGATAGGGTGCTTGGTTGCATGGTTTAGTTGATTAGGTGGTGTGGGATGGTGGGATGGACGCGATGATCTTGAAGGTCTCTTCCAACCTGGTTTATTCTATTCTATTGTAATACAGGACTCTGACTTAGAGGATGGTTGTCAAAATCAGTTTTCTTTCTTCCACTCACATTAACATTCCCAACAATGTCAGAATCAGAAAGATAAGCAAGAGCTGTTTGTGTGGCTTAACTGTAGCATAAACCTTTATATACTGGGCAATGTATCATGAAAGGAAAAGTACTGTTAATTATTGTGTATCTGGTGATCTAGAGAGTCAAAAACTACAGATGGACCTGCAGAAGATGGAACTCCTAGAAGGCAAGATGGTTGACGAACTGGCTTCTCTTAAAGAGAAAATTGAACAAACAAAAACAGAACTGGAGGTCTATAATAATTTGCCTGCTCTGAAAGCATCAGGAGAAGAGAAGAAAAAGGTAATGAAAGGAATGAATCCTGGAAGATAACAGAATTGGTGTGGTTTTGAGCACCTAGTAGAGGGGAATCAAGGCTGTGACTGGAAATCCTGATTGATAGTTGAAAACTGGGCTTGCACACAGGTGCAAATGAATCCAAATGCTTCTCTTCTTATGTATGTACCTTATTAATTGAGTTCACGTAGCAGGCTACCAGCTGGATACCTTTTAATAACTAACTTCCACAAAATTTCCTATTTTAGTGATTCATGTGAACTTTTCTTGCTGTAGCACATGCCAGTTTGAATTTTGCAGTCTAGCCACAGAATTCAACCCAGAAATAAAAAATCTATCCTGTGCATATTTGCTTTAAGACAAACTCTACCTGGAGCACTTCCCATTTCACAGGCAGTGAATTTCTTTACAATTCTTAACATCAGCATTCCCACCTGTGCTGATGCAGTATGGCCTAAGCCTACATCTTGGTCATAAGCATTTTGATAGTATCTTTAGGATAGAGCTCGTGTAGCAAGAGAAAATCCTTATGACGACTGTATGCGTATGATCTTGTTCTGGAAGGAAGAAAAAGTAGCATCTTGAAAGGTGAAGCAAAATAATTTGTCTGTAGCCCATGGCAAATGGAACTCACCCATTAATTGTTTTTTTTCCATCTAGAGACTCCAGGATGACAAAGAAAAATTAACAAAACGTAGCCATGCTTTCAAGAAAATAATGGACACCTTGAATACACAGTATGAGATACTGAAGAGAGAGCTGCAAGAGAATGAGACACATGCTCAGGTATAGCTCTAGCCATGAGTTGACTCTTCAGTTGCTTCTAGCACAGTTGTTGTTTTTTTATACACTTGAAGCATTGTAGGGATACAATGGAAACAGTTTATTACTTCTTAGAAAGTTTTCAAAGCTACTTGTTGTAAGTGCATAGCCATATTTTCTGTTTTAAAACAAAAGTTAATCTCATGCCAATAAATACCTTGTAAGCTTTGGATTTTCAAAGTTACTATGTAAAGGTCCTTCTGAGCTTAAAAACTGTGTGAATCTTTGTATTAATCTTGCACAGAACTCTCCCTCTTTTGCACTTCCTTTGTTTGAGGCGCTTTGAGGATCAGCTTAGAAAGAAACTACAGGGGGGGAAATGTCACTACTATCCAGATAAGAGCCCTTTTGCTTTTAAAGTTATGGTGCAAAGTTTTATCTTACAACCTGTGCTATTAATTCCATTTCCCTTTTTTCATCACTGCTCCTTGCAGACCACTGAAGTTTAGAGTTTGTTCAGCCTTCTTTAAACCCAAGGAACCTTGGTACATGAGTATGTTTACATTCACATTTCAAAACTGAATCAGGAAAGAAGATGTTTATAAACTCTTGAGCAGCTTTGATTCCTCCATTATAAGCATCCATAAATTGCTGTCATTTTGGCAATAGAACTTTACTGGCATGTGGGTTTAAATGCACAGAAGGAAAACGGATTACCTCAAAATAAGCTGAAAAATTGAAATTGATAATCTTCTCTACGTTTCACTGCTTTTATTGTTTCAGGTTGGTGAGATATTTGTCCTTTAGAAATGTTACTTTTTTCTAATTCACCTAAGAGATGAAGGTGATATTTGTACATGTTTAAGTTAGCTTTCTTCTGGAGAGAACTTTATGGAGCAGATGTGAGGATGTAGCTCTCAATGAGGAGGTAAATATAAACCTTCATAACTCTAGGGTGATGACACAGATCCCCAAAGCTGTATGCCAAAGTGACAGAGTTCAGATATTGTCTGGTTTGTTTATGCCAAAATCAGATTATTATTCCTAGAGATTATGTAAATCAGAAATGGATACCTAGCCAGTGCTAAGATACTTGTACAATGGTGCTAAAACGTTTATATAAAACGGCCATGATACGTTATTTCTCCAGTTCATTATGCTGTGGCAGGTCTGTTTCAATGTGTGGCAAAAAAGATGTGTGTATTTGCTTTTCATGTCATGAGTGTACATGTCATGAGGTATTTCTTAATATACCTTAATAAAGGTATAATCTTCAAACAGCCAGTTAGTTGATGTGCACCAAGCATATTGAAGCACAAATAATGTTTTATGTTATCTTGAGCATTTGGTTGATTTTGCAAGCAGCCTGTGTGACTTTTTGCCTTCAAGGAAATACTATTAAAAAATGCAGTGACTATTTCTGTAGAATGCAGTGACTATTTCTGGGATCAGAGTGGCTGGAGAGCGGCCAGGCAGAAAGGGACCTGGGGGTACTGGTTGACAGCTGGCTGAACATAAACCAGCAATGTGCCCAGGTGGCCAAGAAGACCAGTGGCATCCTGGCCTGTATCAGGAATAGTGTGGCCAGCAGGAGCAGGAGCATTGTGCCCATATACTCAGGACTGGTTAGGCCTTATTGCTGTCTACAACTACCTGAAGGGAGGTTGTAGCCAGGTGGGGGTTGATCTCTTCTCCCAGGCAACCAACACCAGAACAAGAGGACACAATCTCAAGCTGCCCCAGGGGAGGTTTTGGCTGGATGCTAGGAAGAAGTTCTTCACAGAAAGAGTGATTGGCCATTGGAATGGGCTGCCCAGGGAGGTGGTGGAGTCACCATCCCTGGAGGTGTTCAAAAAAGGATTGGACATGGCACTTGAAGCCATGGTTTAGTTAGTCATGAGATGTTGGGTGATAGTTTGGACTTGATGATCTCAAAGGTCTTTTCCCACCTTATTGATTCTATGATTCTACATATCAGACAGTATTTTACACCTAGACTCTTTACCAGCTGTGTTGCATGCAGCAGTATCTACAAAGTGGCTAATTAAAAATATAACTACGGAGAAATAGCTTATCTTGGAAATAAGTGACTGCCATGTTTGCTGTGAACTAGTGCACCAACTAACTGAGTCTTCACCGCAAGACTGATTTTGAGTAACAAAGCAGCTCTTTTCATACCTTCTCGCTTAAGAATAAGCTTTTACGTGAAATGTTGCTATATTCTTTTAATTCATTACCTTAGTTTCCACTAAATGGGTAGTCTCCAAATGATTTTCAGGTTTTGCATTTAAAAATAACATCTGCATATCTTGAAATGCAGAACCTTGAACAGTAGCATCAGAAAAACAAATATAAAATTGTATTGTAAGGAAGCAGCCATCGATATAATGTCCACATTAGCTTCCTGTTGATGCTGAAAGTATTGAAGAAGTGCCAGCACTTAACCCACACTCCTACAATCTTCTTGCTGCAGCACTGTTCTTATCACAGCTTCTGGCATCAGACAGGAAACTTAACTATGGAAGTAAGGAAGTTTCTTCTGTATAGTTCCAAGTCCAAGACAGTGTCAGGAAATATTGTATCTTTGGTGATTTTAGATCTTAGTGATTTTAAGAAGAGATCATTTAAGTGATATGAAGTATAATGAGGATTAGTATCTCTGTGCAGCATTCACCTTTTTTACTTCTGACTTGCTTACATGTTTCCCTATGACATGTCTTGAATTCCCATCTGATTTTTTCCATCTACCATTGTGGCTGCAGGCAGTACTTTGGTACACAGCTGTATGAAGTGCTGAATTACATGCAGGTTAACTACTGGCAGCTTTAACAATTATTTTGTTATTATTTCTCATGTCTGTGGGGGGGGTTTGTGAAATAACTTTGACCTTGTCAGGTAGAAGGAATTGATACAACCATTTTGAGAGATTCTTGTGTAAAGGGGGTGTGTAATAATTACCCTTTTCATTTTCGGCTCTTTTTGTATTTTCAGCTCACGAATTTGGAGAGGAAGTGGCAGCACCACGAGCAAAATAACTTTATGATGAAGGAATGTATCCTTTTCTTTAAGAAATGCAGTGAAATTCTTGCAGTGTATTAATTGAGGAAGAAGTCTGTTTCCTCCAGCAGAGTAGGACAGGACGGAATGGGGAGCAGGAGACAGGGGAGGAGGTGAAAGGCAATGCTTTGCAAATGTCTGGGTAGCTGATAGGTGTTATATATAACAAAACTTGCATGTGTTGTCTGAATCAGCTACAGGGTCTTAAAGCACAGATTTATCTTGCAGTCTGGAGCTTTTCCTGTTGGGTTGGCTTTGCCATTAGGTGTTGTAGGAAGGTCATCTTTACACATAATGAGTCTTGCTAAAGGTAACCAGCAAAAGTGGTTACTGGAAGTCTGTATAGCAGGGTGACTTTGCATGATGTTCTGCAGTTCTAAACCACCATAAATATCAGTGGTGAAGAAGTTAACAGCAAAATATATGCATTTAGTGTATTTCTCATCAAATAAAAGAGGATTGCAGATCGGGGGGGGAAATCAGATAAATGTGGTAAGATATGACAAGGAGATGATTTAGCTCAGAATGGGCTGGAATGAGGGAAGTACCTTGTAGCTCTCTCATTATGTGATGCTAATTAAAGCATTACATTCCACTGATTGTATAAGACCTTCCAAAAGATCAGCCAAATCTTACTTGTTGCTGGTGACTTTCACAATGAAGACTGTGAAATTAGCACAATCAGTGAAGTTTTTTTTAATTAGAATTCATGGTTCTTGTACTGTTCTTCATAGTTATTGTAGAGAACTTTGCAGGGCATAATTGCACTTTTATTTTATATTCTAGCCACTTTGAATTCATTGCAGTAATTCAGCTTATTTACAGTGATTTAGGGAACACAAAATCTGAGGTCTCAAAGATCCACCAAGCCACTGCTGCACGATTATAGTAGAAATGTAGCTGGTTAAAGTGACAGCACAACCAGATGGTATCATTCCATGTTGTGTGTGGGACAGTGGACATTGCTACCTGTCTCAGAAAATGGCACAAGAATGCCTTTCAGGCAATTCTGTACTAACCTAGCCAGCAGAGGGGAAAAAATAATGTGCAGGATGTGCATATAGTGTCATCTTTTTCCATCTACTAAATATCATATTTCTTGGACCTGGTAAGTATTCTAACTCTTAGAAAGCAGTTGGGGAAAAAGTCTTGGACAATGTAGTGTGATTGAAGCCACCTGGTCTGTGAAGAAGGCTCTGCAGGAATGCTTTAGGAACAATGTCATCACTGAAAGGGTTGTCAGGCCCTGCAAAGGGCTGCCCAAGGAAGTGGTTGAGTTATCATCCCTGGAGGTGTTTAAAATATGCGTAGATGTGGTAGTGACATGGTTTAGTGACAGACTTGGTAGAGCTAATTTTAAAGGTCTTTTCCAGCCTAAACAGTTCTGTGATTTTATCACATGGAAAGAAAGGTTATGCTTTCCTGGACTGAAACTTTTGCAGCAGGACTTCTGAAGTACCAGGCTGTGTGGGTCTGAGTAACTGAATGCCTTGAAATGGTTTAATTTGCAGTGTGGCAATGGGCAGGGTCTTCTACGAGGGACCTATTGCCATATATGTGAAAACAAAATTGACTGAGGCATATCATTATCATTATCATTATTTTGCCCCCCACCATTCTTGGCATGAGATGGCAGCTAGTAAATTGGTGTACATCTTTTAGACCAGATTGGAGTTTTTTACATTAATTGCAACCCTTGACAGTTTTCACAGAAGGAAGCTTGCTGTGTTAGGTTCCCTTATGATCTCTAATTATGCTAATATTTACACTGGCAATTAGTTTCCTTAATTCTTTTAATCAGTCATAGCAACAAAAAGTCAGGAGAGTGACTACCAGCCAATTATGAAGAACGTGAGAAAGCTGGTCACAGAATACAATAAAGCTCTCATAGAAGCTCTACAGAACACCAAGAACTGAACCCAGGCACTTCCTTCCTGCCCCAATGGACCAACAATGAGAGATGTGCACAGGCAGCATGGCAAGCTGGGCTACTGAGCTCATTCCTTCACCCCTACATATACTCCTAGAAATATTTTTCCAAGTGTTTAGAATTTTAATAGTATCCCTCATTTTGCAGTGCTGAAACATTTTAGACTTAACCCCTCTGAATTGTTGAAACTTGTAGAAATAAAAAGGAAATACTGACAATGACTGTAAAATCTTCAGAACACTTGGATGAGGCCCATTGCTTGGCTGCACCTCAAATGTGAAACTTCAGTCTGCACTGACCAATGAATCTCTAAGTGTCTGGTGGTCTGAATCCCTGCCAAAGAGAAAAGGAGTTTTCCCTGAATAGGAACTTGCCTTGCAGGCTGTCATGCATGTTATTTTAAATGGCATGTGTAGCAAGATAAGTGGTAGTATCAGCATACCATTCCTATTTAAATAGCCATTTATAACAAGTAAGGAAAACATCTAAAGATGACAAGCATCCTTGTAAGTCAGAATTGCTTCACAACATGGTCTTACAATAAAGGCAACTGTTCTGTGGATCTGTCAGCAAATACTCATGTCCCAATGGAGAGCTGATTAGCTTCCTTGTTTCATATTTTTTAATATAAGGAGAGAACTGGGATAGAAAGTAGTGAAACAGATAATGCTGATCTTGTGCAGAGCATTTAATTTCTGTGGTATTCACCAATAAAGGAACTAGCAAGGAAAACCAATTGTGTTTTCCTTCAGATTTCATGCTGTAGTGTCATAGGCAACCTCTGTTCTGACAAAAATGCATGGAAAGAGATTCAGCATAGAAAAAAAAAACCCAGCACTGATGCAGAAAGAGCACTGTGCTTTATGATACAGAAATCTCAGAAAATGCCTACATAACACAACATTTCCATGTATATATTTCCCCTCACATTCTGCATGTGATTATAAGCTACCTATTGATAATTTCCTCCAACTGGTATGATGTAAGGTCAAAGAGGGAAATGCACAGTTGACTACAGATGGGAATTTTAGGGAGACAGTAATCTACCCTTAAATACTACTACTACTACTAATAATAATAATAATAATAAAACCCAGTGGGGTATGGATTTACAGTTGATCTGATGAGGAAGATCTTCCCAAAAATACTTAAGTAGAATATATGCTTCTTGTTACAGAACTGGGGTAGACAATGAATCAGACAACATGCTGAGTCAGTTAAAAGAAAAGTTCTGTATTTTTGTCACTGAATTTCTGCAGATCTGTGACTGTCACTTCGAGTATAAAGAGGTATGTAAATGAAGAAATCCTTGCAGAGAGCACTGTTTCCAAATTCAGCATAGCAAATGCTGTTGCACTGTGTATTTATGTCTATGTAATACAGAGAGATAATGGAACAGGATTTCTATAAACCAAGGACTGTTATCTAGGGGAAATTCCCACTAATGTCTCTTCCTTCCTGTTGAAGTTTCAGCTATTCCAGACAGAGTCCATTATTTGCTGAGATAAAGTTGAAGTCTGATATTCTCAGCAATCAAACCATCAGCCAGAAAGATCACCTCCTGAATTCCACTTGTGCTACAATAACATGTTTTAATGAACAGTGGAAAAAAAGCTGCGGACTGGACAAAGAGGCCTGCTTTAAATTTGCTCTCACTCCAGGCAGGGGATGGTTTTATTCCATGGTAGAGATTCTGTAAGGTAGCATAGTAAAGTTCAAAGTCTTTGGGTGTGTTCTCCAGGAGATGCCTGTCATAAAAACCCTCTCTCCAGCTTGCTGCCTTTCTCCTTTGTTGAAGGAACTGCAGATTCCCTGTTTCTGTCAGAGGACCTTGTCAGTCATTCCTTCTTGTAACATCTTGTGCTTGTGATTTTGGATTATGGTTATAGTACCCATGGCTGAAAAGAACTATGGATTTTAAGTGGTGAGGTGTGCAGCAGGCATTTAATCTCCCTCTAGAAGGTACTAGTAACTAATTCCTAGTAGTGAGCCCACATCTAGCTCCTTAAGTCTCCATGATAATAAACGTTCCTTTAACTCTTTTTATCTTCTTGTTTGGCTATTTTAGTACAATTTTAAGTAGCAGACAACGTGGCATTTTGTCACCAAAGTTCCTGTGTGTGTAGGTCAGGACACTAATTCAGCAGCACGGGGCTTTCTACCCAGGCATTCTTTTATACTTCAAATGAGAGGACATTGATTACGTGGCAGCATCTATGAGATGGAGAAATTGAAAAACTTCTGGTAAGGAAAAGCCTTCAGCCTGCTGAAAATACTCTACCTGACACACCCCAGCATGCTGTTGGCTGCACATTGTTGTATCTTGGTTAGCTTGCAGTCCTCCAGGAAAGATCCCAAGGTGCTTCTTAGCAAAGCTACATTCCAGCCACTCAGCCCCTGGGGGGTGTGGATGTCTGACTTCTTCCTCCCCAGGGGCACAAATATGCATTTATCTTTGTGGACACATCTTCATGACATTCCTGTTTGCCTATTTCCTCAAGCTGTTGAGTTTCCTCTGAAGAGTCCATCTGGTGCATCTCCTTTCCCAAGTGTATCATCTGCAGCCTTGTTGAGGGTGCACTCCGACCCATCATCCAGGACATTGGTGAAAACATTAAACAGTATTGGCACAAATATCCACCCCTGGGGTACATCACTTTTGACTAGCCTCCTGCTAGACTTTGGGCTGCTGATTGTGCAGTGAGCCCAAAGCCCATTTGCAGTCCACCTCTCTCTCTGCTTACCTGAGACATACTTTGTCAACTTATCCATGAGAATTTTATAGGAAACCATGTCAAATACCTTGCTAATCTTGAGGTAAACAACATCCATGTTTAGAATAGAATAGAATAGAATAGAATAGAATAGAATAGAATAGAATAGAATAGAATAGAATAGAATAAACCAGGTTGGAAGAGACCTTCAAGATCATTGTGTCCAACCTATCATCCAACACCACCTAATCAATTAAGCCACGTAACCAAGCACCCTATCAAGTCTCCTCCTGAAAACCTCCAGTGACGGCGACTCCACCACCTCCCCAGGCTGCCCATTCCAATGGGCAATCGCTCTCTCTGTGTAAAACTTCCTCTTAACCTCCAGCCTAAACCTCCCCTGGCGCAGCTTGTGTCCTCTTGTTCTGGCGCTGGTTGTCTGGGAGAAGAGAACAACCTCTGCCTGGCTACAACATCCCTTCAGGTAGTTGTAGAGAGCAATAAGGTTTCTCTCCTTGCTCACTGAGTTGACTCATTGTAGAAGGTTGTCAGGTTGGTTAAGTGTAACTTCCCCTTCATAAATCCATACTATGTACTCACCACGACTTTCCCATCCTTTATATGTCTGGAAGTGGTGTCCAGCATAAGCAGTGTCTTGTAGCTCCTTGTTTCACTCTTCTTGTTCTTCCTGAACATAGGATGTTTTCTTTGAGTCTTCAGAAGCCTCTCCCTATCACCATGATTTTTAAAAAAAGAAAGAAAGAAAAAGAATCAAAGAATCAAGAATGGCCTTGCAACACCATCTGCCAGCTCTTTCTGCAAAGGTAGGTGCATCGCAGCAAGCCCAGTCTAGTGTCTTTTAAAGTTCCCTAGCCTCATCCTCCTCCAGAATGGTGCCACTGAGGCATTAGGATACCAGGTTTCACAGGGTTTGTCAGTCCAAATCCCACTTCACTCTCACACTGCATGTAAATAAGTATTTCAGTTTCAAATCTTTAAGCAAAGGGTCTATATTTCCTCTGTTATGCTTGTGCTGAGCATGAGCATAAGACAGACTGTTCTTACTTCCAGCTTCCAAAGTGAAGTGGTTGGAAGTCTTTCAGTACACTTCTATTTTTCTGCTGCAAGTGTAAAACGAGAATGCAAGGCACAGGGCAGAACTTAATGATGAGGCACTAGCCATAGGGATGTCTTATTTTGAGAAGAAAGATATTTAAATGCTTACTTGTAACTATTCTAGAAAGTATCTGCTCTGAGTCCACTCCTTAGTGATAAATTTGCTGTTTACCAGGCTCTGCTTCCAAACGAATGTCATACTGGGACTGGCTACAATCTTGTACTGACAGGGGAAAGCCACACACAAGTCTCAGTGATAAAGTATCTGGATGGGGAGGACTTGGAAATTGTCTGGACTGAAGAAAACCTCCCTGGATTCTGAAAGACATCATAAAATTGGAGCTCACTTGAATGTAGGCACAACAGTGAATAGTCGGTAGATGCTGAACACTGTCTACATTGCAGGTGACAACTGCAGACACAGTGATGCTGCGAAATGCAGGTTAATTACTGGGGAGGTTAATTACTTACTCCCAAACAAAGTAGTTGTCATCTTTTCTTCAGTGAAAAGAAGAAAGCCTTCAACCATTTCATACTGCAGAGATGATCTGAATTCAAATTCCAGCTTTGATCAATCATCCATTGGGGTCGGCAGAAGTTTGGAGTAGAGGAAGAAATGTTCCTCCCTCTGACTTGCAGAGTACTCTGGAAGTTCTCCTTTCAGGAAGGAGAATGAACTGGACAATATGCCAAATGTGTGAAATGAAGGAAGCCTCCTACATGTTAAAAAGCAATGAGCCAGAAATGTAAAATGATCCCCACTTGTTTCCTCTGATTCCTTGAAAGATACAGTCATTTAAAGTGAATGAGCTTGATTCACTCAGTGCTGGTATCCTTGGATCTGGCCCAAGATTCCTGCTGTGTAGCAAAGAATAAGGAGCAGGACCTCTGTTTGAAACGTACAACATGTCTTTCCCCACAAATCCTATTTCAAGTAGGGTGAGGGAGCCTCAGCAGCTCTGGAAATCAAAAAGACAAAAAACCCCCAAAATTATAGCAGACATTTTCAGTAAGTATCAGCAACCCTCACCAGTTATGCACCAGGGACAAAGTTCCAAATCAAGCTTTCTAATTTTCAGTGTCTTTTCTGTTCCTTCTTTTCTTCCAAATTACATGAGGAGATGGAGTTGATGGCTTTGACTTGTATTCATTTTTTTTTAGCATTATGGAGCTGAAAGTTACTAAAGTTCTTTACCTATATACAAATCTATGTTTTAACTTCTCACCTCAAGACAAGCAATTCTTTCACACTTCCATGTTTTAAGAATTACTAAAAATACATTATTCATACTCTCAAAGACACTTGCCATTTAGAAATCCCTCTCTCAAACAGAAAGAAGACTGAAGCTTGATGTGGCAAAAGCTGGAGCACTGAAGAGAAGGTAGTGTTACACTGCAGCCCAGCAAGAGTGCACGTGTGGCTCTCCCATATCAAGACAAGATTTTAGCCAGTCCCAGTATGACATTTGGAAGCAGACCCAGGTAAATAACAAACCTGCCACTAAGCTGCACTAGCTGAATCCTGGTTAAAGAAGTTAAATGATGCAGCCATCCAATGAAATACCTTTATAATTACATTAACAGCATGAGATCAATTTGTGGTGGATAGTGGGTCCTGCAAGCAGGATTTTAAGAACAATAGTTTGTAACCTTGTGGATGAAATCACTGGCCCTGAGGTAGAATAGAAATAGAATAGAATAGAATAGAATAGAATAGAATAGAATAGAATAGAATAGACCAGGTTGGAAGAGACCTTCAAGATCATCATGTCCAACCTACCATCCAACACCACCTAATCAACTAAACCATGCAACCAAGCACCCTATCAAGTCTTCTCCTGAACACCTCCAGTGACAGTGACTCCACCACCTCCCCAGGCAGCCCATTCCAATGGGCAATCACTCTCTCTGTGTAGAACTTTTCCTAACCTCCAGCCCAAACGTCCCCTGGCACAGCCTGAGACTGTGTCCTCTTGTTCTGGTACTGGCTGCCTGGGAGAAGAGACCAACCTCTGCCTGGCTACAACCTCCCTTCAGGTAGCTGTAGAGAGCAATAAGGTCACCCCTGAGTCTCCTCCTCTCCAGGCTAAGCAACCCCAGCTCCCTCAGCCTCTCCTCATAGGGCTTGTGTTCCAAGCCCCTCACCAACTTTGTTGCCCTTCTCTGGACATGCTCCAACAAGTCAACATCCTTCCTAAACTGAGGGGCTCAGAACTGGACACAGTACTCGAGGTGTGGCCTAACCAGTGCAGTGTACAGGGGCAGAATGACTTCCCTGCTCCTACTGGCCACATTGTTCCTGATGCAGGCCAGGATGCCATTGGCCCTCTTGGCTGCCTGGGCACACTGCAGGCTCATGTTCAGCCTACCATCAACCAGCACCCCCAGGTCCCTCTCTGCCTGGCCGCTCTCCAGCTAATGAACATGACCCTTTCCTGGTTCTTGGTAGCAATAATCAGAGCTGCAAACTTCAGGTGCATTAGGTACTTTGTGCAGTAAGTCTTCATCTCTCCAGATTTCATAGGTACAACATTTGCCTCATTAATGCCATGCTACTTTAGGCAGTCAAAACTTTATTGCTGTGCATCATTTGGGGTGATCCAGTCTTAATATCTTAAAGGCATTAAACATAAATACACAGACTCGCTCACATTTCAGAGTCTTTCAGAAATTAAGTAGGAAAGCAGTAACACAGAGGAGAAAAAGTGTGAACTGTAGTTTCTGTGTAAGCTCTGATGACTTCCTGTTTGATGATGCCCTTTTCAAGCTGCAGATGCTTATTCATCTCCAGACTTCATTTAAGGCAGCAGAAGTAGTGCTCATAGAACCTGATAGAGTCTTGGCAAAGAAACAGATTTACCACATCTTGAGTATCACCTGTTTTAGAAGGTCTTTCAAGGAACAGAGCAGATGTAGGAAAATTACAGGCTCAGAAATGACAAAAAGGGTGCAAACTAGGTGGGACATCAGTATCTTGCCTATTGCTCACTCACATGGCTTTATGTATGTATTTGACATCATCAGTGGCCATTTCCATTGCTGGTTCTTCCCATCTCACTTTTTCTTTCTCCAAGCATTTCTTAAAACAGTCTCTGTCCCTTTTGTTAGCTAAGAACTGGGGGGAAATAGTATTTTCTTGTCCTTCTGCTGACAACAGTCCATTCTAAAGTCTACATCAAGCCCTTTTCAGAAAAACACAAGTGACTCACAAAGTTTCCAGAGTGTAGACCTTAGTCAAACAGGATGATGTCCTTCACAAGGTCTTTACTGATACAGAGGCCCTAAAATACTCCTGAGTTGTTATATCAGCTGAGTTTTCCCCTTGAGAAAAACCCGAGATTTATGCCAGATCTCATGTTTAATCCCCTTTAATTTTGCTAGCAAGGAATACAGAAACACAGCAGCTGCCTTTGGCTGTTCTGTGGACTGCTCAATTCTCAGCCAGTGTTTCATCTGTGGTCTCCTGGAAATCCAAGAGGAGCTCTTTTTAGCTGAAAACACAAATGTGGAGCAAAAAAACCCTGATTACAGCTATGTTTGCAATCCTGAGTTACCTTTTAAGTATGCATATGCAGGAAAGACAGCTGAAGAAGCAAGAAGTAACTGCATTTCCACAGCATGGGCTGCCAAGTCAAGAGAATGAGCTGCAACAAAAAAACAGATTGTTACCTCCTCTGCCCCATCCTAAAAATCTCTCACAACCACCTATCACCACTCCTCCACACTGTCCATTCCACAATGGATGACTTACCTGTAACTCTGTGCCACTGAAACCTTTATGTTCCTCCAGTTTCTACACTGCCACTGCAACACTTAGGGGTAGTCCCCATCCTGACCACTTAGACCAGGAACAGCACATGTCCCTTAGCTGGCTATCTTCCAGGTGATTCAAAGTAGATAGTTTAGGGACTGTGGTTGGCCTCAGTGACATAAGTTATTCTGTAGGGGAGAACAAGAGCTGCTGAAGAAAAACAACAAACAAACAAAAAAACACCCTTAAACTCTCATTTATGAGCCTCTGCTTTACATTAGCTGACTGTGGTGAGTAATACTTCCTAAGGTTCCTTTACTGCCTCCTACTAATACATATTAACATCGCATCAAGGCCAAAGTAATGGCTTGTTTCCAAAAAGCATAACAGAGCCAGACACTGCAAGAGGATATGTTTTCTGCTCACACATCTACCTGATTAAAGAAGTACGAAGTGGCATTGTTTCTTTTTCCTCCTCACATTTTCCATGTGCTGCAGCATGTATGAATGGGTTGTCCTTGAGACAAGTGTGCTGCTTATCTAAAGAGGAAAGCCTGGTGTCAGGAGTTCAGGGCACTTGACATATCATAAAATTATCCTTCAGCAAACAGCATTATGAAAAGCCATGTTGAGTGTTAGAGTTGTATTTACAAGTTGAAACACAGTTTGTTTCCCTGCTGGAACCAATTAAAAAGCTCAGGGAAGAGGCTGTGGTGGGTGTTCAGAAGTGAATGCTGATACATATCAATCAACAGTTAACCACCAACAAAACTGAAGCTCCTTGAGCAGAGCATTTGAAAAATCACTAGCAGTTTGACAGCCTTTCCTAGCATTTCTGACTACCTTTGGAGAAGACAAAGGGTGTGGTCTGTGGAGCCCAAATACAGCTACATACCTGCCTGAGGGCGAGGCATGGGGATGCTCATTGGCCAGACAATAAAATCATAGAATCATAGAATCACAGTATCACAGTATCACTAAGGTTGGAAGAGACCTTGACGATCATCAAGTCCAACCCCCTTGCTAACGCAGGATCACCTAGATCGAGTTGCACATGAATGTCTCCAGGCAAGTTTTGAAAGTGTCCAGAGGAGGAGACTCCACAGCCTCTTTGACCAGCCTAGTCCAGTCTCTGTCACCCTCAAAGGAAAGAAGTTTCTCCTTCAGTTCAAGTGAAACCTCCTGTGTTCTGGTTTGTACTCCCTGCCTCTTGTTCTGTCATTGGCCTTCACTGAAAAGAGCCCAGCCTCATCCTCATGACCTCCACCCTTTAGACATTTCTAAGCATTGATAAGATCCCCTTTCAGTCTCCTCTTGCAAAAACTAAAGAGCCCCAGGTCTCCCAGCCTCCCCTCCTACGACAGAGGCTCCAGTTCCCCAGTCATCCTCATGGCCCGCCATTGGGCTCTCTCCAGTAGTTTCCCATCTTTCTCAAGCTGGGGAACCCAAAAACTGGACAAAATGTTTCAAATGCAGCCTCACCAGGGTGGAGTAGATGGGGAGCAGAATCTCCCTTGGTGTGCTGGCCACACTTTTCTCTGTCCACCCCAGAATGTCTCTGGCCTTCTTGGCCACAAGGGCACATTGCTCGATTAGCCCCCCTCAGGCCCATACTCAACTAAAGGGCCAGAAGGAGGATCTAGGGAGCTAAAGGCCCGACACTCTTGACTTCAGCACAAAGGAAAGTCACAGAACAAGGGCATCCTGAGTGCCATTATGCTGCATGTGCAGGGCAAGCAGCTGATCAGGCCCAGTCAGCATGGCTTCATGAAGGGCAGGTTCTGTTTGACCAACCTGATCTCCTTCTACAGCAAAGTGTCCCACTTAGTGGATGAGGAAAAGTCTGTGGATGTTGTTTGCTTGGAACTCAGTAAACCTTTTGACATTGTCTCTCACAGCATCCTCATGGAGAAACTGTCTGCTCATGGCTTGGATGGGTGGATGTGTCACTGGTTTAAAATCTGACTGGATAGCTGGGCCCAGAGTGGTGGTGAATAGTGTGAAATTCAGTTGGTGGCTGGTTGCTGATGGTGCTCTCCAGACTGGAACCAGTTTTCTTCAATATCTTCCTCAATGATCTGGAACAAAGGATCGATTGCATCCTCGATAAGTTTGCAGATGACACTAAGCTGGGAAGGGTCCTGGGCAGGCTGGATCAAGGGGCCAAGACCAACTATATGAGATTCAACAAGGCCAAGTGCTAGGTCCTGCACTTTGGCTCACAACCCCATGCAGTGCTCCAGGCTCGGGGCAGAGTGGCTTGGAGAGTTGCCCCAGAGAAAAACCTGGGGTGCTGATAGACAGCCAGCTGAACATGAGCCAGCAGTGTGCCCAGGTGGCCAAGAAGGCCAACGGCATCCTGGCCTGTGTGAGGAATAGTGTGGCCAGTAGAGAAGCAATTGTCCCCTTGTCATCACTTGTCAGCTATTGTCATCACTGGCGAGGCCACTCCTCCAGTACTGGGTTTACTTTTTGGGTCCTTCAATACAAGAAGGGCATTGAGGTGCTGAAGCAGGTCCATAGGGGGGCAATGGAGCTGGTGAAGGGTCTAAAGAAGGGATGGCTCAGAGAGCTGGAGTTGTTTAGCCTGGAGAAAAGGAGGCTAAGGAGAGATCCTTATCACTCTCTACAACTTACTGAAAGGAGTTTGTAGCAAGTTGTGTGTCAGTCTCTTATCTCTACAAACAAGTGATAGGACAAGAGGAAATGGCCTCAAGTTCTATCAGGGGAGATTTAAATTCAATATCAGAAGAAACATCTTCACCGAAAGGTTATCTCAAACACTGGAACAGGCTCCCCAGGGATGTGGCTGAATACTCATTCCTGGAGGTGTTTAAAAGACACAGGGATGTGCTAGTGAGGAGTATGGTTTAGCACCAGACCTGGTACCTAGATAATGATTGGACTCAATGACCTTAAAGGTCTTTTCCAACAAAAACAGTTATAAAATTTGATGATTCTAAACCTCTAGATTAACTATATCATATCTCACACTTTCTACCATCCTCACTTTTAGCCCAGCTTCTTTCACTGGCAACCTGGTTTTACCACAAGGCTTTTCCCTGTTCTTTTGTTCTTAAACAATGAATGCAGGCTAAGATTTAGAGTCCTCTTGTTTGTAGATCCATCAACCAACATAAGCTGAGGACTAGACAGAAAGAGATGGATTTGTGCATGGGATGCTGCTATGATATCATTGCTGCTTGGTGCAGGGGATAGACAATTATGCTGCACTCTGTGTTGTCCAGTAATCAGAGATGCTCATAATCATAATTTTTTTCGTTCAGAGGAGATAAAGTTGATATGATCAACTTTTAGGAAGACTCATGCACTGATGATATTAAACATTAAACATGCTCTCTACAACTACCTGAAGTGAGGTTGTAGACAGGCAGAGGTTGGCCTCTTCTCCCAGGCAGACAGTACCAGAACAAGAGGACACAGTCTCAGGCTGCACCAGGGCAGGTTTAGACTGGATGTTAGGAAGAAGTTCTATACAGAGAGAGTGATTGCCCATTGGAATCGGCTACCCATGGAGTTGGTGGAGTCACCTTCATTGGAGGTGTTCAGGAGGAGACTTGATGGGGTGCTTGGTGCCATGATCTAGTTGTTTAGGTGGGTTGGATTGGTTGATGGGTTGGACGTGATGATCTTGAAGGTCTCTTTCAACCTGGTGTATTGTATTGTATTATATTGTATTGTATTGTATAAGGATGAAAATATGGAAGGTAGGGCTGGCAGACACTTAGGAGTAAGAAATAAGCCAGAACAGTGAAATCCTTTTGAATTTCCCAGTCCAGGAAAAACTTAGCATGTGGTTAATCCTGATTATCAGTGGGAGCAATAGTCAAACTGTGGCACATAAAAGCCTTCCACATGGAAGCATGCCTAAGCTTAAACACTTAATTATACACTGAAAAGTACTTAAGTATTTGCTGAATCATAGATGTTATTCTTTAGTTCTTAAAAAAAATGGAATCATATGATGGAACACAAAACAAACACATAAGCCTGCTGAGGCTGGTATTCCAACCAAATCCTGACTTGGCTAAGTATTTCCTCTCTTCTAGCTTCAGTAAGTCTTTGTGACCTTCTTGTGTTTATGAAGTATTGCACATTTAATCTGTCTACTCTCCTGGAGATAGCTACCTTGTCATGGCAGATGAAGGCACAAGTGGATTCTTCAAAGAATAGTGAATAGCTGTCCTGACCAATTGTGCATGCTGCAAAATCAGTATCAGCATCAGCCTGTAAGCTTTGCTTTGCTTTGCTTTGCATTCAGGTGCATTAAAAATGGAGGCACAGTATCTTTCTCTTCAGTGACCTGTTTAAGCCCTGAAGAGTTTTAAGTGAAGAATCCCCCTAAGCTCTCAATAACAGTCTTGAGAACCACAGTCTTGAATGAAGTTGTTCTGCATCCCACCCCACCTAGGTGAATCAAAAGACACTTTAAAAAATAATATAATAAAACAGGATAAGGATAAGCCATGCTAGAACCAGTTAAACGAACAACAGAGCAGAGTTACCCGCTGGATAGGACTTAGGATAATACTTACTATCAGGTAATGCACTAAGTATTCTGATATTGGAGGGGCATATACCAGCAGGCTTATAAAAGCTAATGTGTAACTGGAACATGGATAACCATGTCTAAGACATGCTCTTCATGTCTAAGAGCAGCAGAAAATGTTCCCAAAAATCAAAGATGGACAAAATGCATGTGTGTTCTGGTCTGGAGCCAGACCAGAGATTTGTCTTATAGTCTTCTTGCTTCAAGACTCAAAAAGGATTTTTAGTAGTGTTTGAACCTCACAATCTGTTCTTGCATGCAGAGAGTATTTTCAGTTTCAATCCCTTGGTTTTCAGTTGCAATCTTTTGCAGGGCAGCTTTTGGCTAAAGCACTGGAGTCTCTTGTAGTCTCCTGTGTCCACGTGGCAAGTGATCTTGGGTGTAAAGGACTTCCTCTGTGAAATCCACACCAATCAAAAGCTGAAAGGACTTCCTAAGGAAATCAGATCAAAGTAGGATCAACCCATACCTCCTTTCCCAAATGATGCTGAACACTGGCTTTTCTGTACTTTCTGTAAAAGTCATTCTGGGTGTTAACATCTTGGCAGAACTGCAGGACTTTCAAATGGTACATTGTCATGGGCTATATTTTAGGCTAGGGGTAAATAAAATGTCCTTTATTTGCAGTTCTGTTTATGTAGCTGAATGCTGCCTCTCCTTTTTTTGGTTTGTTTTGGTTTTTGGTGTGTGTGTGTGTCTGTGTGGTGAACTTTGTCTATTTTTCCTTACGCTTTACTTTAGCTTCTGAGATTTGAGGCCCCCCTGAGTGATGTGGCATTTTGATCCCACTGAGGTCATAATAACTCCGTGTGCAATTTATTATTGCAACAAGTTTTCAGTCTGTTTCCAATTGTCAAATGTAGAGAAAAAATAGTTTCCAGTAAAGCACAAGAATTAATGGAGGAGTTTGATGGATTGTGGCTGGCTTTGGTCTACATTGGATTTGTCTGGTTGTTTCATTACTCTTTACTCCACATTTTTTGTTAGTGTGGTGAGATGTGATGAAGCCAGCAGCTTACACATGGATTAAATAAGTAAGGAAAAGCTGTTAGCATCCCGAGGAACTGGCAGATCTGCACTTTGAGAAGGGAATGGCACTTTCCACCTACTGTGCCTAGGTGGAGAGAGAACTTTTTGCTTCCACTCTCCCGCCTATTGGAGGATGCCATCATTGTTCCTATTCTGCTGACTGTGACCGACAGCAGTCCCCTGCTTCTCAGCAGCTCCAGATAACTGTTTTGATATATTGCTGGATGGACGGGATTTGCACTGCCCTGCAGTCCTGCTGATACAAACATGCCTTTAAGATCCTGCCTATCCCATCCTAATCTACAAAGGAAACAGGAAAAAGGAACTTAAACTCCCTGTACTCAGACAGCAATGAAACTGTTCCAGCCCACGCCAGTGCTATGATTTCTTGCCTGTGACTTGTAAACAGCGTACCATGCAGAAGAGTAACCAGTAAACATCTACCCCAAGCAAAGGATTCTCCATGAGCAGCTCTAAGAACTGGATGGATATATTTTGGAAAGCATGGACCCTTTAGCCCATCTAGTTCTCTATGGATTCAGCCTGATGATTTCAGGTAAGCCTTTGCTTTAATATCGACCTGCCATGCCTTTCTTGTTTCTCATGCGATGTGCGGACAAAACACAACTCCTGACCCCTTACTCCAGCACTTGTCTTTATTGATTTAAGCACCTTATTTGTTCCAGTGAGTCCGCTTATCTCTGTGCAACTCTCTAACCGAGACTGAGGGCAGGATCGTGGCCAGACTATTGGTGTGGATTTAGTTACATGTAGAACCCACTGTGTCGTTTGTTGACACATAGATGCATTGCAACAGGGTTTCTCTTCTGCCCAGCGGTGTTAACTTTTCCATGAAGCTCATTACTTTCAAACCATTGAAGTCTGTCCCCAAGAGTATCTGCTCTAAATACAGACTAATGTTTTTTCCTATGACTAACTTGATGAGCTGATTCTGTGGTAGGAAATGCTGCTGTCTCTTGGTAGTCCAGTATCTGATTTTAGGTAAGTTTTCAGGTAAGATTCCACAACTGAAATCTAGGTGAAAGTTATCAGGCCAGAAGAGCAGAACATTGCATGTTATTTAAGACCAATTAATAACACTTGATGTAAAGCTGAGGAATGATTCACTGTTATCAGCAAATGTCATTAGTTCAGAAAAGTCAGAAGTTGGTCATGAGATGCCTGCACAAAGTTACACGATAAGATCATACTGATGCAAAAGTATAGTATTCAAAGCACCAGTATTAAGGGATGCTTTGCATCTTCAGATGCCTGGTTGCTCAGCAATTGAATATTGCCTTTGATTTCCAGGCAGTATCCTCTGGGTAACATAGCAAGCAAAACCTATAAAAGAGAAATACAACTCATAATAACCTTCTACTCATCAGGTTCCTAACCATTTCATTTATATATGCATAAGTTGTTTCAGTCTGTCTCAGGGTAAAAAGGAAATGTGCTGTAAAACTTCAGACTGTGCTGCAATGAAAAGTCCCCTTTGCTGTGTATCTTGCTTTACAATTTCCAGACCTTCTTGATTAGCAGTGTGCTACTAGTGAGGAAAAAAATACAAACAAATGGGTTTGAGCTGTCACTTTGGGCTTCTATAAAAGATAAATACAGCAGGGGGCAGAGGGAGGGGGGTTTTAAAAAGTGCTTGAAATCTGTTGAATATATGTTTGGAAGTGTTGTTACCTAGCCAGTACTGTAACAGACTGTATATTGTTTATCAGTTCTTCTTTTGTGGCTTGAGTCTCTTGATTGTTTAGCTGCACACTGATTCAAGCTATCTAACCTTTCAGCTTTCTGTTTGAAGGAAGTATCTGGTGCTGTAAGCATTATGGATGGAGAAGAAAAGAAAGTCCAGTTAGCCCAGCTCTTTCCTTGTCTGTCCTCTTTCTTTACACAGTAACATAAACCTAAATGACACAGTAAGCAGTCAGCATTCATTATGTCCCAAGTACGGGAGAAACAAAAGCTGGCTGCAGAGACTAGCCATAAGAGTGGACAGTGCAGACAGCATAGTGCTGAAGAGCTACCAGTCGCTGCCTTTTCCACAGGGGGTGAGCAGCGAGGTGTGTGCTGTAGTCACACCCATCTCGATAGATCTGTCAGCTTTCCCGCTTTTGTTTGAGAATGATATCATGTTTCCTGGGGCAAGTGGTGGAAGACAATGCGAACCCGCTTTCCTCTAGATACTGCAGGCGGAGTTCAGGAAAGCAGGAGTGACATTCCCTGAGAGAGGAGGCTTTACACAGCACAGACAGTGAGCTGGTCTAACCTCATCCCTGAGGAGCAAGGGCTTCTCTGGGTGTGTTGCAGGGTAGACACAAAATCCACTCCACCCTTTTCCAAGGTGAAGACCATCAGCCTGGTTCCCATTACAAGAAAAGGCCTTTGATTTGATGTTAGTTTATTGTTGTTTGGGGTTTCTGTTTTGGTTTGGTTTGGGTTTTTCCCCCTGTTTGGTTGGTTGGTTGGGTTTCGTTTGTTGTGGGGTTTTGGTTTTGTTTGGTTTACATTTGGGTTTTCTGTTTGGTTTTGTTAGTTTGGTTTGGGGTTTGTTTTTCTTTTGTTTTCTTTTGTTTTTAATAACTGTTCCATTCTCAGATGGAGTTATGATCTGATTTGGATGCTCACACCCCAAATACATGCAATTGCTCGCTTTTTGCTCTGTATATACTTGTCACTGCTTGCCACAGCAAATGTTTCATTACATTGACAAGTGGTCGATTTTAATACTAGTAAGATTCTTGAAACTGAACTAAGCATTACCACATCTTTTCTTTGGGTTAATTCTACTCCAGTCAACATTTTGTAGAATCAAAAGGATCCTTGCATCCACCCCAGTTCAAACATCGGAGTTGTGGCTAGGTGCAATCTGCTAAGTCCTCATCAAAGAAGGGAAAGGCAGAGAACGAAGGAAGGAATGAATGTCAGAACTTGCCTTTTGCCTCTTAACAACCTCATCAGATGGTTTGGAAATCTGCTTGCAGCTTCTCACAGCAGGCCAGCTCACAGAAATGTCCATGTGTGAGCCTTACCTTAGCAAGATGGCCACCATCAGTGAGAGATTTGTGCAAACCAGCAACAATTAAAACCACTTTCAAACACATTTCTGTGACTATTTCGGGCAATTTAATACATTGTCAGATGTCTCTGTTCTCCAAGACAGGCAGAATCTTCTGAACCATAGCTTTGCTCTACCAATAATCCTCGCTCCAATGAGTTTCTAAAAATACTGAATTTGTAATTTGTGGGGGTTTATTTGATTTGATTTGATTTTGGTGATTTAGCTGGTGGACCCATATATGGTACAAGACGCAAAAGGTTTTATTAGCCTTTCAAGAAGGGGTAACAGTGGAGCTAACAGTGCAGTAGCATTCAGTGGTAGCTCTCTGTCATCCTTGTTGATCGCTGTGTTCTTTTTTTCTCATGAAAAACACCCCAAACCTGTAATTTGTGCATATTATCACTATAATGTGACTCAGTCTCCTATGGAGAAAGTTAAGTAGCTTTGAACATACATTAGCAGCCATGCAAGCACCATTACAATGCTTCTAGGTTCTTCAAAATGACAGGAAATGATAATTTTTAGTTTAGAGTGGAAAGTTCTAATAACTATGTTCAAGTCTTGTTTTTTTTTTTCTCTTGTGAAGCTTAACTTGGCCTAAAGAAAACCTCTATTAACTTCTGGTTAATACATGACTGTGACAGCAAACATGAATGTCATTCTTCCCTTAATTAAAGGGACTCAGAATGTGCAGGTATCTTCAAGCATGCTCTTGTCAGACCAAAATGGCATCTGAATTTCAGCCTGTCCTGCAGCTGCAGTGCTGGGGTTTTGAGCTTCCCACAGTTAAATCACTGGACATAAACCATGTTTGAGACTTTAATCTCAGGTATTTAAAAATTATGCTGACTAGACATGATGCTGGCACATATCTTTTCAGACACCTAAATTATCAAAGTGCTAATGTGAATTGCAAGAGAAATTTGAAAACACATTTCAGACTTGGTTCCTGAAGTGTATGTGATTTGTGATACCCAGTAACTGCATCTCCTGCCACATTTTGGTTATTCATCCAGAAGGAACAGCTTCCTGGTGTCTTTTCTTCATGTGTCTGAAGTTTTCATGGAACTGAGCCTCCTCTTGAGAGCTTAGCTC
>CM026897.1:88585357-88632232 GCA_015227895.2 Colaptes auratus
GTGTCCAGTTCTGGGCCCTTCAGTTTAGGAAGGACATTGAGACACTTGAACGTGTTCAGAGAAGGGCAACAAGGCTGGTGAGGCATTTGGAGCACAAGCTCTATGAGGAGAGGCTGAGGGAGCTGGGGTTGCTTAGCCTGGAGAAGAGGAGGCTCAGGGGAAACCTTATTGCTGTCTACAACTACCTGAAGGATGGTTGTAGCCAGGAGCGGGTTGTCTCTTCTCTCAGCCAACCAGCACCAGAACAAGAGGACACAGTCTCAGGCTGTGCCAGGTGAAGTTTAGGCTGGAGGTGAGGAGGAAGTTCTTCACCGAGAGAGTTGTTCGCCATTGGAATGTGCTGCCCAGGGAGGTGGTTGAGTCACCGTCCCTGGAGGTGTTCAAGAGAGGATTGGACGTGGCCCTTGGTGCCACGGTTTAGTCATGAGATCTCTGGTGACAGGTTGGACTTGATGATCTTTGAGGTCTTTCCTTCCAGCCTTGGTGATTCTGTGATTCCTATTGTCCACAACAGCTGTGCAAGCCACGAGGCAGAGAAGCCCTGAGTTCTGGGTGAATCAGCTTATCCACTTATTTGATCAGCCACATTCTCAAACTCTGTAGTAACATATTTTTCACTTGCTGGTTTTCCCTTCAGGTAAAGTGGAAGCGGCACTGGACCTCATATTGATCAATTCATTCCCTCTGGTGGGCAACTCTGAGACGTCACTTATCTGTATTACTTCCAAATGGCGTTCCCGAGAGTCTATCACAATAGACCGAGACCAGGAGGATGTGGCAAACCAGCACCGGGAACCACTGGAAGTTAATGAAGATTCAAAGAGAGCAACAGCCAAAACAGTGGTGTGGAAGAGGGAACAGGCCAGCGAAACTATTGGAGCATATTACTGTGAAGGGAAACTGAAGGATGAGGTGACAAGAATACACACCATGAAGATGCCTCTGGGAGGTACTGTATGGTGGTCAGATCTGAATTTTACATGTCGCTGTTTGCAGATGGATAGCTATCCCTGGCTGACACAAGCGAGCACAAACGTGGCTCCAGAGCAGGCAAGGCAGCCTGGAGTAAACCAAAACAGACTTGGCTCAAGCCCATGTGTTTTTATTAAAGTACAGAGACAACTGGTCATTTCTAGCTGCTAGTCACTTCCTTGTGGAAGTTAGTCAGTCATCTGTAGATATTCTGCCTCTGCCTGGCTACTGCCAGGAACACAAAGTAAGGCAGCAAATAAGGTAAGTCCTGGCCTCAGTGACCCCATGAAATAACACTTACAGTAACTCCTGCACTGAGTTTTCCACAGCAAAGCCCCTTGATTTCTAAGCACGCTTCCATTTTGAAGTCTTGACAGGTCTGAGATGCATATAGCTGAACATCATTAGCTTCCCCCCCTTCCCCCACCCCAAATGAAAGGTCTATCTGAGCCTAGAAAACCACTGCCTTGCCTAAGGTTTAATAAAACTGCAGATAAGCAACATTGGACTTGCATCATCTCAGTGTCAGCATGAAAACAAACCAGCCAACCAACCCACCAAATAAACCAAAAAACACCCCAACAATCCATCTCAATGCTGGAAAGAAACAGCAGGGAAATGTCACAATATCTGAGAAGGCTATTCACAAAAATCCACAATGGATTTCACTACTGGCTTGGGTTTGGTTTTAAGACTATGCACAGGTACAAAAAACCCCCAAACAAATATGGTAGGGAGATGGTGGGGTGAGAAGGTGGAATTTCCAAGGTCCAGCATTCTCAACACTAAATACTTTACTATGTGCAAAGTTTCACTTGTCTTTGGACCTCGTTAGATTTCAGGGACAAGTTCCAAAGCAGAAATCACCATAAACAAAAGAAAAGTGGAAGAAATTTTGGGTAACTTGCTGCAGCAAGTCAAGTTTTCAAAACTTTGTAGATTTCACTGTATTCCTAATGTTTTGTATCATGGCAGCTAGTCTGTGAGGAAACTGGGCACTTTTAGTCCTTTTTATATAAGGTTTTAGTAAGAGCATTTGTTATTATTTGTATCTCTTGAAATTATATAGCAAATTCAGAAAGAGAGTTTTCTTCTGTCTGATCTACAGCTGGTGTTGCAATATGGGAATGTTAGAAGCAAGTAGAGCACAAGACTTGAGCAGGACAAGAACATTTATATATTTTCTCTGACCAAATGTAGTGTTTGAAGAGCTGGTCACCAAGAAGGCTCTGCAGATGCGGCCTGACAACTCTGTTGTTTCAAAGGAGGCTGCAGTGAGGAGGAGATAAGATAACAGCCCATGGAAAATCAGTGTGACCCTGCCTGTGGCAGAATGCCAGTGAGCTGGGAACATCTCTGGCTGTTGTGTAAAACAACCTTCACAGGTGTAAGTGTCCTCTGAATCAATCATTCTTTTTGCACTTGGCATTTGTGCACCGAGGAGCAGGGAATTAATCAAACTTTGAGTGGCTCCTACATGAAAGAAGCCGTTCTAACCAGAAATAGCACAACACTTGTGTCAGCATTAGGCAGGTTTGTTTGGATTGTTTCTAAGTTTTAATTCATTACTCAGAGTTTCTCTGCAAAAACCTTCACTGACAAAATTTGAGCTAGCAACTGGTTGGTGAAAGCGTATAATCTAATCAGGCTAGATGGGTGAGAAAGAGGAGCTGCAGAAATTCTCAAAGCTATTAAAGTGCACATAAAGAGGAAGAAGAGGTCAGTGAAGGACTGTGAGGTTTGGCACAGCATCTGTTGTTGGAAAATAGGTCCTTTTCCCCTTTACTGTTGATGTCTGAATAATTTTTAAAGGCATAATGTGTTTTTCAACACCATAATTTGAGCAAGAGTTCAGTTTCCCATTGAGGACACAAAAGGCACAGGAAGGAGCAAGCACTTCTGAAAAACCAGCCACTGTTTTGCTGTCTAAGGGCAAGAAGCTGTTGAAACACTCACTGAACATTAATCATTTGAGTAGTCCCACTGACTTGAGCAGGAACTGTCATCTGCTGATAGTGAACCTATTATCAGACGTGCAGGTACAGTGAAGAGTTTTGCTATACAACAGGTAAAGGTAACATGTTATTTTTCCTGTTTTGCTCTACACCTGTGCCTTTCTGAAAGTCCATTGTCCTGAATTCTTTATGCTGTAGCGTTACAGATAGACATGCAACAAGCATACATGCAGTGAGAGGGGACAGATTATGCTTTGTCTGTACATGGAGAGTAATGCTTGTAGTGTTTATGGTACACATACCTGGAATAGGACGCTGTGTAGAATCTCCTGCACCTAGTCAAACACAATTTATGCAGTTTCTTTATACAATAACTGTATACTTTCATATAAACAATCGAGTTTCCCCCATAGGAACCCTCTAGAGCAGGCAAGGAGACAATAATGGAAATGCTAGCAGCAGAGCATTATGGCACTTGTTCATTATGTCTCTATAAGGAATTGGCACACTCAAGATGTGAAATCATGAAACACAAGTCACAATCTAAAAATCCATTGGAACTTAGCCCAACACCAGGGAGTGTGCATTCCTTTCCATTGCAACAATACTCTGAAGAAAAAGTGATGTGATTAAGCTAAACAGCATGCAAAGAAAAGAAAATGGGAATACAAAAGTTTAATATCTTGTTGAAACAGTTAGTAATGCCTCACCAAATTTAATCCAGAAACCACTGCAACTAAATCACTGAGGACAATTTGTAACTAGCAATTCACTTCTGGCAAAGCTGTTCAATTTTCTTTTCCTAAATAGATCATGATTTTCAACATGCATTTGTTATTCATAAATAACAAATAACTGGGACTGCTTTCAGCTTTTGTTTGCCTGTTTCTGATAATATCATATTTCATTATTCTGCATTAGAAGTCTCCCTTTCTCAAGACCTAAGTTCAGATACCAGTACCTAGGTAATATGGCATATGCTTAAGAGATTTCCAAGCATCATGCAGTAAGATTCCTGCTGAAATCAACTTGACAGCCCTTACAGATGAGTGAAAATGTGTGGCAGAGTCTCAGAGCATGAACACTAGACCAGCACAGGGCATGGAAATTCCATTCTGCAAATAATTGTGAGCTTTCAACAGCTCTCTTAATTCCAATAGAACATTTCCATGTCAAAATCCTCAAGGACACGAAATTCTAGGAGACAGTTTGTCTTTGACTGAGAGAAACGTCTCCATTTTTACCCAGTTCTTCTTTCTTTATTCTTACTTCACATAGCATAACACAGACATTTCAATTTTCGACTAAGACGCCATTCTGAAATGAAAGTATTGGAATGCTCTTTGCTCAAATATTGTGAGAATGGCAATTTCCTCCCTTTTTTCACCCAGAAATTTTACAAGATAATATTGTGGAGGTACTAACACAGTTTCAGACTCCAACAAACTTTGATATAGCGTCGGCTTGGTCATTTTTTACAGCTCTATTTCATACATAATCTAACAGAGAATTAGTTCATCATTTTAATCCTCTGCTTTCTGATCCTGTGCATTTCTTTGCCACCAGATTACAGCCACAGATTCCAAAACTGTTTTCTGCAGCCACTGGTGTGAACTAAAGTGTGCTTTATGGACAGCTGTCTGAAAAATAACCAAATAAACGAGGAATGGCTATAGAGAAATGGCTAATTTTTATGTTCAGCTGTTCACACTAACTTGTGTTTGTGTACCTTAACCAAAATACTCCCCAAGAAACAAATGTGACTTTGGTAGAAATACAATACAATACAATACAATACAATACAGTACACCAGGTTGAAAGAGACCTTCAAGATTATGATGTCCAACCCATCAACCAATCTGACCTACCTAAACAACTAAACCATGGCACCTAGCACCCCATCAAGTCTCCTCCTGAACACCTCCAATGAAGGTGACTCCACCACCTCCCCAGGCAGCCCTTTCCAATGGGCAATCACTCTCTCTGTATAGAACTTCTTCCTAGCATCCAGCCTAAACCTGCCCTGGTGTAGCCTGAGACTGTGTCCTCTTGTTCTGGTGCTGGCTGCCTGGGAGAAGAGACCAACCTCTGCCTGTCTACAACCTCCCTTCAGGTAGTTGTAGAGAGCAATAGCGCAGAGCCAACTAGGAGCTTCAATAGGTCTTCAGGGATTGCTTCCAGCAGGGTCTCACATTGCTGGGAAATAAATGGCAGCAGAACCAGGCTGCAGAACAAGATGCAGGACAGACTATCCAAGAACTTGCACAGGAGAAACTCTAAGGCCAAATAGCCTTAAAAAACAGAGGATAGTGAAAATCAATGGCTCACTCCCCAGGGTGCTCCGAAAGAGAAAGGACAAAGCTGTAACACTGTCTGTCAGATAAAGAGCTGAATAGTTGTGTAAATAAGGAGCTGAAGGTTAACTTTGATGACTTTTAGGTTTTCTGTAATCTTTTCTGCCATACAGTAATGCCATGACAATGACAGCATGACATAAAAACTCAGAGCTAGAAATGATCAGAAAACCTGAATATGTCCCCAAAACATGTCACAGCTTTCCCTTGAATTTTTCCAGACACATGAAAGGAATAATCCTTAATTGATTAAAAAATAATGTTGCAACTAAAATTATCATTTCACTGATCTCAAAAAGTACTATTTCTTCAAAATTTTCTAGGCCTTCCCCAATTACATTCTGACCTTTTTTCCCCACTGGAAATGGTAAGGAAATGGTAAAAATTACGTAAAAATCCCTCTTTCTTCTTTCACTTAAATCAGGATCTATAAAACAAAATGTATAAAAGTACTTTTCTGTTTACACAGGAAAATTGATTTCAATTTCCCATATGGAAGAACTGAAAAAGACCCCACTGATCTAGACTGTTTCTTCTGCATGATTTTTATTTCAATGAAGCCACACTTTGGTAGAAGTTGAGTATAATTACACTTTTTTCTTCTGTTCTCAGTGCAAGCCAGTACTCTCCATACTTCATAGAGCATGGTGAAGTAACAAAAGGGCAGATCTGTTCTACCCTATTACATCAACAAAGTTGGTGAGGGGCTTGGAACACAAGCCCTGTGAGGAGAGACTGAGGCAGCTGGGGCTGCTTAGCCTGGAGAAGAGGAGGCTCTCTACAACTTATTGCTCTCTACAGCTACCTGAAGGGAGGTTGTAGACAGGCAGAGGTTGGTCTCTTCTCACAGGCAGCCAGCACCAGAAGAAGAGGACACAGTCTCAAGGTGCGCCAGGGGAGGTTTAGGCTTGAGGTTAGGAGGAAGTTCTACACAGAGAGAGTGATTGCCCATTAGAATGGCCTGCCTGAGGAGGTGGTGAAGCTGCCATCACTGGAGGTGTTCAGGAGGAGACTTGATAGGGTGCTTGGTTGCATGGTTTAGTTGATTAGGTGGTGTTGGATGATAGGTTGGGGCATGATGATCTTGAAGGTCTCTTCCAACCTGGTCTATTCTAGTCTAGTCTAGTCTAGTCTAGTCTAGTCTATTCTATCTCCCTTAGACCGTCCAAGACTGTGGTCTCCTGAACTATCTTGACTGTTCTGCAACATAAACCTTAAACACAAAAAAGAACTGAGTGAGTCAGGTTCTTTGTTTGCCAATGACAGCTTGTTCCCTACAATACATTTTCTAGCATTTTATCCAGTTTGCCTTAAAAACATCTCAAGGGACAAAGAAACTTGGGAAAATGTTTTATAGCCAGATGGAGCTCCTAGTTAGGAAGAGTTTGTAAATACACAGCCAAAATACAATTTATTTATGGTTTTATTTCATACTCCAGGTTCCAGTGGCAGTCTTTTGTTTCAGGGTATGGATGACTTCTATCTTTGCCAAAAACATAAGAGTTGATGTTGCTGATGGTAGAAAAAAAATCAGTGTGTGCTCTGAAGAAATTTAAATGTCAAAATCTAGGTCAGGGTCATGCTGTAAACCATTTTCAGCTTTTGGCCCACAAACCAGATAGAGACAATAAATGCTGTTATTTACCCCATACTTCTTCCTGTTCTGTTTTCAGCCTCATTCCACCCAGTGGCACTAACTGTTACAGCAAATAAGGGAGAGCATGTGAATATTTCCTTCATCAGAATGGCAGCAAAAGAGGAAGATGCAGTGATCTACAAAAATGGTAATCAATCTTCTCTTACCTTTTCTTTTTCTGCTATCATTGTCTTAGGCAAGTACCATCTAACTTTTAAAGTCATTGCTGGTGATGCTCATTTTGTGCAACTGGACCAGACATTATTCCTCATGCATTTTATGTTCCCTAAAAGATCCATTTGACATACCCAGTATATTGACCTGACCTCTTCCATCAGAATGCCAAATCCTGTTAATACCTTTGCTTTATTTCTCATTTTCCTTTTTCTGATTTCATTCTATAGCCCCTCATATGTTTGCTAGTATGGGTTTAAGGGCTTTTATTTTGATACATTGTGAGGTTTTTTGCTTGGTTGGTTGGTTGGTTGGCTGTGAAGGCCTCACTACTGCATCTTCTTTTGAATTTCTACTGCCTTTCCTTCTTCAAATGCCTTCTAGAGTCTATTTAGCTTCTGTGATGCCCTCCAGGCTATGAAATTAAGAACAAGTAACCTGGCCTTAGAAAGGCAAAACTGTCAACAAAATCTAAACCTTCTTTCATTCAATTACAAAAATTCATCAGTCTGTAAATGTTATGTTCTCTAATATGACATCTAAATCACACACTGTCAGCTGTGTGTTGCTAGCACTTGACACTTGGAAATACATGCAGTTTGTTTACTGTGTCCTGTAGAAGTGTAGTAAAATACAGGTCACTAAAACTCACAGTACCCTCAGCCTCAATCAGAATATTAGACTCCAACAAATTATAGTTGTGGAGAGCATATGTAATGTCCTGGTCCACCTTTATGCACCAACAGTCCAGATTACAGTGAGCTACCAGGATAGAGAGAGTAAATAGAACTGGATGAGGTGAGGAAGTGTCAGCACACTGCACAGAAACACATGCAAATATGGGTCAGCCTCAACCTAGTTGATGAATACCTGGAGCACTTCCTTACAGGCTAGTAGAGTAAAATAACCATAAACTGTCTTTTTAAAAGGCAATATGCTGAGCAGGGTTTCTTAAAGACCTCTTTCTTTGCTCTTCAGAGATTCAGATATGGCAGTGTACAGTGGAAAAGATTTCCCATCACCTGTCTTTTCAGAGCTCCCAGGATAACTGTTGATCTGTCAGCACTTTCTGATGCAAGAATCAGCTGATACGTAAGAGCAGGAGTGCTTACATGATAGTCATGTCTTAGCTGGGATTCCAACTTCAAATCAGGCACAAAGCCTCAAATTAACCACAGCTCTGGATGGCAGGTCAGGTTTTCCACCTGAGACTGCAGCTAAAAAGGTATTCCTGAGGATTCCTGACACAGCAGCTGCCGAAGAAGAGAGAATACTTCTCCTGTCATATTTAACTGTTGCAGTCTTCCACTCCAGTCATTCAAAGTATCACTTTTTCCTGCTGACCTCATGAAGCCTGCCTGGAGCATGAAAACTGTTTTGCTAAACAAGATTGGTTTAAGACATTGCCATGACTTGTACCATTTTGGAAAACATGCCACAAAAACTGACTGCTCACTGACTGAGCATAAGACTTAGTACTTTGCTGCCAAGCTTGTTTTGCAGCTTGTAGCTCAAAAGATGGTGGGGTGGGGGGAAAAAAAGCAGCCCAATAGTTTCAGAACTAATCCATTTCATTATCTGCTTTTTCTTCAGCCCTATTTTCTTGAAGAACTCTTATTTGTTGTCATGAACTACGCTGACCCAACACATTTTTCCTGTTTTGATTATGAACCTCAGCAAAGGTTTACATTTCTAGGCTGCCTGAAATTTGACTATAGTCAAATGGATAGTCTGACAGTACATACAATCACAGATAGTAAAGGTCCTGCCTGATGCTCTTTACCATCTAAATTATTTCAGCACAGTGAAAAAAGGTGGTTTGATTATCAGTATGGGAATGTAGAAGGTAAGGACATTTGACATGGGAGAGTATCATCTTGTTAATGGTCATTCAGGATAAAAGACTAAAACAAGAACCAAGAGGATTAATAAACAAATAGGCATACAAGCCCTAAGGAGTAGCAGATGACAGGGAAAACGTCAAGGGGCAAAGCTCTCCAGCTTCTGAGAGCCACTGAGTGAACAACACAAAGCGCTGAATAGCTTCAGCCTGATCTTTGTGGGTATAAGGAGCAGGGAGCAAGATTATCACGGGTCTCAGGAGAAGAGCAAACTTATTATGGCATGATAGAGGGGGACTGTAAGCATGTGTGAAATAATGATATATTTAGAGTCAAATAGGAGAAGGGAAGGGCCCAAAGTCAATGTGAAAGAAACAAGTATGGATAAATAGGGTGGGAGGCAGGTAAAAGTGTCACTGATCTGGCCAAGCTTTGTGATATAATTGGTCCAACTTCATTAAACTCTATTCTTAATTATTCTTCAACATGTATTCTCTCTGCTTGGTATGCATATGTATGATCTGCCAGTAGCCTTTAAGCCAGACTAGAAGGCCAGATAGGTTTGACTCAGTGACTGCAAACACATGCCAAGGTTCAAAGGGGCTTGTAAGCTCGGGGCCAGCAACCAGATTGTCTAAGGCCAGTCATGTCAAGGACACATTTGCAATGCTTGCGTGACTCTAGCAAACTTCAAACCAGGCTGACCAGACAGTAGAATACGGATTCTGAGAGCCAGCTATTAGATTGAAAGCTCAGGCCACCTAAGACCCAGTGTTTGGTGTGTGAGTGTGTAAGCTCTGCCAGCAAGAATGAGTAGCTGGCAAGTGAGGCTAGGATTGGTCTGTCTGGGTTGTTCATGTGTATGTGAACATGCACATGCAGCACCTCCAAAGGCGCAGTTCTGCTGTGTGGGTCTGTCTGTGGCTGGCTTTGTTGGCACAGTGTGTGTGCTATGTTGTTTTGCTGATAGCTGGCTGGACCTTTCATTAGATGACTTGGCAGCCTGGCTCTGACAGACTGGCACGGGAAGAATCCCATGGTCCTGAGGTCCACTAGATGCAGCTTCTCTTTGACACTTTTAGTCACTTTATTGCTTAGTGATCCAGAGAGATGGGAGAGACCAAGTGCTATTGCTTTGCTTAGCAAGCATGTATGACCAACCACAGCAAACCTAGAATAACAAAGATAAGTTCCCTTTGTGAAAAAAATAGAAGAGACAGAAACATGTTAAGTCTGGGAAGAAAAGATAAACCTGTGCTATGTTCTTCCTGCTTTGGTCTGCTAAGTAAATCTTTGTGCTGCTCAGATTAAATAGGACCTGGCTGGCATTTGTTATTTGACTCCTTCCAACCACACTAGACCACTTACAGGTCATCACCTCCTACTTCAGGAAAGGCCAAGAAACAAAATGAACAATTCTAAACACTGGACTCTTAGCAACATTCCTGTAAAGCTACAGTGGGTGTGAAGTTGCTTGTCCCATTCACCTGTTAAATCTTCTCAAGATTTGGCTTCCTTTTTGCTCCAATTATCAGAAACTAGTATAGCTAAGGAGCTGTCAGCAAATTCATAACTAATACAAAGATTCTCCTGAGTAGCTTATCCCAGCTGTCCTCCTTCAGTAACCAATGCAAACTCACTTCTGTCTGCAGAGGCTGAATGACTTCTCCCTGTTGTGTGTTCCTTCCTCAGGTTCCTTCATCCACTCTGTGCCCAGGCATGAAGTGCCAGGAGAGCTGGAAGTCTCCTATCCTCAAGTTCAACCACAGGATGCAGGGGTTTACTCTGCCAGATATATAGGAGGAAACCTCTTTACTTCAGCTTACACAAGGCTTATTGTAAGACGTAAGTTCTTTTAACATGCGTTGATGGTTAATTGTTTAAAGTTACAAAGAATCTGAAATGAAACTTATATTGTGCCCAAATAAGGGCCAAAATCTTTCTTGGCATAATCTGCCATTAAATTATGTCAGAATAGTGTTTTTTTCCCCCAAGGATGTCTTTGATGCAAGCTGACACTTGATTTAAGCAGCTGAGAGAGGAAAAAAAAATCATCAGACTTAGGCTCCATTCATTTTAGCTGTTGTCAGGAAAGCTTACTTTTGTTTTTCTCAGCACCTCGAACACCAGCTGAGCATGACCAAAAAAGCGTCCCTGAGTCTCCCACGAATAGAAGATGTAGATCTGAACACAAAATGGGAAATTCCAAATGTCTCTGTTCCCTGTGGTGGGCTGTACCCAAACCCCATTCATCCCGAGGTTTATCACCTTTTGCATGCACTGCTGTAATTTCACTAACTATCCCAGCCTTAGTTGTCTCTTTAATTTCATCTGCCAAAGGATGACAGGGCCAGTTTACAATGCAAGCAGGTATTCTCTGTTAAGTAGCCTACCTGTCTTGTAGCTCATGCTGCTATGTCCATTTTCATCAGATATAGAGAAAACCATATTCTGTTAACTTGGATATAAATAAAAAGCTGATATGTGAAAATAAAAAGCTGTTCAAATCTTACATCATGGAGAGAATATTTCTGATGGTAAAATATATATATTTTAATTGCTGACACCCTCAGGTTATTTCCAAGAGTAGCAAATGAATCAGAAAAACACCCAGAGCATTCATTTTGAGGCCCAATGAATAAAATGGTCCAAGATCCATTCTCCACTCTAGTGCCAAGCTGCACAGCAGAAAACTTGTCCACAATTTCTGCCCCCTGCCTTGAAACAGGCTTTTGTCTTGCCCATCCTGCCATTGGGAAAACTCCTGGGGCATAGTCTAGGAGAGTGGTAGAGAGCACAACAACAATAAAGATAATGGCTGATTACTCAAACACATGCCATGTCTTTCTTTGACCTAGCATTGTAGACACAGAATGATGATTTTTAGTAAAGAATTCCATTCTGTGAGAAGGAGGAGACAAAGTGCCATGTTGATTCACCAAATGCTTGCTGAAGTCTGGAAAAGGTGATCCATTACTCAGTTTAGTAAACCTGCTTCAGGACCTTCCAGTTCATTACATTCTCAGCCCTAGCTTTAGAATGGAGGAGGGCATGATGTGATGTCTACCTTTCTATAATGTAAGAATCATTGCTACAGACCAAATCCTAAGAATCATTGAGTCCTCTCAGCTCTCACTAATATTAAAAGCAGCTTGAAGAATTTTTTTTTGCATCTCTCAGGGATAGGTTAAGATTTGCCTGATGACTTGCCAAGTGCTGGTACAATGCCAGTGATTCCAAGCTTGGTTCTGCTGGCTTACTTATCAGTACAGCTAGCACCCTGGGCATTTTGCAGGTCTTTTATTCCTGCTACATGAATAGAAATCTTAAATACAACACCTCTGTCACCTTAGAAACTAAAAAATATTATCTCCAGTTTCTCAAAAGGTAGACTTTTTCAGCTCCTTCCTTGAAGGTGCCTTGCAGCATTACTGCCTACTATGCAGCAGCTCTTATCCAGAAAATAGAGACACTACTACGATGAAAAAAGTGATTCCTTACATTAGGTCAGTTGGCTGGCTTTTTAGGGGATCCATACAGATCATATTTTTGTATTTCTTACTGACTGCCTCAATTAAAAAAAAACCAAACAACACACTAAACCTACTTGACTGGTTACTGAATAAGAAGACAACACATGTGCCATTATATTTTTCCACAAAGGATGTGAAGCTCAGAAATGGGGCCCTTCCTGTAGCTCCCACTGCCCTTCCTGCACGAACAATGGCATTTGTCATGAAGATACAGGAGAATGCATCTGTCCTCCAGGTTTTATGGGAAAAACATGTGAGAAAGGTAAGCAAATATTATTTCATGGAGTGCTTACTAATTTATTCATGGTAGCAGAGCTTGGCAGATTGAGTGAAGCATCAGATGGAGTAGTCTTGTGTTACTCGTTATAGCTATAAGCAGTTACAGCTGGTGCTAGAGACAAGACAGTGTTGGGTGAGAACAACCCTGAGTTACTAAGGTAGTTCTGGTAGTTGTGATTGAACTTTCCCTCTCTTTTCCTAGTACATTGCTAGAGAAGATCATAGAATGGGAATCATAGACTCATCCAGGTTGGAAGGGACATCTAAAGGTCATCTAGTCCAAACCCCACTACAGTAAGCAGGGATGAATGTTTCCAACTCTTCCTGATCAGTACGCACTTGGAGAGTTTGCTAGATACCCTCCTCTAGGCTGCTTTTCCCACAAAAGGCTAGACCAGATGATCTTCTGAGGTCCATTCCAACCTGGGCGCTGCTCTGACTTCCCTGATGTCAGTACACTCAAAGCTACTGACAGAGTGTTAAAGTGCATAGTAGCACAGGAGATCTAAAGGATACACTGGCACTGGGAAATGAAGACCAATGTTAGAGATTCCCTGACTACTTCTAAATCACTTCTGAATCATCTGAGTCAGTCTCACCTCTGTGCCTGGAAAGATCATGGAGCAGATCCTTCTGGAGGCACTACTGACTCAGAGGAATAGTGAAGAGGTGATTTGGAACAGTCAGCATGGCTTCACCAAGGGCAAATCCTGCCTGACAAAGCTGGTGGCCTTCTATGACAAGGTCACAACATTAATAGATGAGGGGCAAGCAACTGATGTTGTTTATCTGCACCTGAGCAAAGCCTTCAACACTGTCCTGCACCACATCCTGGTCTCCAAACTGGTGACACATGGGTTTGATGGGTGGACCACTAGATGGATACAGAACTGGCTTGATGGCTGCACCAAAGAGTGGCTGTCAATGGGTCCATGTCCCAGTGGAGGCCAGGGACAAGCGGAGTCCCTCAGGGATCAGTCCTGGGACCGGTCTTGTTCAACATCTTTGTGGGTGCCATGGACAGTGGCATTGAGTGCACCCTCAGCAAGTTTGCTGATGACACCAAGCTGTGTGGTGCAGCAGACACGCTGGAGGGAAGGGATGCCATCCAGAGGGACCTGGACAGGCTGGAGAGGTGGGAACAAGTCAACCTCAGGAGGTTCAACAAGACCAAGTGCAGGGTCCTGCATCTGGGTCGAGGCAATCCCAGGCACAAATACAGGCTGGGCAGGGACTGGCTGGAGAGCAGCCCTGAGGAGAGAGACTTGGGGGTGCTGGTGGATGAGAAGCTCAACAGGAGCTCTCAGTGTACACTTGCAGCCCAGAAAGCCAATCAGATCCTGGGCTGCATCAGGAGAGGTGTGGCCAGCAGGTCAAGGGAGGTGATTCTCCCCCTCTACTCAGCCCTGGTGAGACCCCACCTGGAGTACTGCATCCAGTTCTGGAGCCCCTATTACAAGAGGGATATGGACATACTGGAACGTGTCCAGAGAAGGGCCATGAGGATGATCAGAGGGCTGGAGCACCTCTCCTGTGAGGATAGACTGAAGGAGTTGGGGCTGTTCAGTCTGGAGAAGAGAAGGCTCCAAGGTGACTTAATTGTGGCCTTCCAGTATCTGAAGGGGGCCTACAAGAAGGCTGGGGAGGGACTTTTCAGGCTATCAGGGAGTGATAGGACTAGGGGGAATGGGATGAAGCTGGAGGTGGGGAGATTCAGGCTGGACGTGAGGAGGAAGTTCTTCCCCATGAGAGTGTTGAAGCCCTGGAATGGGTCATCCAGGGAGGTGGTTGAGGCCCCCATCCCTGGAGGTGTTTAAGACCAGGTTGGATGAGGCTCTGGCCAGCCTGATCTAGTGTGGGGTGTCCCTGCCCATGGCAGGGGAGTTGGAACTAGATGATCCTTGTGGTCCCTTCCAACCCTGACTGATACTATGATACTATGATACTATGATACTATGATACTATGATACTATGAATAAGCTGCTAAGGTGCTCACAGGGTGATGAGTCTCTGTAGGGGCTTATCAACAGTGTTTGTCTGTTTGTGCAAGTCAGTGTCTGGGGCACTTTGTTTGGATTCAGGTAGAATCACAGCAGGTAGAAAGAATGACAGCAGGCATCACATCACATCTCTCCAAACAACTTTTGTATTCACTGCTAAATATGAATCCTAACATTCTGACTGATTTGCAGTGCTGCAAATACTGGAGTGAAGCTATTGGAATAGGTGGCATCTGAACCACTCTAAGGTAGCTAAGATCTTAGCACAAAAGCAAAACCTTGAGTTTGGCAGTTTCATATGCGCTAACTTCTAAGAAGAGTATTTGGCTTTCATGGCACTGTTTGTCCATTTGTACTGAATAGGCTTACAAAGAGGATTTGTTGCTGTAGCTCTGTCCCCATGTATCTAAAGCAATGATTGCTTTGCTGATGTATCCTCAGATGGGGAAAAAACTATAGAATCATAGAATGGTTAGGGTGGGAAGGGACCTACAAAGCTCATCTAGTCTAACCCTCTCTGCAGTAAGCAGGGGCATCCTCAACTAGATCAGATTGCTCAGAGCCCTGTCAACCCTGACCTTGATGATCTCCAGGGATGGGGCCTCAACTACCTCCCTGGGCAACCTGTTCCAGTGTTCCAGCACCCTTGTTCCTAACAACCAGTTTAAATCTCCTCTTCTCTAATTTCATACTCTTGCCCCTTGTCCTGTCACTGCAGGCCTTTGCAAACATTCCCTCTTCAGATTTCTTGTAGCCCCTTTCAGGTATTGGAAGGCTGCTGTTAGGTCTTCTCAGAGCCTCTTCCCCAGGCTGAACAACCCCAGCTCTCTCACCCTGTGCTTGTAGCAGAGGTGCTCCAGCCCCCTGATCATCTTCATGGTACTCCTCTGGACCTTTTCCATCAGGTCTATGTCCTTCCTGTGTTGAGGGCTCCAGACCTGGAGGCAGTATGCCAGGTGAGGTCACATCAGAGCAAAGTGGCAGAATCACCTCTCTCAGTCTGTTGCCTGAATATAACCACTGGTAGAACTGTGGCTTTAGTTCTTATGGATATTAATATATCTGGTATCTGAATGGTAAAAATGCCATTTTAAGATTTTAATTCATGTTTTCTGTTGTCTAAAGCTGTATTATTAGAATCATTAGCTCTTTTGTGGACTTACTGCTGTTGGTCTTATTCTTTCCCTCTCCCTTGAACAGCATGTGGAGCCAATACCTTTGGCAAAACATGTGAAGAAAACTGTAAAGAAAACTATGGCTGCAGAAACTATATGTTCTGTCTACCAGATCCCTATGGTTGTTCCTGTGCTACAGGATGGATGGGATTGGAATGTGACAAAGGTACAGTAAAAACTATGAGAAGTGGTGGAGTCCTTAGTGTGCTGCACACAGGAAACACAGGAAGGGGAACTAACAGAAGAGAATATAAGATAGGACTTCTGATATTCTGTAAAAGGGTGATAATAATATTTACCTGTCTCAGAGGGTCATGTCAGATTCTGGGCATAGTAAAGTTGGAAACTATTCAAATTATTCTGCAAAATGAGTTGACATTCTGCTGAGACATTGAAAAATCCTGGAACAGCCACATTCCTACTGTATTTCTACAAGCCTGTGGTGGGTTGAAATTGCCACCCAACATGAAATTGCCAGACAAGCTCAGCTGAAAGCAAATGAAGCTGTATTTACAAACAAAACTACAACCTAGAAATACAGAATACAATCAACATGTACAAAATACACAATATACAATATTTACATATAGTTTATAGTTACAATTTATAAACAGCACAGGAAGCCCCCCTGGACAACACCAGGGGGCTACTTGTAGCTTTCCCCTCCCTGTTCCCTTTGCCCCTGTGCATGGGACAAGAGAAAGAAGAGCAGAGAGTTGCTGTTACTACTTAACCACAACAAAGAACACAGCCAAGGTCAGCAAAGCCAGTAGAAGCACCAGCCAGAGCAGAGGAAGCAAAAGGAGAGTTAGTTTACAAAACTATCTTTAAGTTATATATATATCTGTCCAATGGGACTATTTAGACCATACCATTATTTTCTTTTTTCTATCCAATGGTGATTTATTTGCATTCTATCACTTTCTGTTCAAGACTTGTGGAAAAATTCCTAGGCACAGCCTAAAACTACTGCAAAGCCAAACTGAGAAATTTGGTGCCAAACATATCTCCATTGCTCAGCAATCCTGAGCATAACCAGCCTTCCTCATTTCAGTTAGACTGCACTCTCTTTGGGACACAAAGCACATCTTCCTTTACAAATATGTGCCCCCCTTGATCAATGCTGACATAACTCTGACGAAGCCTTTGGACTCTACCCCAGTGTAAGTGGAAAAAAGAGTGGAATTTGGAGAAGCTTCCACACTGGCATCTAGTGCAAAAACGACAGGCATGGATACAAATGTGCTCTATGCTTTTTGACATTAGTACGTTCTCAGGGTGCTCTGTGGATACTTGCTGTGATGACACAGTTTCAGACTCAACTCAGCTGAGGGTGTTAAACTCTATTGGAGAAATAGTTTCATGAGGCTGAAAACTAATTAAAGGCACTTTCTAGTACTTTCACACTAATGGGAAACACGTGCATTTGCAGAATGCAAACCTGGTTTTTATGGGTCGGACTGCAAACTGAAGTGTAATTGTCACAATCGAGGGACCTGTGACAGATTCAAAGGCTGCATCTGCTCCGTTGGATGGCACGGTCTCCAATGTGAAAAAGAAGGTAAAGCAAGGTAACAAGGTAGTAAGTCAATGGCTTTTCCCAGTGTAACTGAAACAGATCTTCATGCTGGTACAGCATTAGCACTCCAGGCTGGTGTCCTTGCTCTGTCAATTACACTCCAGAGGCCCAAATACCTCAGTACACCTCTGTTGCAACACTGTGGTTTTAAGCCTCTGCCCTAAACGCTCTGTTTAGACAGCTGATGTGCTACCATTTAGTCCGATCTTGCTTTCATTTGAGCTTTTGAATAGGCTTGTGGTACTTTACCACCACCTATGTCTTATCCATCTGCATATGCTGCTATACCACGTTCCTTATGATCTGAAGCCAATTGATTGCAATGCAAAGACAACCCTGGAGTTTAAAACAGCACTGTCTCTCTGAGAATTAAACTCTTTGAATTCATGCAAAGTTTGCATAAAGTATTTTATAAGATGCATTCAGCATCTATCTTATTTCTGCCTGATAAATAAAAGACAAAGTCCAATGTTACCTTGTAAAAGCTTTCAAGCTCAAAACCAAAAGCTGTGATCCAATCAGCCAAACTCTACTGTTGTGAACTGACTGCTCTTATAATCAGACAAAATGGAGAGCAAATAGATACTGTAGATTCAGCACAAAAACTGTGCATGATTTTGCCATAGCTAAGCTAGCTATGGTTAGAATGTCAGCAAGAAAGAGGGGAGAGGGGAGAAGAAAGAAGGCTGAATGCAGGGCTTTTTCCTTCTCAGATATTTACATGGATGTAACAGTACTGACTTTAGTAAGCATGATCCCTGCATATACCCATGAGTGAAATGAGAATCAGACACCTATGATTCCTGTGCTCTTTGTACACCTTAGTCTGGTTTGGTGCTGCCTTGTTGAAGATCTGAGGAAGACTAATCTTAAAATGCTATGTATCTTCTGTAGGTTCAGCAAATCTTTCTCCTCAGATAGAAAACTTACTTGATCCTGTAGAACTTAATTCTGGCGTCGAGTTCAAGCCTTTTTGTATAGCAACTGGGATGCCACTTCCTAAATCTGAAGAATTTAAACTCTTGAAGCAGGATGGAACTGTTCTAAGGGTAGGCTCCTGATTAATTGCCTTCTGTTACTGATGATGTTTATATCGACTTTATCTGTACTCAATGCACACACAGTTCTCAAGCATAATGTGACATTTAGGTAGTGTGAGATACCTCACGAAATCATGAGCCCTTATCAAATGACTGCAAGTTTTTTCTGTTGGTATCACTAAACCCTACACGAGTTCCAAACTGTGAGAAAGTGCCATGAGAATATTCCTATGTGCCTACACTTTTCAAGCCCTCTTTGTCTTCTGTCATTTCAGCCTGCCCTCATAGTTACCAGTAATCGCTCGGAAGCCATGTTTGCCATTAACCGAATCCAGCCCCGTGACACTGGAACCTGGGTCTGCAGTGTGCAGACAGTAGCAGGAATGGCAGAGAAACCATTTCAAGTTACAGTCAAAGGTAAAAGCATGAATCTCTTCCAATGTCTTTGCCCCTCTACTTTTAAAGGCATGTTTACACTCCAGCACAGCAGAGCTTTCTGTTCTCTGCACCTCAGGAAAAGTGTCTGAATAAATACCTGCAGTCAGAACATTAACAGAAAGACTTTATAAGCAACATACTAATTATGTGTATTGTAAAAATAAATGAGATTGAAAGAATTAGAAGAAAACCCAGGTTTTGGAAATATCTAAACTGCCAGTTTTAGAGTGCAAACCCTGTTTGAAGGATATCATCCACTTCCCTGTAGATCATAGGATCATAGAATGCAGCCAGTTGGGAGGGACACTCAGAGGTCATCTAGACCAATGACCTGCAGCAAGCAGGGTTGCTCAGGGCCACATCAAACTTGACCTTGGATGTCTCCAAGAATGGTGCCTCCACTGCCTCTCTGGTCAACCTGTTCCAGTATTCCACTACCTTCACTGTAAAGAACTTTCTCCTAAAGTCCAACCTAAATCTACCCTGCTCTAGTTTAAAACCATTGCTCCTCATCCTATCACTACATGCCCTTCTAAATAATCCCTTCCAGCCTTTCTGTAGGTCCCCTTCAGATAGGGCCTCCCCAGAGCCTTGTCTTCTCCTTGCTGAACAATCCAAACTTTCCCAGCCTGTCCAGATCCAGGAAGATACCAGAGTTTTACTGATATAGAAAATTAAGTGGATGGTTTAATACTTGCATTCTTGCTCAGTTCCTCCAGTGCCACAGTATGCCCCAAGGCTGACAGACAGTGGACATAATTTTCTCATAATTGACATCAATGCTGAGTTACACCTTGGAGATGGACCTGTTGTGTCAACAAAACTCCTCTATAAACCAGCAAAACGTTATCAGTCCTGGATGTCTGTGGAAGGTAAGAGGACAGTATTTAATTCCCTTTAGTTACAAACTTTAGTTGCATGCTGAAACATAATGTGGTGTCTGCTCTTAACTAGACTGTAAAGACTCTACAACACATAAAAGCTGAATCTTAATGTGGATGTGGTACACCAAGATCCCAGAAGTGTATATTCAGATTTCAGTAACCAGAAGGTTCCCATTTCCTTCCTTAAAATGAACAGCACTCAACTGCTGGGCTCAGCTGTTGAAAATGTCAATGCAAGGAGTTAGATATCTAGTTTCTGACACAGGCTGCAGTGGGTCCACAGTCAAACAATCAAAAGCTTCTTCATGGATACCTATGGAAGGGTGGGTGGATGATAATGCAGAAAAAGAGAGGTTTGCAATGGCAAGGACCTGCAGGAAGATGAGCCTGAGGTACCCTTGCAGAACCACTTGACCAGTCTTCAGTCAGAAGAGGAAAGACCTGTCACATTAAAGGAGATGTAAATTGTGCTTGACAGATTTGGTGGCCTTCTATGATGTAGTTATAGCATTGGTGGATAAGGGAAGAACAACTGATGTTGTGAGAAGCATTCAACACTGTCTCACGTAGTATCCTTGTCCCTAAATTGGAGAGGCATGGATTTCATGGATGAATCATTCAGTGGATAAGGAATTGGCTGGATAGTGATGCTCAAAGAATTGTGGGCCAACAGCTTGATGTCCAAGTGGAGACCAGTAACAAGTGGTGACCCTCAGGGGTCAGTATCAGGACTGGTGCTGTTTAACATCTTGATTTGCAACTACCATGGGGTAGTGGGCTTGAGGCAAGTTTGCTGCTGATACCAAGCTGTGTGGCATGGTCAACACACTGAAGGGAAGGGATGCCATCCAGAGTGACCATGACAGGCTGGAGAAGTGGAATCATGTAAATCTCACAAAGTTCAATGAGGCCAGGTGCAAGGTCCTGCACCTGGATCTGGGTCATACCAAGCACAAATATGGGCTGGGTGATGAGTGGATTGAGAACAGGTTGGATAGGGTTTGGACAAACCCGGTCTAGTAGATGGGATTCTATGATTCTATGAACTAACAGGTTTTGAAAAGTAGTGTGCAGCATGAAAATGCCCTGGAGCATCTGCAATCTTCCTTCCATGTATATTGTGCCCTCTGGTGAGACAAATACCTTTCCTAAATATTTATCAGGAATGGTAAGACCAAAATGAAGCCTGCTTGTGAGTTAGATGACCTCTTCCAGCCCTGTTTTAGCCTTTAATGCAAGACCTAAAATGTTATAGGAAACATTACATGAACTTTAACAAGCAACAAACAACTGTTACTAATTCAAGATAACTCAAGATCTGCACACACAATGCACACTGCCTAAGCAACCTATCCTGTTCTATCCTGAAGGAAGGGCAGATGGAAACATCCTTCGGACTGGGCTGGAGTCCAACTTAAAAATAAGTATTTTGTACTTCTAAATAGTTTATCTTAGTGAATCAGAAACAAAAGAGCCTGAGTATATTACTTTCCATGTAAACACTGGTTCAGGAATATTTTCCAAACCTTTTAATCCTTAAAACTTTTCAGCATGGGCTGTAGTTTTACTCTCTCCTTTTGTTGTCAGTAAAAGGCACAACTAAAAGACTCGACAATCTGGAACCAAAAACAGAATATCAGTTCTGTGTCCAGCTGAGTCGGCAAGGGGAAGGCGGGGAAGGCCATCCTGGACCACAGGCTAGCTTCACAACAGCTGCACTTGGTAAGTTGTCATCTTGGCTTTTCACAAAAGGACTGTTTCAGCTGATTTTCTCTGTGGTTTGTTCCCTGATCTCTCACATTGATTTGAGCAAAGAAGGCTGGACCTGAAAACTATGTAGAGTCCTTCTAAATAACCTTATTCGAAGAAAACAAAGCAAAACAAAACAAAACCAACCCAAAAAAACCCAAATGAAACCAAAGTGAACAAAAAAACCCCAAACAACAATCAAACACAAAACCAAAACAGAGGTGAAGAAAGTCAGGAAAAGGCAGAAATATTATTCTCCCTGATTTAGAGATGGGGAACCTTGGGAAAGAAAATGTACATATTTTGGCATTCTGTGCAGCAGAGCTGGAGGTACAAATCACCTCTTTTGCACTCCAGTCCTTCCTCCTAATAATAGATCAGTCATTCTTCTCAGCATCAGATCAGTTTACAAATGAAGAACTCTGAACAAGCTTTTAGTCTCCTGAGGGCAGCTGCAGCCCAAACTGAATACAGACATAGTTATTAAGCAAGGATTGCACCAGGGACTAACAAAACAACACAGCTGGTTTCTCATGCATCTGCAGCTCAGTGAAGAGATCTTTTTGTTGACAAAACAGCAGTTGATAAGACACTTCGAGACTGTTGACAGTTCTGAGATGTAATTTGTGCTATATTGAGTGGGGTGACAAGGAGAAATTATTTTTGACACCCCAAACTAGGGCATGTAGTTGGGAATAACTGGTACCCCTATTTTAGTTTGCCAGACATGAAGTGTTGTTCCCTGTCTCACTGTGGCTTTTCCAAGGTCTTCCTCCACCAGAAGGTCTCACTCTCTTTCCAAAAAGTATGACGTCACTGAACTTGTCTTGGCATCCTTTAACACTGAGGACAGAGGATGACATTCGTGTTGAAGTGGAAAGGAAGAGTGTGAATGACAATGGAGACGAGAGCAGTGTTATCACTCAAGTGCCAGGAAATATGTCCACACTGATCATTAAAGATCTCGAGCCTAGACAGCAATACATGTGCAGGGGTACGGGTGAACACCAGGTCCCAAGGAGAATGGAGCAACTATCTGTATGCATGGACTTTCAGTGACAGTAAGTAACTGATTCACATCCTTCTGTTTAATTCCTCCTCTTTTCCCCAGTGATCAAACTGATTGTCACTTAACAATTATGTTAATTGTAATCCTTTGTTCTGTTGTTGCTCAGTTCCTGATCGTCACTTGTGGTTGATTTACTATTATTATAAAGATAGCTCAGTGTACAAAGAAATTCTTGTGCTGGAAATTATCAGGAACTAATAATAAATTTTAAAGTTGGGGGGGGAATAAATCATTATTTCAGTGCATTTCATGCTTCTAACACATATAGCATTTCCTCATAATGATGAACCCACAGAGTTCACTAGTCCAAGCTCTTTTGTTCCTCAAAAAACCTCTGCAATTCAGCTATGTCAGTACAGAAACAGCAGTTAAAGAAGGAAGAAAACTTATCATGCAAGGTAAAACCCATGGTCAAAGAGTGGTTAGGTGTGCTACATTGAACACCACTGCCTGCCCTTGCCTTTCCCGAGTGAGTAGTGTCCTTCCATATTGCCCTACCTGAACAAAGTACCACCTGAATAGATGCTGATCTGAATGGCTGATGTGTGTCCACATCGCACAGTGAACAGGTGGCTTCTTCCTCCTTACAAGTAGCGTGAGGAAGCCTTCACTGAGTTCCTCTATGTAGCAACAGAAGTATAAATGGCTGTCATGAGACACTCCAGTTCCCCGAGCTCCAATACCAAACTGCTCTAAGAAGAACATAGGAGCACTGTTTTCTAGGAGGAGGTGCTTAGTTTAGTAGTCATGGGTGTGTCCATGTCTCTAGCACTTACCTCTGCTGGTGGTTTTCTGATTAAATTTGTGCAAATGCTGTCATCAATTTCTTTCTTTCTAGCAGCATATATTCTCCCTAAGCAGTGAAAGCTTAGGACCTGGGAATCACATGAGACTGGTGACTCAGTGTAGAAGCAAATTAACCTTTTCTACACTCTTAAAGCAATCACATTGTCCTTGCATAGAGCTCAGAGAATTCATATCTTCATCCGAGGACAAGGCACACTGAATGCCACTCCAACCTCTGATGGAGGTTTGGAGTATTGCAATAAGGATGACAGCACATCAAGTGAACTACTGCCTTTACTTACCACAGCTCATCAGCATAACTCTGCTTTTCTTTAGCACAGCAGAAGCACTGAGGAAAGTGTTTAGCTCACTGTGGGAAGGAAAAAGAGTTGGATGCATGTTTCAATGTTCGGTGTGTGTGTTTGTTCCCAGGAATCCCTCCCGCACCATACAACATCAGGTTTTCTAACACCACTGACACTTCCTCAGTCATCTCTTGGACAACTGCTGAGGGTCACTCCATCTCCTCCATCATCATCAGCTACAAAATTTACGGCAAGGCTGAGTACAACCACATTGATATTATCATCAAGAACACCAGCATCACTCAATACCACCTCAAGGGCCTTGAGCCTAACACTGTGTACCAGGTTCAGATTAATGCTCAGAACAACATTGGCTTGAGCAACCCAAACACATCGTTTGAACTGAAGACTCTTCCAGAAACTAAAGGTTGGTTATTCCAGAATGTTGAACTTGCACAAACCAGGACCAGTTGGACAAACTAGTTAGCTGAGGAAAAATCACAATATTATTACTTTTTAAAATATTAGAATAGGATAGGAATAGAATAGAATAGAATAGAATAGAATAGAATAGAATAGAATAGAATAGAATAGAATAGAATAGAATAGAATTAACCAGGTTGGAAAAGATCTTTGAGATAGAGTCCAACCTATCATCCAACACTATCAAATCAACTAAACCAACACATTAGCACCAAAATTTCATCTTCAGTTCACTGCACAGCATTGATGAAGTTACCAACATGCGACTTCTGTGTGTATCTGTTAGAAAATGCCCAACAGCTCACAAATTAAAGGAGTTGCATACAACAGGACTGTAAGGTCACTTAATGTGACCTCAGTTCTACTCTATCTGAATTCAGCAAGACCTGCAGGTGTTTATACACCTGAAAATCAGAGCATCCAATGTTTGTGACACTTCTGAAAACCAAAGGGATGTATCTCTGCGTCTTCGTGCAGCTTATAAGACAGGAGTACCTAGCTACATGTTGTTCATTACTTTTTCAGAAGAAGTTGGAAATAATGATGAACTCTTTATATGCTTCCTCAACAGCTGCATATGAATCAAAAGGAGGCAAAATGCTGCTTATTGCCATCCTTGGCTCTGCAGGGATGACCTGTGTAACAATTCTCCTGGCCTTTCTCATCATGCTGCAGTTAAAGCGAGCCAACTTTCAGCGCCGGATGGCTCAGGCTTTCCAAAATGTGGTGGTGGGTTTCCAGCTTACCTGTGTCAGTGTGATTATTAATTTTGGCCCCACTTTTTCCCTGTTTGTTTTGTTTGTTTGTTTGTATTGCAATTCCCAGGCCTTCCCAAGTGCCATCTTCTCCTTGTGTGTAATTAGTACTGTTGTGAAGTTTCTCTGCTAGTGAGACCAAAGCTAAAGTAATCACAGTTATAGTCTTTAAGGTAGAAAACTTGACTTGAAAACAATTCCACACCATTTATCCTTCCCTCCTTTCTACCTTGTCACACCTGCTCACAAGTACTGAGCCAGGCAGAGCAGAGGGCCCTGCTCCCCCTCTATGAAGCGCTATCTGATTTTGAAAACAACCCTGTATTTCGATGTTGCTTTGGAGCACCAGCACTCCATCATGATTTTTCAACTTTGAGCAGTACACCAGGGATCAGTCAATGTCAACAGCATAGTTCTTTCTGTGAGGAAATTAGTGAAGGTTGTAACATCAGGTAGCAATTTCCCTCTCTCTTTCTCTCTTCCCACTTACTTGTATCCTGTACTCCGCTTTCCAATGCTGTTCTCTCACTTACAGAGGGGAATGCATGAAGCAGAATGAAGCTGGGGAAAGAGCTCCTCCCTATGGAGCTTCATAGGTTGTTTCGTAAGCAGAAAGATGATCGGTCCCCAGGCCACACAGAAGCTCCTCCTCCTCGCCCTGAAACTTTTTCCAAAGCAGTATTTCATGGGAAAGGTTAATTGAAGTAGAGATGTCTCCTCAAGAATTTTCCCTCTCTTGTTTCCTTGCTTCTTCTTTCCTCAGTCTTCCTGCTGAGTCTGATAAGCGCAAGATTTGGTGAAATCTAATAAAAGTCTCAAAACTGAGAGTTAAAATTGGTTTTGAGATCAATTTTGCCAAATTATTTTTGCCCATCTCCTTCATCTTCAAGATCATTATACAACTGATCAGGAGGTCTAGAGTGAGCACATAGGTATTGGGGCAGTGTAACCAGAGCATTGCTCAGTGAAGTAGAAATCACAGTTAATGTCATTTGCTTAACTCTGTTACAGAGGGAAGAGCCAGCTGTACAGTTTAACTCAGGTACTCTCACCCTGAGCAGGAAAGCCAAAAACAGCCCAGATCCCACTATTTATCCAGTTCTTGAGTGGAATGACATAAAATTTCAAGATGTGATTGGGGAAGGTAACTTTGGGCAAGTCCTGAAAGCACGCATTAAGAAAGATGGCTTACGCATGGACGCTGCGATTAAAAGGATGAAAGGTAGTAAAGATCGGAGACTCTGAGACTGAACACTTTTCCTGGTGGTTTGCTCTGTTGCAACAAATGCTTAGTAGCCCTTTCCTAAAGATAAAATAAGTATTTGGAGTTGGTACTGAATCAGCTGTCATTAGGCCAAGATTTGTGCCCTGATACAAACTGTGTTTCTGCAGGGTCAGGCTGGTTTATATTTCTCTTCAGCTGTTAATATCATTAACTGTTGTGTAATTTCTCAACTTGTAGGTCAGTATGAACTTCATGTGTGAGTTCATCTAAGTGAGAGCCATTAAAGGATGCATTTAATAGAGAGAGGAGCACAGGGCTAGCCCTGGTGCATGGGATTTGCTCATCTTGCTGTATGTTAGCCAGTCAGTGGCAGCAGAAATCTATGCATCAATATCTACATACTTCGAGGATCACTCATTCTCTTTGTATTCCTTGGGCACAATGGCCACATTCCAGAGAAAATGTACTTATTTTCTTGCAATTCCCTACACTGTTACTTAGACAAGTTGGGAGTCACTCTGAAATGTGACATTCATTTTTAAAAGGGCCAAGGTCTGCAAGCAGGTGGAGAGCACACATATGGAAAGATTTTTAGGCAGCTAGATTTCATACTACATTTTACACTCTCAAATAATGAAAGAAGTGACATGATGTGTACCATGCTTTCTTTCTCTCAGCAGAGGGCTGCTACAAGCATTAGGTTCTTTATTCTTTTTGATTTAAAAAAAAATCCCATTTTTTTCTGTAAATGTGTCTTAGAGATTTCCTTTTTCTATTGGTGCTGAAGCAGAAGTGCCACAGGCAGCACAGAGTCCTCAAAATCAACAACTTATATGATCACAAATTCAGTTCAAAGGAAAACATAAGTGCATGCTAATTTGATTTTCAGAATATGCCTCAAAAGATGATCACAGAGACTTTGCTGGAGAACTTGAAGTTCTGTGTAAACTTGGCCATCATCCCAACATCATAAATCTTTTGGGAGCATGCGAACATCGGGGTAAGACACTCTTGAATACATGTACTTCAAAAATCAGTTTAAAATAAAGCAACAAGCAGAAGAACCCACACAATCCATAGAAACATTAGCTGATAAATAGATCTTTCTGCAATGTTTGATAAACAGCCAGATAAACCTGGTTTTAGCTCTACATTAATCCTCCCGAAATGATGCTCTTAGTCATTACTCTGTTTGGCATTTCCCCTCCACTCAGTATTATTTCTTTTTTACTCAAAGCACCATATCTGTCCAAATGGTATTAATGACAGTCTCTTACTTCATGATATGCTCACTACCTGATGTTTTATTAGGGTATCTTTACCTTGCTATTGAGTATGCCCCCCATGGGAATTTACTGGACTTCCTTCGGAAAAGCAGAGTGCTCGAGACGGACCCAGCATTTGCTATTGCCAACAGCACTGCCTCTACACTTTCCTCGCAGCAGCTTCTGCATTTTGCAGCAGATGTTGCTAGAGGCATGGACTACTTGAGCCAGAAACAGGTCAGTCTTCAACTATCTGCCCACCGAAGGCACAGCAATTCGCTTTCGGGAACTATGACCTTTAATGAACCAAGTCTCAGACAGGCTGGAAAGTTGGGCAGGGGGAAATTTAATTAAATTCAACAAGGGCAAGTGTAGAGTCTTGTCCCTGGGAAAGAGCAACCCCATGTGTCAGTGTAGGTTTGGGACTGACCTGCTGGAGAACAGTGAAGGGAAAAAGAACCTGGGGTTCCTACTGGATGGAAGGATGTCCATGAGCCACCAATGTGCTCTTGTGGCCAAGAAGGCCAATGCCATTCTGGGTTGTATTAGAAGGGCTGTGGTCAGTAGGTCAAGAGAGGGTCTCCTTCCCCACTACTCTGCCCTGGTGAGGCTGGAATATTGTGTCCAGTTCTGGGCCCCTCAGTTCAAGAAGGACCTTAGGAAACTGCTTGAGAGAGTCCAGCACAGAACCACAAAAATGAGAGAGGGAGTGGAACATCTTCCTTATGAGGAGAGACTGAGGGAGCTGGGGCTCTTTAGCTTGGAGAAGAGGAGACTGAGGGGTGACCTCATTCATGTTTACAAATATGTAAAGGGTGAGTGCCAAGAGGATGGAGCCAGGCTCTGCTCAGTGATGCCCAAAGACAGGACAAGGGGCAATGGGTGGAATTTGAGGCACAGGAAGTTCCATGGAAACAGGAAGAATAATATTTTCACTGTGAGGGTGATAGAACACTGGAACAGGCTGCCCAGAGGGGTTGTGGAGTCTCCCTCTCTGGAGATACTCAAAACCTGCCTGGATGTGTTCCAGTGTGATCTGGCATAGGTGATTCTGCTCTAGCAGAGGGGTTGGACTAATGATATTTTGAGGCCACATCCAACCCCTAACATTCTGTGATTCTGTGAAAATTAAGTTTTTAATTTTGGCTTCTATGGCACCCACTGGCTGAGTTTTATTTGGTTGTGTTCACTCAGCCCTGTCAAGTACTACTTCACCAGGTATTAATTAATACTTACAAACTACATGGCAATTAACTGCTTTCATCTTCATATAAAGTTTAAAATGTTCTTGGTAGTGACACACCAAACTGGGGTTTTTGAGAGGGTTTTTTGTTTGATTGATTTTAGTTTGGGGATTTTGTTTGGTTGGTTGGTTGTGTTTTGGGTTTTTTGGGGGGGGGGGGGGGCGGTTATTCTTATACTGAACATCTTCATTTTTCAATATAGCACTGAAATAATACCTGTAAATCTCATAGGTACTGTGGTGATTTCTTTTTTAATTGTTATATTTTATTTTCTTCTAGTTCATTCATCGAGACTTGGCAGCAAGAAATATCTTGGTTGGGGAAAACTATGTTGCAAAAATAGCCGACTTTGGCTTATCAAGAGGTCAAGAGGTTTATGTTAAGAAGACCATGGTAAGGGTCAAAACAAGTTAATATAGTCTGTTTCCCCCCATTTTTGGCTTTCTGGTTTCTTACTCTGTATTTTCACATGAACAAAAATGCAGACTCATGGGTACTACAGAGCTGGCTATTTAGATTTAATACAGTAAATACTGGAACACTGTGTCCAGTTCTGCTGTCCCCATTGTAAGAAGGACATGGAACTTTTGGAGGAAGTATAGAGGAGGTCCACAAAGATGATCCAAGGGCTGGAGCACTTCTGCTGTGAGGATAGGCTGAGGAAGCTGGGGTTATTTTGTCTGGAGAAGACTCTGGGAAGACCTAAAACTGTCTTCCAATACCTGAAGTGATCCTGCAGGAAGTCTGGAGAGGGACTTTTCATAAGGGTGTCTAACAATAGAACAAGGGGGAATGGTTTGAAGCCTGAGGGAGAGTAGGTTTAAACTGGATCTTAGGAATAAGTTCTTCAGCACACAGGTAGTGAGACTCTGAAATAGGCTGTAGATGCCCCCTCTGTGGAGGTGTTCAAGGCCAAGTGGGATGAGGCCTTGGGCAATCAAGTCTGGTTGAGAGATGTCCCTGCCCACAGCAGGAAGATTGCAGTAGATGATCTCTAAGGTCCCTTCCAACCTAAGCCATTCTATGACTCTATCATTAAGATGTGTAAATATTTGTACTGTGCTTATTAATATTCATATTTGCAAATCATTTCTGTGCCATGTTTGTAATACTCAGTGTAACTGAAGATTTGTCACCAAGAGCAGTTGCTTTGTAACAAGTCCAGCCAGCAGCAGAAAGGTAGATCATGGTGTACAGGGGGGTTCCTCAGAGTGTCCCTTTGTAGGGAGCAGAGAGACTTATCAGGAGCCAGTAGGTCTGGCAGGACAGGGTGATGAAGCATGGGCATTGCTGGGGCAAAGACAACCATCTCACACCTTTAAAAGGAGAATCTCAGGGAGTGCAGCAAACAGGTTGCTGATCACAGTGAGCTAAAGGGCTTGTGATGCCAGGCAGGGTGTGGTGAATTGAATTAACTCCACTTGGTGGCCGGTCAGGGTTCAGTAGTGGGCCCGATTATCTTTACTATCTTTTCCAGTGGTTTGGATGGAGGGGATTGGGTGCTCCCTCAGTCAGTTTGCAGATGACACTAAGCCAGGAGGGAGTGTTCATCTGCTGGAGGATAGTAAGGCTCTGCAAAAAGATCAATGGGCCAAGGCCAACTGTATGAAGCTTAACAAGGCCATGTTCTGGGTCCCACACTCAGGTCACAACAACCCCATGCAATGCTAAAGGGTTGGGGCAAAGGGGCTGGAAAGAGGCCCTTCAGAAAAGGACCTGGGGGTACTGGTTCCCAGATGTCTGAACACAAGCCAGCAATGTGCTCAGGTGGCCAAGAAGGCCAACAGCATCCTAGCCTGGATCAGCACTAGCATAGCCAGGAGGACCAAAGAAATGATTGTTCCTCTGTACTCAACATTGGTGAGTCCACACTTTTGAGCACTGGTTTCAGTACTCAGTAGGGCTCTCACTACAAGAAAGACATCAAGGCTCTGGAGTGTGTCCAAAGAATGGCAATAAAGCTGCTGAAGGTTCTGGAGAACAGGGCTGGTGAGGAGCAGCTGAGGGAACTGGGGTTGTTTAGTCCAGAGAAAAGGAGGTGAGGGAACACCTTATTGCTCTCTAGAACTACCTGAAAGGAGGTTGTAACAAAGTGGAGATCAGACTCTTCTCCCTAGTAACAAGTGACAGTATGAGAAGATATGGCCTTTAGTTGCATCAGGGGAGGTTTAGGTTGGATATTAGAAGAAAATTCTTCACTGAAAGGGTTCTCAAACACTGGAACAGGCTCCTCAAGGAGGTGTCTAAATCTCCATCCCAGGAGATGCAGAGATGCAGTGCTAAGGAACATGGTTTAGCACCAGACTTGGTAGAGTCAATGATCTTAGAGGTCTTTTCCAACAGAAACAGTATCACAGTATCACAGTATTGCTAAGGTTGGAAGAGACCTTGAAGATCATCGAGTCCAACCTGTCACCACAGACCCCATGACTAGACCATGGCACCAAGTGCCACGTCCAATCCCCTCTTGAGCACCTAATTCTGTGACCCTATGATTATTTATAAGAATATGGTGGCAGTAAAATAAGCAGTTTGGTAAAACTGTATTGTAAGAAAGTACATAATATACATATGACATATCAAGAAGATATGTGCATGTGGGTGGATCCATACAGCTATGGCAATAATATTTCTGTACTAGAATTTGTCCAGCTGAGGCAAGGTGTCTAATTCTATTGAAGAAGGCCAAAGTTATCCAGATGGTCATCAAAAGCATGTCAGAAGCTGTGTGCAGAATAAACAGCTGTCCAGAGCTAACAGTTTGGAAGATCTGAAAGAGCAAGATGTGTAACAAATGTCAGGTAGTCACAGACAGGGTGTAACACCCAGTGGTCAGTGTAACAGGACTAGTTAGAGACATCTTAAGTCATCACTCAGGATTTATTTCCACCTCTTCTTGATGCTAGCTGGATACCTCTTCTACCAGCTCTAGTGTGAAATTTGGGAAGTAGAGGCACATCTGGAAGAAACAGATGTATTCACTTGCTAAAGCTTACTTACAGGAAGTGAGTTTTCATTCAGGTAACACACAGAGCAGTGGTTGGGGTATAAACTGCAGCAACACCAACTGTCATGACATCATTTCCAGGGACGGCTTCCAGTGCGATGGATGGCAATAGAATCCCTGAATTACAGCGTTTACACCACAAACAGTGATGTGTAAGTATGTCTTCAGGTGGCCTTTCTATAATAAGGAAGTATTTTTCAATATCAAGGAAAGTTTGACAGCCAGGATGAGAAATCCACTCTTAACTGAAAAAAAAACACACCCTCAGTTGCTGGGTCAGCATGAGTGAGGAACAGAAGCAAAAATACAATCCACTGCAAAATGGTTACTATTATTTCATCATTAGTGTCTGAAGAAGTTCTCTGTTCCAAAGGTAATTGGATTTGGGCCACTACTTCAGCTGTGATTCTCATTTGAAATCAGAAACCTGATGAACCCCTTGAGAAACCTCAAGAGGCTTTGCATTTTAGTCAGGAAACTGGAAGTGGTATTTGGCAAAGCACTTCTGTACCAGCACTATTTGCTGACAGCTTACAACCTAGTGAAGGATTCCGGCCGATGCCCTCACAGAGAATTAATTTTGGATGAAGATCTCACTCCTGCTTTCCAATTCTCAAACTCTATTATTATACAAACGATTTTTAAAAAGGATAAAAAATAACAATGAAAGAATGAATCCTTCTGTGTGCTCAGAATACTAACAAAGCTACCCACCACTGTAAAATAAAAACTCTTGCTGTATTCTTGTTGCACTCCCTAATATCCCCTCTGTTGCAGATGGTCATACGGTGTCTTGTTGTGGGAAATTGTTAGTTTAGGTAAGTATCTGAATTTTATCCTACACAAATAAACCCATCTGAGATCAGCCACCTTCATTTGCTCATCCCACTAAAAAAAAATCATTGCTTTGCATCATCTGTTAATGTTTCTGTGCTACTAAATTTTACTTAGCCTTAGTATGCTTGGAAATGCAATGGTCCCGTTTTCAGTTCAGGCACCATAACAATCGTGTTGTCATTGCACTGCAAAACCTGAGCCACATCCAAATATGGAATCCAGATTATTATACATAACCATCATATGATATGTTTTGAGTTTGACAGGTGGCATTTCCTCAGCCTTCTTGAGTTCTAATCAAACCACATTTTAATTACCTGAGGGGGTTGTGTGTGTAACTCCCACACTAAGGATTCTTGAATAAAAATTTTGAGTATTGATTTTCCAATAAAATTTAGAGTTCACTACTGCACACACCCCTGTTGCAACATGGTCTGAAACCACGGTCTGCTGGCCATCAGATGAGTACTGTGTCCAGTTCTGGGCCACTCAGTTTAGGAAGGATGTTGACTTGTTGGAGCATGTCCAGAGAAGGGCAACAAAGTTGGTGAGGGGTTTGGAAGACAAGCCCTATGAGGAGAGGCTGAGGGAGCTGGGGTTGCTTAGCCTGGAGAGGAGGAGACTGAGGGGTAACCTTATTGCTCTCTACAACTACCTTAAGGGAGGTTGTGGACAGGTGGAGGTTGGTCTCTTCTCCCAGGCAGCCAGCACCAGAACAAGAGGACACAGTCTCAGGCTGCACCAGGGGAGGTTTCGTCTGGAGGTTAGGAGGAAGTTTTACACAGAGACAGAGATTGCCCATTGGAATGGGTTGCCTGAGGAGGTGGTGGAGTCACCATCATTGGAGGTGTTCAGGAGGAGACCTGATAGGGTGCTTGGTTGCATGGTTTAGTTGATTAGGTGGTGTTGGATGATAGGTTGGACACGATGATCTTGAAGGTGTCTTCCAACCTGGTCTGGTCTATTCTATTCTATTCTATTCCATTCTATTCTATTCTATTCTATTCGTGACTGAGATGGGCATGGCCTACATGAGCTCTTCCTTTACAATTCACTCCCAGCTTTCCCCACAAAGCCATGGGACCGGATGGGATCCATCCTAGGGTGCTGAGAGAGATGGCAGATGAGATGGCCAAGCCACTCTCCATCATTTTTCAGCAGTCCTGGCTCACTGGAGAGGTCCCAGAAGACTGGAAGCTGGCCAACGTGGTGCCCATCCACAAGAAGGGCCGGTTGGATGAGCCAGGGAATTATAGGCCTGTCAGCCTGACCTCAGTGCCAGGCAAGATTATGGAACAGGTCATCTTGAGTGCGATCACACAGCACTTACAGGATGGCCAAGGGCTCAGGCCCAGCCAGCATGGCTTTAGGAAGGGCAGGTCCTGCCTGACCAACCTGATCTCCTTCTATGATCAGCTGACCCGCCTGGTGGATGTGGGGAGGCCTGTGGATGTGGTCTACGTGGACCTCAGCAAGGCCTTTGACACCATCCCCCACAGCAAACTCCTGGCCAAGCTGGCAGCCCATGGCTTGGATGGGAGCACACTGCATTGGGTTAGGAAGTGGCTGGAGGGCCGAGCCCAGAGAGTGGTGGTGAATGGTGCCACATCCGGCTGGCGGCCAGTCACTAGTGGTGTGCCCCAGGGATCGGTGCTGGGCCCCATGCTCTTCAACATCTTTATTGATGATCTGGATGAGGGCATTGAGTCCATCAGCAGTAAATTTGCGAACGACACCAAGCTGGGGGCAGGAGTTGATCTGCTGGAGGGCAGAGAGGCTTTGCAGAGGGACCTCGACAGGCTGGACAGATGGGCAGAATCCTACGGCATGAGATTGAACACATCCAAGTGCCGGGTTCTGCACATTGGCCACAGCAACCCCATGCAGTGCTACAGGCTGGGGTCAGAATGGCTGGAGAGCGGCCAGGCAGAGAGGGACCTGGGGGTACTGGTTGATTGTAGGCTGAACATGAGCCTGCAGTGAGTCCAGGCAGCCAAGAAGGCCAATGGCATCCTAGCCTGCATCAGGAACAGTGTGGCCAGCAGGAGCAGGGAAGTCATTCTATCCCCTGTACACTGCACTGGTTAGGCCACACCTTGAGTACTGTGTCCAGTTCTGGGCTCCTCAGTTTAGGAAGGATGTTTTCTTGCTGGAGCACATCCAGAGAAGGGCAACAAAGCTGGTGAGGGGTTTGGAACACAAGCCCTATGAGGAAAGGCAGAGGGAGTTGGGGTTGCTTAGCCTGGAGAGGAGGAGACTGAGGGGTGACCTTATTGCTCTCTACAACTCCCTGAAGGGAGGTTGTAGCCAGGCCAAGGTTGGTCTCTTCTCCCAGGCAACCAACACCAGAACAAGAGGACACAGTCTCAGGCTGCACCAGGGCAGGTTTAGACTGGATCTTAGGAGGAAGTTCTACACAGAGAGAGTGATTGCCCATTGGAATTAGCTGCCCCGTGGAGGTGGTGAAGTCACCTTCATTGGAGGTGTTCAGGGGGAGGCTTGATGGGGTGCTTGGTGCCATGGTTTAGTTGTTTAGGTGGGTTGTATTGTATTGTGTTGTATTGTATTTAGGTGGGTTGGATTGGTTGATGGGTTGGATGTGATGATCTTGAAGGTCTCTTCCAACCTGGTGGTGTATTGTATTGTATTATTGTATTGTGTTTCCATTCGATATGGATGTGATCGGCCACACTGCAACGTGGAAACCAAGAGTCTAAGCAACCAAATATCTGCAATAAAGGGCCAAACCGTCCTGACAGTGATAGCTCCAGGGGTTCATACTTGCTCTGTTGACTATCATGCTAATGAAGGATTGTCCTGCTTATTGCCATCCAGAGTATTGTGAAACCAGCTCCGGGACAAAGAGATGCATGCCCTCGGAGCTGTAGAGAAATTTAGGCCAGCCCTACAGCTCAGAGTTCGTACTCATTTTGATTTTCTTCAATACTGTGATGTAAGCAGCACAGAAACGTTAACAACAAAAATCTAGCTGCAAAGTATTCCCTAACGTTGGGGTAGTTTACCTGTTAATAAGTCAGTCATCCTTTTAATTTCTGCTATGAAATTAAGCTTTCTTTTACTAGAACCCCTCCCCCCTTGTGTTCACAACAATGTTTAAACTCTGCTTTAGGTGGAACTCCATATTGTGGAATGACATGTGCAGAACTCTATGAGAAACTGCCTCAAGGGTACAGACTAGAAAAGCCTCTCAACTGTGATGATGAAGTGTGAGTAGCTGCCTCAGCAAACAAAAAAACCAAAGTAACACAACATCTGCCATAGGGAATACATGATACCTACAAGAACCTAATAAAGCCATATTTTTTCAGGAAAATACAAGAATGACATTTAAAAAATAATGTAAATGGGTATAAATAATTACTTCAGTCCTTCAGTATCCAGCATGCACTGGTTTTTGCCCATGGACTCTTTCCCAAGTTCTTTGCTCCAGGTATCCAGTCTTTTAAACAACAAGGCTGGGCTTTAGCTCAAAGACAGCTTTTCAATTATTGCAGAGAAATACAAACAAATATATAAACATACAGACAGCAACCAGCTGTGGAAAATACTAAGTCCAGCTGTATGTGTCTATTTTCCTTGGAAAAAAAATGGGATGTGCACAATGTTCCAACGAAAGTGAATTTCTAGCTTTAACCTATGTATCTAAACTGTTTGATTTTTAAAGGTATGACCTAATGAGACAGTGCTGGAGAGAGAAACCATATGAAAGACCATCCTTTGCTCAGATACTGGTGTCACTGAACAGGATGCTAGAAGAAAGGAAGGTAAGAATGAACCTCCCAGAAAATAATTAGGCCATGAAGAATTTCAGCATAGTTCAGGATTCTTGTGGTAGCACCTTGCATCTCACGCTGTGTACTTCCTTCCAGACCTATGTGAACACGACCCTCTATGAGAAGTTTACTTATGCAGGCATTGATTGCTCCGCTGAAGAAGCTGCTTGAGACAGGAGAAATCTTCATTCACCAGTGGTGTACTGAAGAAAACCCAAACTCAGTCTGCTGGAGCCAAAGCTGTGATGTGCTGTGTAGAACTGGGGATAGCTCTAACTGTGTATAATACAGTGATAACTGTTTTACTACAGAGAGGAGTGTATATCACACAGTAACTTCTGCCTCCGCAGGCTGGCCAGTGTACATACTGTTCAGTGCAGGAAGAGACACAAGTCATGAATCTGCTGTTCATATGCAGGGCTTTCTTTTTCTTTGTTCCTAGATATGTAGATATGTTGTATACACACATATTGTAATGCCTTAGGTGTCTCCATCTTAGATCTTTTGATACTTTCCAAGAGCTACTGATAACAGAGTGAGTGTCTAATAGCAGTAGTTCATAGATGTGTTATTGTGAGTCAAACAAAAATGCTAAGCTCAGTATAACAAGGAGAACTGCAAGCAGAAATCCATCTAGTACACTCATCAAGCATAATTATTAAGACTGTAAAGGTGAGCTAATAGAAATTATCTGTTAAAAAATTCTGTTGGCACTTGTAAGATACAAGGCATGCTATTGCTCTTTTCATTGTGCAGTTTAACAGTCAGTGTTTGCCTATATGCAAGAATACAGATGTTTTGAAGTGTTTAATACTATCAGAGGAAGAAATCACCATGAAGTGCAGGATTGAGGAGCACACAACATGTTGCAAATCGCACTCCTACAATTAGCTGGGATATACAAGAGGCTTGTTGAGTTTGTATTTCATTTAATGATTGTACTGTGTAATTGTAATTACTAGCCATTACACACATGCAGGGCTTACTTAACTTCTGCTGATTCTGTACCTTATGCAGTCTACAGTGTGGTACGGCCTCCTAAGAACACTACATTAAAACACTTCAGGACAGTGACATCTGGCCTGCCAGGTGCATCTTCTAGTCCTTAGGTTAAACAGAGGCAGAGCTGGCATGAGCTTCCAGTATTAAGTCAACCATGTGGAATCCTGTGGGCCTACCCTACTCAAACTTCACATATCAGCTGATCTCATGCTTTGCATGTTGCCCTCATCCTCCCAGCTGATCAGCTTACTCTGAATCATAGAATCACAGAATCAGTAAGGTTGGAAAAGACCTCAGAGATCCATAAGACCAGAGTGATTTTCTACCTGGGCGGATTAGGCCACTCCTCAAGACATGGAGAATATGCTAGAGAAAGAAATATTTCCCTTTCTGATACTTAGTTTTCGGATGGGCCTTTTGTTTTTGGAGATGTGCTCCAACTCAATATTACTCAGCTGTCACAACAGAGTATAGGGTAATGTTACTGGTACACACTAGACTTGAGCCTCATTAAAAGAGAATAAACCAAGAAACAAGGGTTCTGAGATCACTTGCATGGCTTTGAGATAGGCAGAAGTTGCACTGCAGCTACAAATGCTACAATGAAGGCTTACGAAGAGTGTGCAGATTATCTGCACCTTGAAGCAACTCCAAAATGGAAAACCAAAAACCAACACAAATTCTATGGTATTTTTCTTAAGAGACTACTTGGATAGGCACTTTTGAACATGGGCATTGCACTTTGCAGTCTAACTAGGCTCCTACAGGTGAGTGAGGTAAACAAGAATGGACCTCCACAGGTGTTTCCTGGCTACCAGGCAAACCTAGCTAACAGCTTTTCCAGAAGTGCTCGACCTCATGTACAGAATTTTTCACAAGTCCAAACCAGCTGAGTGATTGCCACACCTCTAACAAGCAGACACAGGTGACCATTCTGCTATTTGATGTCAACCCTTTCTTTGGCAAAATTTAACTGGGGCCAATCTAGACTAGACTAGACTAGACTAGACTAGACTAGACTAGACCAGGTTGGAAGAGACCCCAAGACCACCAGATCCAACCCATCATCCAACCCCCCTAATCAAGTAAACCATGCAACCAAGCACCCTATCAAGTCTTCTCCTGAACACCTCCAATGATGGTGACTCCACCACCTCCCTGGGCAGCCCATTCCAATGGACAATCATTCTCTCTGTGTAGAACTTCCTCCTAACCTCCAGCCTAAACCTCCCCTGGTGCAGCTTGAGACTGTGTCCTCTTGTTCTGGTGCCGGTCGCCTGGGAGAAGAGACCAACCTCCGCCTGTGTACAACCTCCCTTAAGGTACCTGTAGAGAGCAATAAGGTCACTCCTGAGTCTCCTCCTCTCCAGGCTAAGCAACCCCAGCTCCCTCGGTCTGTCCTCACAGGGCTTGTGCTCCAAACCGGGAAAGAATCATTGTCATCCATTAACCCAGTAGGTCTTGATGCTGTCTGCATTTTAAGTGATCAAGTCTCACTGTAAATTTAGCTGAAGGGCATTTAAATGTCCTTGTAAGTGCTCTTCATATCTTCATTTGACATTGTGGAATGCATTCATTTTATCATCTGCTGTCATTATGTTATTTTATTTTATTTAAAAAATAATGTTCTAATTTCCATTTTGCAAGATACAGATAAGGAAACAAAAACCCCAACACAGAGATGTCCCTATTCAGTCTGTACATCACATAACTACAATGACTAAAAGACCTACAAATTCTATCAGAGTCTCAGAGAGAAAATTGTTTTACACTTGCAATGTGCACTGGGCATGCCAGGGGCAGCAGATAGATTTTACTGTCTGTTATCCAGCACTGGAAAGCTCAATCTACAGCAGTAGGCTGCACAGAAAGGTTTTCAGCTTAATCATTATCAGGTTCTGTGTTCTGCCTCCCACTGCACAATACACAAGACCTCCCTGTACCTCATATGTCCTCTTTCCCAAGAGTCTTCTTTTTGTTTCTTTCCTGTCAAGACCATAATGTTACCAGTGGAAACAGTTTTCCACTATTCTAAACCACATCTTAACATTCTTCATAGACCTCCACCTGTTTACAGCTGCCACTACCTATGCACAAGCATAGCACCAGTATCACCAGCTACTCCCTGTGCTGTTTTTCAGTAGTTCTCCCTTATCCTCTCATGTAGAGTTAGGAAGTTCATAGTATAAGTTTTGGGTTAGGCAGGAATTGTTTCAGGCAAGTGGAGATGGCCACACTTTGAGGAGTATGTGTCACAGAACAGCAGGTAGCTACTTACAGTCAAATGTTATCCAGAAGTTTAAAAAGAAGTTGCCAGACACTGATCAGAGAAAGTGGAGCCTTTCAGATCAAAAAGGCAGAAGCAAACCTCCACACAACTTCTCCCCTAAGCATTCTGCTTCCCCATCCTCAACTTCCATTTAGTGCAACAGCTTCAATGTTTCAACAGCCTCGGTGCAGACAAAACAAACTGCTCCTAAGACCAAGAGAAAAATCAAGAGCTGCAAAAGTAGCGTGCTGCAAGGAGACATCACTAGTTAGTGTAATGCAGGGTTCATAGATACTCATTATGAGGGAAGGAGTAAGAAAAAACTCCAAACAAGCACCTTTACTCTCATTAGGCTGGCTGAAAAGTAAAGTGTATTTACCCCTGGGGAGGCCTCAATTCAGCTAATTCAAAAAGATGGCTGCACTTCTGCACCTCAGCAGCCTGAAAGGAAGCACATTTCTGGTCTGAAATGCTGGGACTATTTCCTCTCTGTAGACAGGGTCTGCCTGACAGCCTTAAAGTCAAACCGCCCCTCTTTATTACCCAAAACATAATGGTGAGGCACTTGCTGAAAATAGAATACAAAATGTGGACAGTGAGATACATCTTTGCAAAACACAGAAATACCTGAGAGAAGGAAGTAAGGAGTTGGAAGTAGCCTCTTTCCAGCAGCCTCCATTGATGGCATGAGAAGCAGTGGGCATAAACAGAAATCTAATTCATTCCAATCTCAACTGAGGGTGACCAAATAATGGAAAAAGTTTCCCAGAAAGGCTGCATAACCTTCAGAGGTAGCCGAAACTTTACTGGACATTGCAAGGCACTAGCTGATCTCCAGATGGCTTCCTACTCCATCTATGCTGTGGTTCTGTGCACTCTGCAAGAATCACATGATTGCTTCTAAACTCATCAAGATAACTGTCAGTTCTCCCCCTGTGCTGGTACACAATATTCCCTGCCTCCAGCACACTGTTTTTCCTTTTCCAAGTCACATATTATCAGCCACTCCCACATGCAAGGCAACTGGTTGGACACAGGGGAATGGTGATGGAACAAAGCAAGCCAAAACTGTTCCTGGCTGTATCACACAGAATCACAGAATCATTCAGGTTGGAAAAGACCCTTGGGGTCATCAAGTCCACTGATAACCATACTCCACAAAGTTCACCTCTAAACCATATAGAATCATAGAATTGCTAGGATTGGAAGGGAATTCAAGGATCATCTCAACCTCCCTCAACATGCTGGCTCTGCTTCTCTTGATGCAGCCCAGGATGTGATTGGCTTTCTGGGCTGCAAGTGCACATTGGTGGCTTCTGGTGAGCTTCTCATCCACCAGTACCCCCAGGGCCTTTTTTTCAGAGCTGCTCTCAAGCCAGTTGCTGCCCAGCCTATATCAGTGCTTGGGATTGCCCCAGCCCAGATGTAGGACCTTGCATTTGGTCTTGTTTAACCTCATGAGGTTGTCATGGGCCCAGCTATCCAGGTCCCCCTGGATGGATCCCTTCCCTCCAGCATGTCTGCTGCTTGGTGTCATCAGCAATCCTGCTGAGGGTGCCACTGTCCATGTCAGCAACAAAGATGTTATGCAAGACTGGTCCCAGTACTGATCCCTGAGGACCTCCACTTGCCACTGGCCTCCACCTGGACACAGACCCATTGACAGCCAACCTTTGGGTGTGGCCATCAAGCCAGTTCTTTATCCACTGAATGATCCATCCATCAAACCCATACTGCACCAGCTTGGAGACCAGGATGTTGTGCAGGACATCCCCAAGCACCACACACAAACAACCTTTAAAAACATCCAGGGTTGGTGACTCAACCACCTCCCTGGGCAGTACATTCCAATGCCTGATGACACTCTGTGAAAAAAGATTTCCTAATGTCCAGTCTAAACCTACCCTGGTGCAGTTTGAGTCCATTCTCTTTTGTTCTATCTAATTACCTATGAGAAGAGACAATCACAGCCTCTCCACAGGTGATTACAGACTCCACTCAGCCTCCTCTTTGTCAAACTAAACAGTCCCAGTGCTTCAGTTGCTCTTCATAGGACTTATTCTCCAGGCCCTTCACCAGCTTCACTGCCCTTCTCTGCACTCTCTCCAGCACCTCAACAGCTCTCTTGTAGGTGCCCCAAACTGGACACAACACTTAAGGAGTGGCCTCAGCAGTGCCCAGTATAGGGGAAAAAAATCCCCTCCCTACTCCTGCTGGAAACAGCATTTCTAATACTAGCCAGGATGCCATTGGTTTTCTTAGCCACCTGGGTACACTGCTGGCTCATATTCAGCCTCCCGTCAATTAGAATCCCCAGGTCCCTTTCTGCCAGACAGCTTTCCAGTCACATTTCCCCAAGCCTGAAGCATTGCACAGGGTGGTTGTGGACAAAGTGCAGGACTTGGCACTGGCCTTGTTGAAGATCATCCATTAACATTGGCCCATTGACCCAATCTACGCAAATCCCTCTGTAGAGCCCCCCTACCCTCATGCAGATCAACACTGCACCTAACTTGGTGTCATCTTAGATTGAGTGGCCCAGAGCTGGACACATACTCAAGGTGTGTCCTAACCAGTGCTGAGTACAGGGACAGAATGACTTCCCTGGTCCTGGCCTCACTATTCCCAACACAGGCTAGGAAGCCATTGGCCTTCTTGGCCACCTGGGCACACTGCTGGCACACTGTTCAGCTGTCTGTCAACCAGTACCCCCAGATTCCTTTCTGCATGGCTGCTCTCCAGCCACTCTGATCCCAGCCTGTAGCACTGCATGGGATTGTTGTGGCCAAAGTGTAGAACCCAGCACTTAGACTTGTTAAATCTGATGCCACTGGACTCTGCCCAACTGTCCAGCCTGTCAAGGACCCTCTGCAGAGTCCTCCTACCTTCTAACAGGTCAGAAGTTGTTCCAAACTTGGTGTCATCTGCAAACCTACTAATGGTAGACTCAACCGCCTTGTCCAGATCATCAATAAAGACATTAAACACAATTGGGCCCAAGGATGCCTGGAAAACTAGTACAGTGTTGCCTTGTAACTCTTCAGAGTTCTTTCTCCTCAGAGTTTGTCACATATTCTCTTAGCAGGAGAATATACAACAATGTAGTGATACTCCTACAGGAGAAGCCAGTAGTTTTAGCAAGTCCCTCCATGCACTGTGAATGTCAAATCAGATCATAGTATCATAGTATCAGTCAGGGTTGGAAGGCACCACAAGGATCATCTAGCTCCAACCCCTCTGCCATGGGCAGGGACACCCCACACTAGATCAGGCTGGCCAGAGCCTCATCCAACCTGGTCTTAAACACTTCCAGGGACAGGGCCTCAACCACCTCCCTGGACAATCCATTCCAGGGCTTGACCACTCTCATGGGGAAGAACTTCCTCCTCACGTCCAGCCTGAATCTCCCAACCTCCAGCTCCATTCCATCCCCCCAGTCCTATCACTACTTGATAGCCTGAGAAGTCCCTCCCCAGCTCCCTCAGTCTCTCCTCATAGGGCTTGCACTCAAGGCCTCTCCCAGCCTTGTTGCCCTTCTCTGGACACGTCAAGTGTCTCGATGTCCTTCTTAAAACTGAGGGGCCCAGAACTGGACACAGTACTCAGGGTGTGGCCCTAACCAGTGCAGAGCACAGAGGTACAATGACTTCCCTGCTCCTGCTGGCCACACTATTCAGGATGCCATTGACCTTCTTGGCCATCTGGGCACACTGCTGGCCCATATTGTGGAGTATAGTCCAGCTTAGCTGAAGCATGAACATATTAACTTCTTAAATACCCTTTTCAGGAATCCCTGTAAGCCAGCAACTTTATGCTTTGATAGTTGATAATTAACAGTTGAAAAGCTTCTACAGGCTCAAATGAGACCCACAGGACTAAATGAGACCAGCCTTTCTGCCCATCATTGTGCCTTTTTGTGTCAGTTAGTACATGAAACACAGCTAGGTCTGTTTTCTCCCTCTGAAAGCAGGTGAGGAGGTCAAGAGATGTAGAAAAGAAAACAATCATCTTAAACTTTAATCACACAGCAGAAAATTCTGTTTTAATTCACAGAGGCCATATAAGGTGAAATCAAAAGTGACATCTACAAATTAAACTTCCTGCAAAGGCTGGGGTTTGGCTACAACAGAGTAGTAAGGGTGATTACAGAAATATTCTTTTTAATAGAGCAGGATAAAAGAGTGTTGGGTACTATTTAATACAAGAATCTATTCTCTGCATCTTACTTGCACATAATTTGTGCCTTTGTGTTTCCCCTTTCTTTACACTTGAAGATTCAGAAGTAGATAATCAAGGTTCCCCATTAAATTCCCCACTGTCATCTTTTATACCTCAAAAAATAACTGGTACTGAAGCATTGGAGTTGTGAGCCAAATCGAGTCTGATTTTCCCTTCAATTTATTTCTCTAAAGCCATAATCATAACAAGCATTTTATCTTTTTATTGTCCTCCTTGACCTTCCAAAGCTCAAAACAAGCAGTTGCTTCTTCCTTGGAATTATGACCATTAACTAGAAAAGAACAACAAGAAGAAGCACATGAGAAGTGTTCCTTTATGTATTACTTTATAAAAGAATGGTAGCTTGTTCAAGCTGGACAGTTGGGAGAATATTAAGATAATTCTTGGTATTCAGACAGTCGTTGATGTAACTTGTTGCTACCAGGATTCATGCATGGTAACAGCCACATTTCTAGCAGTTCAGTATTGTCTGGCAATGTCCATTTTCCCATCACATCATAGTTTCATAGTTTCAGTTAGGGTTGGAAGGGACCACAAGGATCATCTAGTTCCAACCCCCCTGCCATGGGCAGGGACACCCCACACTACATCAGGCTGGCCAGAGCCTCATCCAGCCTGCTCTTAAACACCTCAAGGGACGGGGCCTCAACCGCCTCCCTGAACAATCCATTCCAGGGCCTCACCATCCTCACGGTGAAGAACCTCCTCCTCACGTCCAGCCTGAATCTCCCCACCTCCAGCTTCATTCTATTCCCCCTAGTCCTATCACTCCCTGATAGCCTGAAAAGTCCCTCACCAGCCATCTTGTAGGCCCCCTTCAGATACTGGAGGGCCACAATGAGGTCACCTCAGAGCCTTCTCTTCTCCAGACTGAACAGCCCCAACTCCTTCAGTCTGTCCTCATAGGAGAGGTGCTCCAGCCCTCTGATCATCCTCGTGGCCCTTCTCTGGACACGTTCCAGTATGTCCATATCCCTCTTGTAATAGGGGCTCCAGAACTGGACTCCAGGTGGGGTCTGACCAGAGCTGAGTAGAGGGGGAGAATCCCCTCCCTTGACCTGCTGGCCACACTTCTCCTGATGCAGCCCAGGATCTGATTGGCTTTCCGGGCTGCAAGTGCACATTGAGAGCTCCTGTTGAGCTTCTCATCCACCAGCACCCCCAAGTCTCTCTCCTCTGGGCTGCTCCCCAGCCAGTCCCTGCCCAGCCTGTATTTGTGCCTGGGATTGCCTCGACCCAGATGCAGGACCCTGCACTTGGTCATGTTGAAGCTCATGAGGTTGGCTTGTGCCCACCTCTCCAGCCTGTCAAGGTCCCTCTGGATGGCATCCCTTCCCTCCAGCGTGTCTGCTGCACCACACAGCTTGGTGTCATCAGCAAACTTGCTGAGGGTGCACTCAATGCCACTGTCCATGGCACCCACAAAGATGTTGAACAAGACAGGTCCCAGGACTGATCCCTGAGGGACTCTGCTTGTCCCTGGCCTCCACTGGGACATGGACCCATGGACAGCCACTCTTTGGGTGCGGCCATCAAGCCAGTTCTGTATCCATCTAGTGGTCCATCCATCAAACCCATGTGTCACCAGCTGGAGACCAGGAGTGGTGTGGGACAGTGTCAAAGGCTTTGCTCAGGTCCAGGTAAACGACATCAGTTGCTCGCCCCTCATCTATTAATGCTGTCACTTGTTCAGAGAAGGCCACCAGGTTTGTCAGGCAGGATTTGCCCTTGGCAAAGCCATGCTGACTGTTCCAAATCACCTCTTCACTATTCTTCTGAGTCAGTAGTGCCTCCAGGAGGATCTGCTCCATGATCTTTCCGGGCACAGAGGTGAGACTGACTGGCCTGGAGTTCCCTGGTTCCTCCTTCTTACCCTTTTTGAAAATGGGAGCAATGTTTGCCCTTTTCCAGTTTGTGGGGGACTGCCCCAGTCTGCCATGACTTTGGAATAGAATAGAGAGGGGCTTAGCAACCTCATCTGCAGTTCTCTCAGCACCCGGGGTGTATCCGTTGGGTCCCATGGACTTGAACACTTTCAGGTTCTTCAGGTGATCACAAACCTGAGCTTCATTTATGATGGGCAGTTCTTCCTCCCCGTCCCTGGCATCGTCTGCCATGACACCAGGAGTGTGGCTGGAGGCCCTTGCAGTGAAGACTGAGGTAAAGAAGTTATTGAGTACCTCAGCCTTTTCCACATCACTTGAGACCAATTCACCAGTTTCCTTTCTGAGGGGGCTCACACCTTAAGATCATCCATCTTAAATACCCAACGGAACCTTGGTTAGCAAACTACAGTACCCAACATCAGTGTCTTTGGAAAACCAGCCTCTCCAAATCATGCACTTTCAAATGACAATTTGAAACAGTAGCAGATGAAAAGCTCGTTTTGCAAAGAGATGGTACATCTCCACCTTGGTTAATTAAGGACTACCTACTTGTCCTGATTTACCGAAGCGCTCCACAAAATCTGAATTGAATGGAGTTAAAAGGTTTAAGCTATATACAGCTGTAAAAATTTACTACATCGTTAGTCAAAATCCAGAAAGTCAACAACTTGCAAATGTACACATGCTTTATATAATTGTCATAGCTATAAAAAGTACAGGAGAAAGGTTTTAATCCATTCTGTCTGGATAAAAGTGGTGGTCATCCAAACGAGAAGTATATACAGCCCTCCTATTAGCTGGCACGTGATGCAGGCATCAGAATACCCTTCCTAACATTAAGTTAATAAAGGAAACTGCTGGCTGCTCAGATAATGGGAGTTAACTACCAGAAGTTCTGAGTGCTCCCTACCAAAAATTCAGTGTTCCCTACCAAAAGGCAATGCTGCCAGAGAGGGCTGAGCCCAGAGAGTGGTGGTGAATGGTGCCACATCCAGCTGGCAACAGTCCAAGTGGTGTCCCCCAGGGATCAGTGCTGGGCCCATCCTCTTTAATATCTTCATTGATGAGCTGGATGAGGGGATTGAGTCAGTCGTCAGCAA
>CM026897.1:88632242-88782185 GCA_015227895.2 Colaptes auratus
CCTAGCAGTGGCTCTGAAGGACAGATGCCAGGGACGCCACACTTGCTTCTCTCACTTCAGGTAGCCATCAGAGCTGGCCAGTGCCTGTTCTCAATAGCAGCACACTGACCGTGGCCTCTCAATGCTGTTTCAGCAGCTCCAGTGCCCTGTTCACAATTGCAGCACACTGATGTGGGCTCTGCGATGGTGTTTCAGAGCCTCCCACACAATGTTCTCAAGGGCAGCACACTGACTGGGGGCTCTCAATGGGTTTCAGAGCCTCCAACAGAATGTTCTCAAGGGCAGCCACTGACCGTGGGCTCTTGATGCTGTTTCAGAGGCTCCAATGTTCGCTCCTCTCTCATCTCACTCTTTTGGGCTCTTGCTCTCATTGGCTTTGCCCGATCCTCCTCTCCAAGCATGTTTGGGATCAGAGTATGCGTGCACAGCAGTGAAAAATTGCTGTGGTCAAGGGGTTAGAAGGCCCCACTGGGAGTGACCGTGGAAGGCCACACTGGAGGAGGCCATTGAATACCTGAAGGCAATCAAGAAGAGTTATAGATACAACAGTTAGTTCTGAAAAGGTAACTCATGAACTATGTTTGTGTAATAAGCCAATCACATGCATGTAGAGGTGTCAGGCCTAAAGCAGACATGAAGAACTGCTTGTTAAATCAGAACATCAACCAAAATTGTCAATCCAATGCCAGGAGATTGTTTGGAGACAAAAACTTTGTGTTCCGAGAGATATTGGTAAGTGAGTGAGTTTTCAAAGCTGTGCCTCACTGGGATTGCCCATTCTTTGGAAAAGTAGGCTTGAGCAAGAGGAAGTCTCTTTTGTTCTGGGACGATACACTCTCTCAAAATAGTTTGACAATTCTGCACTTCTGAGCACATGGAGATGTTTAGATTAAAGGACAAGAGATTGCTATCCTCTGGTATCATTGGGAAGGCCTTTGTCAATCCATAGGGGGTGGTATGACCAATTGCTTCCTCCAAGAAGAGCTGTCAGGCAATTTTGCTGGAGCCTTCTCCTCACAGTGGTGTACCTGGTGTGTGCACACCAAAAGCCAGATTCTGCTGTTCCTTCTTCTACTCTAAGTGCCTGTTGCCTGATGCAGAGTTCCCTGGGAGTGCAGTGTTTGCCCCGTGATTATGGCAGTAAGTGCTCTTCAAACTCTTACACTGGCTTGCAGCACATTGCCTCTAGGATGATAGTCCAAATTAATTTCAGGATGAAATTCAGTTCATCTTTTGGCTTACCTTGCATATATCCTGGGATCTCCGACAGCTTCCTCCCATGTCCCCTCTCCCCATCTGTATTTTCCTACACACAACAAGTTCAGTTTTCTGGTTAATTCTATTTGTGGTGGTTGGCCGTGACGGGGGGGCTACTAAGCTGCTCTCTATGCTCCCCTTCGTAGATGGACAGGGGGAAGGGAAATAGCAAAGGCCAGTAATAAGGTAGAAGGAATTTAATACTGCCAGGACAGCAAAGGCCGCCCCAGAAGCACAAGCAAGAGAGGTTATTCTCCACTTACCATCAGCAGATGACCTTGGGTCACTCTCGGCCAGCAGGGTTCTGCGCCTAGCAGTGGCTCTGAAGGACAGATGCCAGGTACGCCACACTTGCTTCTCTCACTTCAGGTAGCCATCAGAGCTGGCCAGTGCCCTGTTCTCAATAGCAGCACACTGACCGTGGGCTCTCAATGCTGTTTCAGCAGCTCCAGTGCCCTGTTCACAATGGCAGCACACTGAGTGTGGGCTCTGGATGGTGTTTCAGAGCCTCCCACACAATGTTCTCAAGGGCAGCCACTGACTGGGGCTCTCAATGGTGTTTCAGAGCCTCCAACAGAATGTTCTCAAGGGCAGCACACTGACCGTGGGCTCTTGATGCTGTTTCAGAGGCTCCAATGTTCGCTCCTCTCTCATCTCACTCTCTTTGGGCTCTTGCTCTCATTTGGCTTTGCCCGATCCTCCTCTCCCAAGCATGTTTGGGATCAAGAGTATGCGTGCACAGCAGTGAAAATTGCTGTGGTCAAGGGTTAGAAGGCCCCACTGGAGTGACCGTGGAAGGCCCCCCTGGAGGAGGCCATTGAATACCTGAAGGCAATCAAGAAGAGGTATAGATACAACAGTTAGTTCTGAAAGGTAACTCATGAACTATGTTTGTGTAATAGAGCCAATCACATGCATGTAGAGGTGTCAGGCCTAAAGCAGACATGAAGAACTGCTTGTTGAAATCAGAACATCAACCAAATTGTCAATCCAATGCCAGGAGATGTTTTCGAGACCAAAACTTTGTGTTCCGAGAGAGATTAGGTAAGTGAGTGAGTTTTCAAAGCTGTGCCCTCACTGGGATGCCATTCTCTTGGAAAAGTATGCTTGAGCAAGAGGAAGTCTCTTTTTGTTCTGGGACTGATACACTCTCTCAAAATAGTTTGACAATTCTGCACTTCTGAGCACATGGAGATGTTAGATTAAAGGACAAGAGATTGCTATCCTCTGGTATCATTGGGAAGGCCTTTGTCAATCCATAGGGGGTGGTATGACCAATTGCTTCCTCCAAGAAGAGCTGTCTGGGAATTTTGCTGGAGCCTTCTCCTCACAGTGGTGTACTGGTGTGTGCACACCAAAAGCCAGATTCTGCTGTTCCTTCTTCTACTCTAAGTGCCTGTGCCTGATGCAGAGTTCCCTGGAGTGCAGTGTTTGCCCCGTGATTATGCAGTAAGTGCTCTTCAAACTCTTACACTGCCTTGCAGCACATTGCCTCTGAGATGATAGTCCAATTAATTTCAGGATGAAATTAAGTTCATCTTTTGGCTTACCTTGCATATATCCTGGGATCTCCGACAGCTTCCTCCCATGTCCCCTCTCCCCATCTGGATTTTCCTACACACAACAAGTTCAGTTTTCTGGTTAATTTCTATTTGTGGTGGTTGGGCCGTGACGGGGGGGCTACTAAAGCTGCTCTCTATCGCTCCCCTTCGTAGATGGACAGGGGGGAAGGGAAAATAGCAAAGGCCAGTAATAAGGTAGAAGGAATTTAATACTGCTAAGGACAAGCAAAGCCGCCCCAGAAGCACAAGCAAAGAGAGGTTATTCTCCACTTACCATCAGCAGATGACCTTGGGTCACTCTCGGCCAGCAGGGTTCTGCGCCTAGCAGTGGCTCTGAAGGACAGATGCCAGGGACGCCACACTTGCTTCTCTCACTTCAGGTAGCCATCAGAGCTGGCCAGTGCCCTGTTCTCAATAGCAGCACACTGACCGTGGCCTCTCAATGCTGTTTCAGCAGCTCCAGTGCCCTGTTCACAATGGCAGCACACTGAGTGTGGGCTCTCGATGGTGTTTCAGAGCCTCCCACACAATGTTCTCAAGGGCAGCACACTGACTGGGGGCTCTCAATGGTGTTTCAGAGCCTCCAACAGAATGTTCTCAAGGGCAGCACACTGACCGTGGGCTCTTGATGCTGTTTCAGGGGCTCCAATGTTCGCTCCTCTCTCATCTCACTCTCTTTGGGCTCTTGCTCTCATTTGGCTTTGCCCGATCCTCCTCTCCCAAGCATGTTTGGGATCAAGAGTATGCGTGCACAGCAGTGAAAATTGCTGTGGTCAAGGGGTTAGAAGGCCCCACTGGGAGTGACCGTGGAAGGCCCCACTGGAGGAGGCCATTGAATACCTGAAGGCAATCAAGAAGAGTTATAGATACAACAGTTAGTTCTGAAAAGGTAACTCATGAACTATGTTTGTGTAATAGAGCCAATCACATGCATGTAGAGGTGTCAGGCCTAAAGCAGACATGAAGAACTGCTTGTTGAAATCAGAACATCAACCAAAATTGTCAATCCAATGCCAGGAGATGTTTTCGAGACCAAAACTTTGTGTTCCGAGAGAGATTAGGTAAGTGAGTGAGTTTTCAAAGCTGTGCCTCACTGGGATGCCCATTCTCTTGGAAAAGTATGCTTGAGCAAGAGGAAGTCTCTTTTTGTTCTGGGACTGATACACTCTCTCAAAATAGTTTGACAATTCTGCACTTCTGAGCACATGGAGATGTTTAGATTAAAGGACAAGAGATTGCTATCCTCTGGTATCATTGGGAAGGCCTTTGTCAATCCATAGGGGGTGGTATGACCAATTCCTACCTCCAAGGAAGAGCAGTCAGGCAATTTTGCTGGAGCCTTCTCCTCACAGTGGTGTACCTGGTGTGTGCACACCAAAAGCCAGATTCTGCTGTTCCTTCTTCTACTCTAAGTGCCTGTTGCCTGATGCAGAGTTCCCTGGGAGTGCAGTGTTTGCCCCGTGATTATGCAGTAAGTGCTCTTCAAACTCTTACACTGCCTTGCAGCACATTGCCTCTGAGATGATAGTCCAAATTAATTTCAGGATGAAATTAAGTTCATCTTTTGGCTTACCTTGCATATATCCTGGGATCTCCGACAGCTTCCTCCCATGTCCCCTCTCCCCATCTGTATTTTCCTACACACAACAAGTTCAGTTTTCTGGTTAATTCTATTTGTGGTGGTTTGGCCGTGACGGGGGGGCTACTAAAGCTGCTCTCTACTGCTCCCCTTCGTAGATGGACAGGGGGGAAGGGAAAATAGCAAAGGCCAGTAATAAGGTAGAAGGAATTTAATACTGCTAAGGACAAGCAAAGGCCGCCCCAGAAGCACAAGCAAAGAGAGGTTATTCTCCACTTACCATCAGCAGATGACCTTGGGTCACTCTCGGCAAGCAGGGTTCTGCGCCTAGCAGTGGCTCTGAAGGACAGATGCCAGGGACGCCACACTTGCTTCTCTCACTTCAGGTAGCCATCAGAGCTGGCCAGTGCCCTGTTCTCAATAGCAGCACACTGACCGTGGCCTCTCAATGCTGTTTCAGCAGCTCCAGTGCCCTGTTCACAATGGCAGCACACTGAGTGTGGGCTCTCGATGGTGTTTCAGAGCCTCCCACACAATGTTCTCAAGGGCAGCACACTGACTGGGGGCTCTCAATGGTGTTTCAGAGCCTCCAACAGAATGTTCTCAAGGGCAGCACACTGACCGTGGGCTCTTGATGCTGTTTCAGAGGCTCCAATGTTCGCTCCTCTCTCATCTCACTCTCTTTGGGCTCTTGCTCTCATTTGGCTTTGCCCGATCCTCCTCTCCCAAGCATGTTTGGGATCAAGAGTATGCGTGCACAGCAGTGAAAATTGCTGTGGTCAAGGGGTTAGAAGGCCCCACTGGGAGTGACCGTGGAAGGCCCCACTGGAGGAGGCCATTGAATACCTGAAGGCAATCAAGAAGAGTTATAGATACAACAGTTAGTTCTGAAAAGGTAACTCATGAACTATGTTTGTGTAATAGAGCCAATCACATGCATGTAGAGGTGTCAGGCCTAAAGCAGACATGAAGAACTGCTTGTTGAAATCAGAACATCAACCAAAATTGTCAATCCAATGCCAGGAGATGTTTTCGAGACCAAAACTTTGTGTTCCGAGAGAGATTAGGTAAGTGAGTGAGTTTTCAAAGCTGTGCCTCACTGGGATGCCCATTCTCTTGGAAAAGTATGCTTGAGCAAGAGGAAGTCTCTTTTTGTTCTGGGACTGATACACTCTCTCAAAATAGTTTGACAATTCTGCACTTCTGAGCACATGGAGATGTTTAGATTAAAGGACAAGAGATTGCTATCCTCTGGTATCATTGGGAAGGCCTTTGTCAATCCATAGGGGGTGGTATGACCAATTGCTTCCTCCAAGGAAGAGCTGTCTGGCAATTTTGCTGGAGCCTTCTCCTCACAGTGGTGTACCTGGTGTGTGCACACCAAAAGCCAGATTCTGCTGTTCCTTCTTCTACTCTAAGTGCCTGTTGCCTGATGCAGAGTTCCCTGGGAGTGCAGTGTTTGCCCCGTGATTATGCAGTAAGTGCTCTTCAAACTCTTACACTGCCTTGCAGCACATTGCCTCTGAGATGATAGTCCAAATTAATTTCAGGATGAAATTAAGTTCATCTTTTGGCTTACCTTGCATATATCCTGGGATCTCCGACAGCTTCCTCCCATGTCCCCTCTCCCCATCTGTATTTTCCTACACACAACAAGTTCAGTTTTCTGGTTAATTCTATTTGTGGTGGTTTGGCCGTGACGGGGGGGCTACTAAAGCTGCTCTCTATCGCTCCCCTTCGTAGATGGACAGGGGGGAAGGGAAAATAGCAAAGGCCAGTAATAAGGTAGAAGGAATTTAATACTGCTAAGGACAAGCAAAGGCCGCCCCAGAAGCACAAGCAAAGAGAGGTTATTCTCCACTTACCATCAGCAGATGACCTTGGGTCACTCTCGGCAAGCAGGGTTCTGCGCCTAGCAGTGGCTCTGAAGGACAGATGCCAGGGACGCCACACTTGCTTCTCTCACTTCAGGTAGCCATCAGAGCTGGCCAGTGCCCTGTTCTCAATAGCAGCACACTGACCGTGGCCTCTCAATGCTGTTTCAGCAGCTCCAGTGCCCTGTTCACAATGGCAGCACACTGAGTGTGGGCTCTCGATGGTGTTTCAGAGCCTCCCACACAATGTTCTCAAGGGCAGCACACTGACTGGGGGCTCTCAATGGTGTTTCAGAGCCTCCAACAGAATGTTCTCAAGGGCAGCACACTGACCGTGGGCTCTTGATGCTGTTTCAGAGGCTCCAATGTTCGCTCCTCTCTCATCTCACTCTCTTTGGGCTCTTGCTCTCATTTGGCTTTGCCCGATCCTCCTCTCCCAAGCATGTTTGGGATCAAGAGTATGCGTGCACAGCAGTGAAAATTGCTGTGGTCAAGGGGTTAGAAGGCCCCACTGGGAGTGACCGTGGAAGGCCCCACTGGAGGAGGCCATTGAATACCTGAAGGCAATCAAGAAGAGTTATAGATACAACAGTTAGTTCTGAAAAGGTAACTCATGAACTATGTTTGTGTAATAGAGCCAATCACATGCATGTAGAGGTGTCAGGCCTAAAGCAGACATGAAGAACTGCTTGTTGAAATCAGAACATCAACCAAAATTGTCAATCCAATGCCAGGAGATGTTTTCGAGACCAAAACTTTGTGTTCCGAGAGAGATTAGGTAAGTGAGTGAGTTTTCAAAGCTGTGCCTCACTGGGATGCCCATTCTCTTGGAAAAGTATGCTTGAGCAAGAGGAAGTCTCTTTTTGTTCTGGGACTGATACACTCTCTCAAAATAGTTTGACAATTCTGCACTTCTGAGCACATGGAGATGTTTAGATTAAAGGACAAGAGATTGCTATCCTCTGGTATCATTGGGAAGGCCTTTGTCAATCCATAGGGGGTGGTATGACCAATTGCTTCCTCCAAGGAAGAGCTGTCTGGCAATTTTGCTGGAGCCTTCTCCTCACAGTGGTGTACCTGGTGTGTGCACACCAAAAGCCAGATTCTGCTGTTCCTTCTTCTACTCTAAGTGCCTGTTGCCTGATGCAGAGTTCCCTGGGAGTGCAGTGTTTGCCCCGTGATTATGCAGTAAGTGCTCTTCAAACTCTTACACTGCCTTGCAGCACATTGCCTCTGAGATGATAGTCCAAATTAATTTCAGGATGAAATTAAGTTCATCTTTTGGCTTACCTTGCATATATCCTGGGATCTCCGACAGCTTCCTCCCATGTCCCCTCTCCCCATCTGTATTTTCCTACACACAACAAGTTCAGTTTTCTGGTTAATTCTATTTGTGGTGGTTTGGCCGTGACGGGGGGGCTACTAAAGCTGCTCTCTATCGCTCCCCTTCGTAGATGGACAGGGGGGAAGGGAAAATAGCAAAGGCCAGTAATAAGGTAGAAGGAATTTAATACTGCTAAGGACAAGCAAAGGCCGCCCCAGAAGCACAAGCAAAGAGAGGTTATTCTCCACTTACCATCAGCAGATGACCTTGGGTCACTCTCGGCAAGCAGGGTTCTGCGCCTAGCAGTGGCTCTGAAGGACAGATGCCAGGGACGCCACACTTGCTTCTCTCACTTCAGGTAGCCATCAGAGCTGGCCAGTGCCCTGTTCTCAATAGCAGCACACTGACCGTGGCCTCTCAATGCTGTTTCAGCAGCTCCAGTGCCCTGTTCACAATGGCAGCACACTGAGTGTGGGCTCTCGATGGTGTTTCAGAGCCTCCCACACAATGTTCTCAAGGGCAGCACACTGACTGGGGGCTCTCAATGGTGTTTCAGAGCCTCCAACAGAATGTTCTCAAGGGCAGCACACTGACCGTGGGCTCTTGATGCTGTTTCAGAGGCTCCAATGTTCGCTCCTCTCTCATCTCACTCTCTTTGGGCTCTTGCTCTCATTTGGCTTTGCCCGATCCTCCTCTCCCAAGCATGTTTGGGATCAAGAGTATGCGTGCACAGCAGTGAAAATTGCTGTGGTCAAGGGGTTAGAAGGCCCCACTGGGAGTGACCGTGGAAGGCCCCACTGGAGGAGGCCATTGAATACCTGAAGGCAATCAAGAAGAGGTATAGATACAACAGTTAGTTCTGAAAAGGTAACTCATGAACTATGTTTGTGTAATAGAGCCAATCACATGCATGTAGAGGTGTCAGGCCTAAAGCAGACATGAAGAACTGCTTGTTGAAATCAGAACATCAACCAAAATTGTCAATCCAATGCCAGGAGATGTTTTCGAGACCAAAACTTTGTGTTCCGAGAGAGATTAGGTAAGTGAGTGAGTTTTCAAAGCTGTGCCTCACTGGGATGCCCATTCTCTTGGAAAAGTATGCTTGAGCAAGAGGAAGTCTCTTTTTGTTCTGGGACTGATACACTCTCTCAAAATAGTTTGACAATTCTGCACTTCTGAGCACATGGAGATGTTTAGATTAAAGGACAAGAGATTGCTATCCTCTGGTATCATTGGGAAGGCCTTTGTCAATCCATAGGGGGTGGTATGACCAATTGCTTCCTCCAAGGAAGAGCTGTCTGGGAATTTTGCTGGAGCCTTCTCCTCACAGTGGTGTACCTGGTGTGTGCACACCAAAAGCCAGATTCTGCTGTTCCTTCTTCTACTCTAAGTGCCTGTTGCCTGATGCAGAGTTCCCTGGGAGTGCAGTGTTTGCCCCGTGATTATGCAGTAAGTGCTCTTCAAACTCTTACACTGCCTTGCAGCACATTGCCTCTGAGATGATAGTCCAAATTAATTTCAGGATGAAATTAAGTTCATCTTTTGGCTTACCTTGCATATATCCTGGGATCTCCGACAGCTTCCTCCCATGTCCCCTCTCCCCATCTGTATTTTCCTACACACAACAAGTTCAGTTTTCTGGTTAATTCTATTTGTGGTGGTTTGGCCGTGACGGGGGGGCTACTAAAGCTGCTCTCTATCGCTCCCCTTCGTAGATGGACAGGGGGGAAGGGAAAATAGCAAAGGCCAGTAATAAGGTAGAAGGAATTTAATACTGCTAAGGACAAGCAAAGGCCGCCCCAGAAGCACAAGCAAAGAGAGGTTATTCTCCACTTACCATCAGCAGATGACCTTGGGTCACTCTCGGCAAGCAGGGTTCTGCGCCTAGCAGTGGCTCTGAAGGACAGATGCCAGGGACGCCACACTTGCTTCTCTCACTTCAGGTAGCCATCAGAGCTGGCCAGTGCCCTGTTCTCAATAGCAGCACACTGACCGTGGCCTCTCAATGCTGTTTCAGCAGCTCCAGTGCCCTGTTCACAATGGCAGCACACTGAGTGTGGGCTCTCGATGGTGTTTCAGAGCCTCCCACACAATGTTCTCAAGGGCAGCACACTGACTGGGGGCTCTCAATGGTGTTTCAGAGCCTCCAACAGAATGTTCTCAAGGGCAGCACACTGACCGTGGGCTCTTGATGCTGTTTCAGAGGCTCCAATGTTCGCTCCTCTCTCATCTCACTCTCTTTGGGCTCTTGCTCTCATTTGGCTTTGCCCGATCCTCCTCTCCCAAGCATGTTTGGGATCAAGAGTATGCGTGCACAGCAGTGAAAATTGCTGTGGTCAAGGGGTTAGAAGGCCCCACTGGGAGTGACCGTGGAAGGCCCCACTGGAGGAGGCCATTGAATACCTGAAGGCAATCAAGAGGAGGTATAGATACAGCAGTTAGTTCTGAAAAGGTAACTCATGAACTATGTTTGTGTAATAGAGCCAATCACATGCATGTAGAGGTGTCAGGCCTAAAGCAGACATGAAGAACTGCTTGTTGAAATCAGAACATCAACCAAAATTGTCAATCCAATGCCAGGAGATGTTTTCGAGACCAAAACTTTGTGTTCCGAGAGAGATTAGGTAAGTGAGTGAGTTTTCAAAGCTGTGCCTCACTGGGATGCCCATTCTCTTGGAAAAGTATGCTTGAGCAAGAGGAAGTCTCTTTTTGTTCTGGGACTGATACACTCTCTCAAAATAGTTTGACAATTCTGCACTTCTGAGCACATGGAGATGTTTAGATTAAAGGACAAGAGATTGCTATCCTCTGGTATCATTGGGAAGGCCTTTGTCAATCCATAGGGGGTGGTATGACCAATTGCTTCCTCCAAGGAAGAGCTGTCTGGGAATTTTGCTGGAGCCTTCTCCTCACAGTGGTGTACCTGGTGTGTGCACACCAAAAGCCAGATTCTGCTGTTCCTTCTTCTACTCTAAGTGCCTGTTGCCTGATGCAGAGTTCCCTGGGAGTGCAGTGTTTGCCCCGTGATTATGCAGTAAGTGCTCTTCAAACTCTTACACTGCCTTGCAGCACATTGCCTCTGAGATGATAGTCCAAATTAATTTCAGGATGAAATTAAGTTCATCTTTTGGCTTACCTTGCATATATCCTGGGATCTCCGACAGCTTCCTCCCATGTCCCCTCTCCCCATCTGTATTTTCCTACACACAACAAGTTCAGTTTTCTGGTTAATTCTATTTGTGGTGGTTTGGCCGTGACGGGGGGGCTACTAAAGCTGCTCTCTATCGCTCCCCTTCGTAGATGGACAGGGGGGAAGGGAAAATAGCAAAGGCCAGTAATAAGGTAGAAGGAATTTAATACTGCTAAGGACAAGCAAAGGCCGCCCCAGAAGCACAAGCAAAGAGAGGTTATTCTCCACTTACCATCAGCAGATGACCTTGGGTCACTCTCGGCCAGCAGGGTTCTGCGCCTAGCAGTGGCTCTGAAGGACAGATGCCAGGGACGCCACACTTGCTTCTCTCACTTCAGGTAGCCATCAGAGCTGGCCAGTGCCCTGTTCTCAATAGCAGCACACTGACCGTGGCCTCTCAATGCTGTTTCAGCAGCTCCAGTGCCCTGTTCACAATGGCAGCACACTGAGTGTGGGCTCTCGATGGTGTTTCAGAGCCTCCCACACAATGTTCTCAAGGGCAGCACACTGACTGGGGGCTCTCAATGGTGTTTCAGAGCCTCCAACAGAATGTTCTCAAGGGCAGCACACTGACCGTGGGCTCTTGATGCTGTTTCAGAGGCTCCAATGTTCGCTCCTCTCTCATCTCACTCTCTTTGGGCTCTTGCTCTCATTTGGCTTTGCCCGATCCTCCTCTCCCAAGCATGTTTGGGATCAAGAGTATGCGTGCACAGCAGTGAAAATTGCTGTGGTCAAGGGGTTAGAAGGCCCCACTGGGAGTGACCGTGGAAGGCCCCACTGGAGGAGGCCATTGAATACCTGAAGGCAATCAAGAAGAGTTATAGATACAGCAGTTAGTTCTGAAAAGGTAACTCATGAACTATGTTTGTGTAATAGAGCCAATCACATGCATGTAGAGGTGTCAGGCCTAAAGCAGACATGAAGAACTGCTTGTTGAAATCAGAACATCAACCAAAATTGTCAATCCAATGCCAGGAGATGTTTTCGAGACCAAAACTTTGTGTTCCGAGAGAGATTAGGTAAGTGAGTGAGTTTTCAAAGCTGTGCCTCACTGGGATGCCCATTCTCTTGGAAAAGTATGCTTGAGCAAGAGGAAGTCTCTTTTTGTTCTGGGACTGATACACTCTCTCAAAATAGTTTGACAATTCTGCACTTCTGAGCACATGGAGATGTTTAGATTAAAGGACAAGAGATTGCTATCCTCTGGTATCATTGGGAAGGCCTTTGTCAATCCATAGGGGGTGGTATGACCAATTGCTTCCTCCAAGGAAGAGCTGTCTGGCAATTTTGCTGGAGCCTTCTCCTCACAGTGGTGTACCTGGTGTGTGCACACCAAAAGCCAGATTCTGCTGTTCCTTCTTCTACTCTAAGTGCCTGTTGCCTGATGCAGAGTTCCCTGGGAGTGCAGTGTTTGCCCCGTGATTATGCAGTAAGTGCTCTTCAAACTCTTACACTGCCTTGCAGCACATTGCCTCTGAGATGATAGTCCAAATTAATTTCAGGATGAAATTAAGTTCATCTTTTGGCTTACCTTGCATATATCCTGGGATCTCCGACAGCTTCCTCCCATGTCCCCTCTCCCCATCTGTATTTTCCTACACACAACAAGTTCAGTTTTCTGGTTAATTCTATTTGTGGTGGTTTGGCCGTGACGGGGGGGCTACTAAAGCTGCTCTCTATCGCTCCCCTTCGTAGATGGACAGGGGGGAAGGGAAAATAGCAAAGGCCAGTAATAAGGTAGAAGGAATTTAATACTGCTAAGGACAAGCAAAGGCCGCCCCAGAAGCACAAGCAAAGAGAGGTTATTCTCCACTTACCATCAGCAGATGACCTTGGGTCACTCTCGGCAAGCAGGGTTCTGCGCCTAGCAGTGGCTCTGAAGGACAGATGCCAGGGACGCCACACTTGCTTCTCTCACTTCAGGTAGCCATCAGAGCTGGCCAGTGCCCTGTTCTCAATAGCAGCACACTGACCGTGGCCTCTCAATGCTGTTTCAGCAGCTCCAGTGCCCTGTTCACAATGGCAGCACACTGAGTGTGGGCTCTCGATGGTGTTTCAGAGCCTCCCACACAATGTTCTCAAGGGCAGCACACTGACTGGGGGCTCTCAATGGTGTTTCAGAGCCTCCAACAGAATGTTCTCAAGGGCAGCACACTGACCGTGGGCTCTTGATGCTGTTTCAGAGGCTCCAATGTTCGCTCCTCTCTCATCTCACTCTCTTTGGGCTCTTGCTCTCATTTGGCTTTGCCCGATCCTCCTCTCCCAAGCATGTTTGGGATCAAGAGTATGCGTGCACAGCAGTGAAAATTGCTGTGGTCAAGGGGTTAGAAGGCCCCACTGGGAGTGACCGTGGAAGGCCCCACTGGAGGAGGCCATTGAATACCTGAAGGCAATCAAGAAGAGTATAGATACAACAGTTAGTTCTGAAAAGGTAACTCATGAACTATGTTTGTGTAATAGAGCCAATCACATGCATGTAGAGGTGTCAGGCCTAAAGCAGACATGAAGAACTGCTTGTTGAAATCAGAACATCAACCAAAATTGTCAATCCAATGCCAGGAGATGTTTTCGAGACCAAAACTTTGTGTTCCGAGAGAGATTAGGTAAGTGAGTGAGTTTTCAAAGCTGTGCCTCACTGGGATGCCCATTCTCTTGGAAAAGTATGCTTGAGCAAGAGGAAGTCTCTTTTTGTTCTGGGACTGATACACTCTCTCAAAATAGTTTGACAATTCTGCACTTCTGAGCACATGGAGATGTTTAGATTAAAGGACAAGAGATTGCTATCCTCTGGTATCATTGGGAAGGCCTTTGTCAATCCATAGGGGGTGGTATGACCAATTGCTTCCTCCAAGGAAGAGCTGTCTGGGAATTTTGCTGGAGCCTTCTCCTCACAGTGGTGTACCTGGTGTGTGCACACCAAAAGCCAGATTCTGCTGTTCCTTCTTCTACTCTAAGTGCCTGTTGCCTGATGCAGAGTTCCCTGGGAGTGCAGTGTTTGCCCCGTGATTATGCAGTAAGTGCTCTTCAAACTCTTACACTGCCTTGCAGCACATTGCCTCTGAGATGATAGTCCAAATTAATTTCAGGATGAAATTAAGTTCATCTTTTGGCTTACCTTGCATATATCCTGGGATCTCCGACAGCTTCCTCCCATGTCCCCTCTCCCCATCTGTATTTTCCTACACACAACAAGTTCAGTTTTCTGGTTAATTCTATTTGTGGTGGTTTGGCCGTGACGGGGGGGCTACTAAAGCTGCTCTCTATCGCTCCCCTTCGTAGATGGACAGGGGGGAAGGGAAAATAGCAAAGGCCAGTAATAAGGTAGAAGGAATTTAATACTGCTAAGGACAAGCAAAGGCCGCCCCAGAAGCACAAGCAAAGAGAGGTTATTCTCCACTTACCATCAGCAGATGACCTTGGGTCACTCTCGGCAAGCAGGGTTCTGCGCCTAGCAGTGGCTCTGAAGGACAGATGCCAGGGACGCCACACTTGCTTCTCTCACTTCAGGTAGCCATCAGAGCTGGCCAGTGCCCTGTTCTCAATAGCAGCACACTGACCGTGGCCTCTCAATGCTGTTTCAGCAGCTCCAGTGCCCTGTTCACAATGGCAGCACACTGAGTGTGGGCTCTGGATGGTGTTTCAGAGCCTCCCACACAATGTTCTCAAGGGCAGCACACTGACTGGGGGCTCTCAATGGTGTTTCAGAGCCTCCAACAGAATGTTCTCAAGGGCAGCACACTGACCGTGGGCTCTTGATGCTGTTTCAGAGGCTCCAATGTTCGCTCCTCTCTCATCTCACTCTCTTTGGGCTCTTGCTCTCATTTGGCTTTGCCCGATCCTCCTCTCCCAAGCATGTTTGGGATCAAGAGTATGCGTGCACAGCAGTGAAAATTGCTGTGGTCAAGGGGTTAGAAGGCCCCACTGGGAGTGACCGTGGAAGGCCCCACTGGAGGAGGCCATTGAATACCTGAAGGCAATCAAGAAGAGTTATAGATACAACAGTTAGTTCTGAAAAGGTAACTCATGAACTATGTTTGTGTAATAGAGCCAATCACATGCATGTAGAGGTGTCAGGCCTAAAGCAGACATGAAGAACTGCTTGTTGAAATCAGAACATCAACCAAAATTGTCAATCCAATGCCAGGAGATGTTTTCGAGACCAAAACTTTGTGTTCCGAGAGAGATTAGGTAAGTGAGTGAGTTTTCAAAGCTGTGCCTCACTGGGATGCCCATTCTCTTGGAAAAGTATGCTTGAGCAAGAGGAAGTCTCTTTTTGTTCTGGGACTGATACACTCTCTCAAAATAGTTTGACAATTCTGCACTTCTGAGCACATGGAGATGTTTAGATTAAAGGACAAGAGATTGCTATCCTCTGGTATCATTGGGAAGGCCTTTGTCAATCCATAGGGGGTGGTATGACCAATTGCTTCCTCCAAGGAAGAGCTGTCTGGGAATTTTGCTGGAGCCTTCTCCTCACAGTGGTGTACCTGGTGTGTGCACACCAAAAGCCAGATTCTGCTGTTCCTTCTTCTACTCTAAGTGCCTGTTGCCTGATGCAGAGTTCCCTGGGAGTGCAGTGTTTGCCCCGTGATTATGCAGTAAGTGCTCTTCAAACTCTTACACTGCCTTGCAGCACATTGCCTCTGAGATGATAGTCCAAATTAATTTCAGGATGAAATTAAGTTCATCTTTTGGCTTACCTTGCATATATCCTGGGATCTCCGACAGCTTCCTCCCATGTCCCCTCTCCCCATCTGTATTTTCCTACACACAACAAGTTCAGTTTTCTGGTTAATTCTATTTGTGGTGGTTTGGCCGTGACGGGGGGGCTACTAAAGCTGCTCTCTATCGCTCCCCTTCGTAGATGGACAGGGGGGAAGGGAAAATAGCAAAGGCCAGTAATAAGGTAGAAGGAATTTAATACTGCTAAGGACAAGCAAAGGCCGCCCCAGAAGCACAAGCAAAGAGAGGTTATTCTCCACTTACCATCAGTAGATGACCTTGGGTCACTCTCGGCAAGCAGGGTTCTGCGCCCAGCAGTGGCTCTGAAGGACAGATGCCAGGGACGCCACACTTCCTTCTCTCACTTCAAGTCGACAGCAGAGCTGGCCTCACATGGCACAACCTACAATGATCAAGAGATCATAAATGTGCTTTCCTGTCTATGGCCTGAACTACAGTCAGAGTACTTAGGAAGTGGAGCTGGACCTGGATTCTGATCAAAAAAGCTTCCCAAAGCTGCCAAAATCTTATGAACAAGGCTCCAGGAGGCAGCATGAGCTGTCCCTGTCCCAACTTAGGCCTGCTGCCCAAAAAGGAGAGCAGGGCTTGGAAGAGCAGGGCTCTTGTGGAGCCTGCAACAGCCAGGCCCCCTGAGCTGACTGAGTCTTTGATCATTTTTCACACTGATCAGAGGTCTTGGCAGTGTTCAGCCATATGCTGTCTCTGGATTTCCATAGGAGGTGTTCGAAATGCATCCTTGAGCAGCATCTCTTGCACTGCACAACTGCTGTTAGGCCACTGCTTCTCCAGAATGTGGCACGGACAGATGAGTGTGTGTCTTGAACTGGAGCCACACTGAAGGTCTTGCCACCTCACCCGGTTTGCCCAAGGGTAATGCTGTAGGGTTCAGGTTCCTGAATGAGTGAGATTAGCAATCTAATCCTTTTTTTTTTTCCCCTGAGGTAACATCAACACATAAATTTTTAAAGGGTTATTAAAAAACATATTTACAAGAATCTGAAGTAATTTTTAAAACAATTCTTTTGTTTAAGGTCTTTATCATAAAGGACTGAGTGTGCAACTGACACCTGCTATTGATGCCTCAATGTACAATTTTGTCCAGGTGCCAAACAGTTTGTCTAGTCAGATGGTGTTTTCTGCCCGTGCAAGATCATTAAAGCCAAAGCCTGTTGTGATGCTGTAGAAAAAACAGAACCAACAGACAAGCAAACAAAAAACCCCCACATGGGCACTTGGGCCATACTACAAATGAAGTGGTAGGGAAAGAAATATTTTTCCTGGCCAATGAAAAACAAAAGGCACTTTTTAGCTGCAGCAGGCAGGAGGTCTGGCCGTAGGGCAGCGCCTTCGTCTTGTAGCAACGTGACTGAGGCAATGCCATCCCGGCTTCCTTCAAGTCCTGGAAGCACTCTGCAACTTTCTCCACATCTAGGTAGGAGTGGGTACAGAGGATGTCTAGGACACTGGGTGCCTTCTTTATCCTCTTCAGCTGCTTCCTAGTGTGGGGAGGAAGTGTAGCCTGTTCTGTCCCCCACAGCTGCATGCCAGGTCCACACAGATGCAGGAGTTTATGGCTGGCATCTGCTCCCTCCTGCCCAGTGGCTGCAGGCAGAACATGTGCCCAGTCGGGGGGCTCCAGGGGCACAAGCAGCTGGTAGATAGCATCATCGGCCTCACAGGGACCCTGATCATCTGAATGAGCTGTCCACACAAATGGCCACTGCTTCTGCAGAATATGGCATGGACGGGTGAGCGTGTGCCTTGAATTGGAATCACTGATCAAAGGTCTTGCCACCTCAGTGGGTTTGCCCAAGGGTAACGCTGAGGGTTCTGAGGGCTTGCTTTGCCTGTGACTCCCCAGGAGAGACTAAGGAAGCCACAGCACAGCTCCTGCCGGCACAGGCAACATACAGAAATGTGGAGGGGTAGAATTTCTTGTGATTGCCCCGTGGCAGGAGCCCAAGGTCAGGAAGCCTTACTTACAAAATTGGTGAAATGAACTCCTTCCACATCAGCTCTTCTGCCCATGTGCTCAGCCCAACTCCGTGGGAGGGGAGCAGTCAGCAAACTAGAGCCACGCTTCCCTGCAAAGCAAAACACAGACACAGCTGCAGCATTTGCTCAAACACCACAATTCTTGACATCTATGAAGCCAGGGGAAAAGATCCCAGAAGAAATGGATGCTGTGGAAGAGGCAAGGACAGTCATGTGCAGGTGGTGACACACACCTGTGGTGGGCGCAGCTCAGTGCGTGACTGGAGATGCTCGTCTGCTGGTGGAGAGCCCTTTGTACAGCCTGTTCAGGAGCCTGTCCTGAATGTCCTCAAACTGTCTCAATGCCTTGGTATGGGCAGCCTGATCCTGCACCAGATGCTCCAAGAGGTTGTAGAGCTCAGACATTTGGTAGTTTGGAGGCAACTTGATCTCCTTGGGCATCTCTGCGTTGCCCAAGAAGAAGAAGTTGAGCTGCTTCTGTTCCAGACAGCAGCGCAGGTGCCTCATGATATCTGCCAGGCGCATGAGGCAGTCCCGTCTGCACCATCCTGACACGGGGGTGGTGTTGAGGAGGTGCATGACAACTGTCTTGAGGATATAGGGGGAAATGTCTGTGCCCTCCAGGACCGAGGTGCAGAGATGAAGGCATTTGAGGTGGAAGCTGCCTCGTGGGACTTGTCTGGCCATATGTCTGAAGAACTTCCCCTCTGCCACAAGGGAGTTTATTCTCCACACTGTGCTTGGGGTCTTGGTGTCCGCTTCAGGAGGGCTGCTGAGGAAGATATCCGAGTCCCCTTGCTGCACCCCAAACATGATCTCGAGAGTGAGTTCACTGCCAAAGTTACTTTTCAGCTGCAGCAGGCAGGAGGTCTGGCTGTAGGGCAGCACCTTCATCCTGTAGCAACGTGACTGAGGCAATGCCACCCACACTTTCTTCACCCAATCCTGGAACCACTCTGCAACTTTCCCCACATCCAGGTAGGAGTGGGTACAGAGGATGTCTAGGAGGTGGGGTGCCTTCTTTCCCTTCTGCAGCTGCTTCTTAGTGCTGTGGAGGAAGCACAGACTGTTCTGTCCCCCACAGCTGCATTCCAGGACCACACGGATGCGGGACTCTATGGCTGCTATCCACCACCCCCCGTCCGTTGGCTCCAGGCAGAACCTGTACCCAGTGGGGGGCTTCAGGGGCACAAGCAGCTGGTAGACAACATCGTCCGTCTCAAAGGGACTCCATCCTTCAAAGCCACTGCCCACCCCAATGGCCTCCTGCAGCACTGGCAAGAAAGTATTGGACAGGCGTATTCGCAAGACCTGCAGGAGGTCATCCACCAGCCCCTTCACCACCTCGCTCCTGGAGATTGTTTCCTGCACAGGCCACTGGTTGCACACGTCATGGCAGGAAAGGATGGCAAAAATCCTGTCTTCTTCATCAATTTCTTCCTCCTCCTCCTCATCTGTGCTGCTGTCTGAAACCTCCTCCGCGCCACAGACTGAGTTTGTCTCCCTGCGTCTTTTCCTGAGCCGCCAGCAGAGCCAAACCAGGAGGACTAGCACTCCGGCAATGGCAGCAAAGAGCACAGCTCCCCAGGTTGTGATGCTCTGCTCCTGAAGCCTCTGCTGCAGGATCATGGGGACCAGGCTCCGCTGTGCTTGGCTTCTCCTCTCCATCTCCTCCATCAGGCGAGTCATCTCCTGCTTCATCTCCATCTTGTGCTCCTCCATGCGCTTCCAGGTGGCCTCATCCAGCTTCTCATGAACCTTTGCTGAGAAGAGGATAAAGCCTTGCAGAAGCAAAGCAAGGAACTTTGTAGCAGCCATGGCCTACAGGAGAAGGGAGAGAAAGAATTGAGTGGGGCTAGGAAGGAGAGAGTTCTGTTTAGACAGCAAGTAGAGGAGCTGCAAGGAAGTGGAGAGGGGTAGGAGCTGAAGGGCTGCAGGCAGCGGGGATGCAGCCAGGCTCTTCATCCAGCCCCAGCATCAGCAGCACCCAGCTGAGGGTGCTCCTGTGAGCAGCTGGTGCCTTAGTGGAAGGTGAGGCCTTCTATGCCCCAGGGAGCTAGCCCTCTGCCTTGGCTCTCCTCCACCTCCCCTCCCTACACCCACACTTACTGTTAGCCGAAGCTCTACTGAGGCACTGCTGCCCAGTGAGGCGTTTATAGCTGCTCACCCCTCCTGATGTCACAAACACAAGTGCCAGGTGGAGTTGCCAGGAGCACTGGCCGTGTGCACTGGCCCAATTCAGTGACTCACAGACACCCAAGGCAGCCCCGCCCACTGGCCCCGCCCACTGGCCCCCATCAGCCTCAGCCCAGGTCAGGGACTCACGGCCACCCAGGGCAGCCCAAGCCCTGACCCCTACCAAGTGCAAAGCTGCCATGGAGGAGGCGGTGCCCGGGGACTCCTCTTCCCAAGCGGAGAGAGAGCTCAAAGAGCCTTACAAAAACTCAGATCAGGGCACATGATCCTGGCACCTGCTCTTGTTCCTTGAGGTGCCATCTGCAGAGGGAGAATTGTCTGCCTTGCTGCTGGCTCCTTTGATTGTGGTTGTGGCTGTGCTCTTGGTGCCTTCATCACACAAATGGTGGCATGCTGGTGCTGTGTCATGTGATGGCAGGATGGGGCCTGACAGCAGGAGGCAGCATGATCAAAGAGCTTGTCAGTCTTGGGCCTTACATTCTCATTGGATTTGCACTTCAGGGGTCCCAAAATGCAGCTAGGAGAGCACCTCTTGCACTGCACAACTGCTGTTAGTGCCCTGCTTCTCCAAAACATGTCAGAGCCAGAGTGAGCTTGTGCCTTGGATTGCAACCACACTGATGGAAGATCTTGCCACCTCACTGGGGTTGCCCCAGGGTCCTGCTGTAGGGCTCCAAGGCCTTGCTGTGCCTGTGATTCCCCAGGATAGACCAAGGAACCCACTTCACGCTTTCTGCCTGCACAGGCAATGCTGTAATGCTGTGGAAGGACAGAATGTCTTGGGATTGCCCCATGGCAGAAGCAGGGCGTGGGCAGGGGACCTTACATACAGAACTGGTGAAGCCCAGCCCACCACATCAGCTCTTCTGCCAGCGTGCTCAGCCTGACTCTGTGGCAGCTGAGCAGTCAGCCACCTGTGCCCACAGTTCCCAATACAACACAGTACAGACACAGGGGCAGCATTTGCTCCAACACAACATTTATTTACAGCTGTGCGCAGAGGAAGGAGTGGAAGCCCCGGAAGAGGCAGGGGGTGGTCAGTGTCCAGGTGATGACTGGGCCTCTCTCTCCTTGCAATGGCCTCTTCTGCAGCATCAGTGCAGAAGTCTGTCAGTGCTAGCACTGGATAATCAGCTGATTTGCTTGAAGGGTTCAGAGGGATCCTTTAGTGGTGTCCCTGAAGATGCTTCTGTCACTTCAGAAGAGCTGCAAGTTAAACCATGGACCCCCATGGAAAAGAGCATTTTATTCCTGACCGCTGCAAGCCTTAGGCCTCGTGTGAGGATTTTTGCCACATTTCTGTGTACACATACAAAAAAATAGATAAAAATGCCAAGGCCAAAGGAAAACACGTGTACCTTTCTTTCCTAAAGTCGGATCTGTCGTTACTTTGATGAAGAAATTGGTTCTACTGGGGGCAGGATTAAGGAAAATCATTCAGAATATCCTGTCTAGAATAGAAAAATGAAAGCTTGATTCTCCCTCTGTTAAAACAGCTTGTCTGAAGACATAGCAAAGTGCATAAAGGGGAAGAGGTCCTACAAGAAAACTGTAAGAGTGTGTGGCAGATTGGCCTTGCGTGGGGGCCAAATGCCCACCAAAGCCACTCTATCACTCCCCTTCTTAGACGGCCAGGGGAGAGGGGAGAAATTAGCAAGAGGCTGGTGTTGCAGTTTGGGCTGGGTGCCCTCTGCTACATGAGGTGCTTCCTGTGTCCAGAGGTCCAGCCCAGGGGGTGGACACAGGAAACTCGGTATTTCTAGCATAATTCTCTGCACCACTAGAAGATCCAGTGGGAGGTCTAGCACCTCCTCTTTCTTCCTCACCGTCGCCCGGTAACTGGGGGAGATGTTGTCTCCCGGCCGTGGGCCTGGCTAGGCCCAAGGCCACGTTGGGGATGGGCAGTCTCAGATCGGGCCAGCTGAGACTAGCCTCGCAGTGGGGAGGGGGGAAGAAGGAGCCCTGGGGGGTCTTGGATGTACCCCCAGGTGGGGATGGGATCTTCCTGGGTATGTTGTGGGATTTTCTTTTGTCACTGCTTCTGGCTCTCTGTAAACATTCACTGCTTGTTCGTTGAAACTTTCCATCACTTTTGCAATCCCTTTGTCTGTAAAACTCCCAGAACCTGCTAAATTCCCTAAGGGAATAGAAACCAATAGAAATTTCTATTTTAAATGTGGTCTGACAGAACAGCAGTATGATCAATGCATTGAGGCCATTGGACTGTACAGGTGAACAAGACCTGGCTGTTTAGTGCAGATCACTTGTAGTTGGTCTTCCTATTGGGTTTTGTCATTCAGACCTGGAAGATGTTTGTCATTCCTATGAGGTCTTTGAGGTCCTCCTACTGCTCTAAGAAGAAACACCCATTTTGTGCCTCACTCTAAAAACACGGGAGGAGAACAAGCACAACGTGTTCCTACTTCAACAGCAGTATGTTTTCATTCAGAGCCCTCTCTTTGGTTCCTGCTTAAAAGACAAACTCAGTCCCTTGTAGTCGTAGAGCTAAGTTAAAATCCCTTAGCTTAGTTTTCACCTACAGTGTCAGATGAAGGAACAGCATGAAAACATGCCTTATGTTGACCTCAGCATTGTGTGATTTCAGAGCTGGTTCATGTTAACTTCCAGCCCTGGGGGAATGCCTGCTGTGAAACTAGTTCTTCTACGTAGTTCTGAGTGTCTTGGTGAGTGAAACTCTCCTAAATGCATCCAGCGTGCTCAGCCTGACTCTGTGGCAGCGGAGCAGTCAGCAACCTGTGCCCACAGTTCCCAGTACAGGGAAGAGAGGATGTCTAGGACACTGGGTGCCTTCTTGAGCTTCTTCAGCTGCTTCTTAGTGCTGTGGAGGAAGCACAGACTGCTCTGTCCCCCACAGCTGCATTCCAGGACCACACAGATGCGGGACTGTCTGGCTGCTATCCACCACCCCCTGTTCATTGGCTCCAGGCAGAACCTGTACCCAGTGGGAGGCTTCCGGGGCAGAAGCAGCTGGTAGACAACATGGAGAGCTGTTTCTCCATCTGGAATGGGATGGAAGGATGGAGAGTGTCTGATTTGGTGGAGGGTCTGCTGGTATTCTGTGATCTTCACTGCTGCTCTGCTGTGGCTTCATCTTCAGCCTTGGTTACAGCTTTGGTAGCTGAGCAGAGAGCTCGCTGCGCACATCCACCCTGCTCGGCCAGTGGCCAGTGGCCATTAACCTGGGGGGTGATGCAGGGGAGTCCCCAAAGCTGCCGTGGTCTCCAGAGGTGTTGGGCGGTCTCGATGGTCTCTGCCCATCTCCGATGGTCTCCAGAGGTCTGTACCGGCGTGGCTCGTTGCACTCCCTTGGCCCCAAGGCCAGGCCCCAGAGTAGCCTGGGTGGAGGGGCAGGGCAGCAGGGCAGGGCAGGGCAGGGCAGCGCAGCAGGCTCCGGCGGGCTCCGGCTCCCTCCGATGGTGTGCGGCCGTCTTGATGGTGTGCGGTGTTGCCTTGGGTTGCCTTCGCTCTCCAGGGGAGTGGCGCCGGTGCAGTGGGGCTGCTAGCAGCAGATGGCAGCCGCTCTCCTTACCTCTTCTCCAGGGCTGAGGGCAGAGGACGTCCTGATGCCCTTCATGCGGGGCGGGCTAAGGGGTGTGAGGGCAGGGCTTGGCTGCGGCCGGGCGAGGTGTGGGAGGTGCCCGACACCGCTGGGGCTGGGGCTGGGGCTGGGCCTGCCTACAGCCGGTGCCGTGGTACGGGCCGCTGCTTCTGCTTTAGAGCCAGGGGTTTGGAGGGTGTGAGGGAGCCCCCGGCGGTCCTGCGGCTCTTTGGGCCCCGTGGGGCAAGAGGCAGGGTGGCGTAGTGACCTGTGAAGCTAGCTATGGGTGAGGAGGATGGATCCACTGGCATTGCCTGGGGCTGGTTTGGAAGGGGATCCACCTCCATGGCCTCTTGATGCTCCGAAGGTGCAGTCATCCATGTGTTCACCTCCATGGGCTCCTGTCCATTCTCTGGGGATTTGGCTTCCATGGGCTGGATGCACGTGCTGCAGCTGTTGCTGCTCTTGTCAGTCCTCTGCGGGTTTTGGAAGAGTGAAGATATCACCAGACCTTGCAGCGACCTCAGTTGCCCCTCTGCCAGTGGGCCTCTCACCCTGCCTGAGAAATTCCAGTCAGCCCTTCTCAATCATCCACCTGGCTATGGCCTCTCAGACTCATTTCAGAGGCTCCGATGGTCTCTTCTTAATGGCAGCACGCTGACCAAGGGCTCTCAGTGGTGTTTCAGAGGCTCCAACACAATGTTCTCCATGGCAGCACACTGACCGAGAGCTCTCAGTGGTGTTTCAGCAGCTCCAACACAATGTTCTCCATGGCAGCACACTGAACGTGGGCTCTTGATGGTGTTTCAGCAGCACCAGTGCCCTGTTCTCAATGGCAGCACACTGACTGTGGGCTCTTGATGGTGTTTTAGGAGCTCCAATGCCCTGTTCTCAATGGCACCACATTACCCATGGGCTCTCAAGGGTGTTTCAGAGCCTCCCATGCAGTGTTCTCAAAGGCACCACACTGACCGTGGGCTCTTGATGGTGTTTCAGCAGCTCCAGTGCCCTGTTCTCAATGGCAGCACACTGACCGTGGGCTCTTGATGGTGTTTCAGAGGCTCCAATGTTCGCTCCTCTCTCATCTCACTGACTTTGGGCTCTTGCTCTCACTTGGCTTTGCTCTCACTTGACTTTCAGTAGCTCCAGTGCCTCCTGATGGTTTTTCAGAGGCTTCAATGTTCGCTCCTCTCTCATCTCACTGACTTTGGGCTCTTGCTCTCACTTGGCTTTGCTCTCACTTGACTTTCAGTAGCTCCAGTGCCTCCTGATGGTTTTTCAGAGGCTTCAATGTTCGCTCCTCTCTCATCTCACTGACTTTGGGCTCTTGCTCTCACTTGGCTTTGCTCTCATTTGATTTTAGTAGCGCCAGTGCCTCTTGATGGCTTTTCAGAGGTTCCAAAGTGAAAATTGCTGTGGCCAAGGGGTGAGAAGGCCCCACTGGGAGTGACCGTGGAAGGCCCCACTGGAGGAGGCCATTTCATACCTGAAGGCAATCAGGAAGAGGTATAGATACAGCAGTTAGTTTTGAAAAGGTAAATAATGAACTATTTTTGTGTAATAGAGCAAATCACATGCATGTAGAGGTGTCAGGCCTAAAGCAGACATGAAGAACTGCTTGTTGAAATCAGAACATACAAAAAAATTGTCAAACCAATGCCAGGAGATGTTTTCGAGGCCAAAACTTTCTGTTCTTTTGGCTTACCTTCCATATGTCCTGGGTTCTCCGACAGTTATAATCATTTACTTCTCCATCTCACTTTAATTACAGCTTATGAAAAAAAAAAAGGAAAGCAGTGAGTCCTAGCTTCCTCCCCTGTCCCCTCTCCCCATCTGTATTTTCCTACACACAACAAGTTCAGTTTTCTGGTTAATTCTATTTGTGGTGGTTTGGCCATGACGGGGGGGCTACTAAAGCTGCTCTCTATCGCTCCCCTTCGTAGATGGACAGGGGGGAAGGGAAAATAGCAAAGGCCAGTAATAAGGTAGAAGGAATTTAATACTGCTAAGGACAAGCAAAGGCCGCCCCAGAAGCACAAGCAAAGAGAGGTTATTCTCCACTTACCATCAGCAGATGACCTTGGGTCACTCTCGGCCAGCAGGGTTCTGCGCCTAGCAGTGGCTCAGAAGGACAGATGCCAGGGACGCCACACTTGCTTCTCTCACTTCAGGTAGCCATCAGAGCTGGCCAGTGCCCTGTTCTCAATAGCAGCACACTGACCGTGGCCTCTCAATGCTGTTTCAGCAGCTCCAGTGCCCTGTTCACAATGGCAGCACACTGAGTGTGGGCTCTCGATGGTGTTTCAGAGCCTCCCACACAATGTTCTCAAGGGCAGCACACTGACTGGGGGCTCTCAATGGTGTTTCAGAGCCTCCAACAGAATGTTCTCAAGGGCAGCACACTGACCGTGGGCTCTTGATGCTGTTTCAGAGGCTCCAATGTTCGCTCCTCTCTCATCTCACTCTCTTTGGGCTCTTGCTCTCATTTGGCTTTGCCCGATCCTCCTCTCCCAAGCATGTTTGGGATCAAGAGTATGCGTGCACAGCAGTGAAAATTGCTGTGGTCAAGGGGTTAGAAGGCCCCACTGGGAGTGACCGTGGAAGGCCCCACTGGAGGAGGCCATTGAATACCTGAAGGCAATCAAGAAGAGTTATAGATACAACAGTTAGTTCTGAAAAGGTAACTCATGAACTATGTTTGTGTAATAGAGCCAATCACATGCATGTAGAGGTGTCAGGCCTAAAGCAGACATGAAGAACTGCTTGTTGAAATCAGAACATCAACCAAAATTGTCAATCCAATGCCAGGAGATGTTTTCGAGACCAAAACTTTGTGTTCCGAGAGAGATTAGGTAAGTGAGTGAGTTTTCAAAGCTGTGCCTCACTGGGATGCCCATTCTCTTGGAAAAGTATGCTTGAGCAAGAGGAAGTCTCTTTTTGTTCTGGGACTGATACACTCTCTCAAAATAGTTTGACAATTCTGCACTTCTGAGCACATGGAGATGTTTAGATTAAAGGACAAGAGATTGCTATCCTCTGGTATCATTGGGAAGGCCTTTGTCAATCCATAGGGGGTGGTATGACCAATTGCTTCCTCCAAGGAAGAGCTGTCTGGCAATTTTGCTGGAGCCTTCTCCTCACAGTGGTGTACCTGGTGTGTGCACACCAAAAGCCAGATTCTGCTGTTCCTTCTTCTACTCTAAGTGCCTGTTGCCTGATGCAGAGTTCCCTGGGAGTGCAGTGTTTGCCCCGTGATTATGCAGTAAGTGCTCTTCAAACTCTTACACTGCCTTGCAGCACATTGCCTCTGAGATGATAGTCCAAATTAATTTCAGGATGAAATTAAGTTCATCTTTTGGCTTACCTTGCATATATCCTGGGATCTCCGACAGCTTCCTCCCATGTCCCCTCTCCCCATCTGTATTTTCCTACACACAACAAGTTCAGTTTTCTGGTTAATTCTATTTGTGGTGGTTTGGCCGTGACGGGGGGGCTACTAAAGCTGCTCTCTATCGCTCCCCTTCGTAGATGGACAGGGGGGAAGGGAAAATAGCAAAGGCCAGTAATAAGGTAGAAGGAATTTAATACTGCTAAGGACAAGCAAAGGCCGCCCCAGAAGCACAAGCAAAGAGAGGTTATTCTCCACTTACCATCAGCAGATGACCTTGGGTCACTCTCGGCAAGCAGGGTTCTGCGCCTAGCAGTGGCTCTGAAGGACAGATGCCAGGGACGCCACACTTGCTTCTCTCACTTCAGGTAGCCATCAGAGCTGGCCAGTGCCCTGTTCTCAATAGCAGCACACTGACCGTGGCCTCTCAATGCTGTTTCAGCAGCTCCAGTGCCCTGTTCACAATGGCAGCACACTGAGTGTGGGCTCTCGATGGTGTTTCAGAGCCTCCCACACAATGTTCTCAAGGGCAGCACACTGACTGGGGGCTCTCAATGGTGTTTCAGAGCCTCCAACAGAATGTTCTCAAGGGCAGCACACTGACCGTGGGCTCTTGATGCTGTTTCAGAGGCTCCAATGTTCGCTCCTCTCTCATCTCACTCTCTTTGGGCTCTTGCTCTCATTTGGCTTTGCCCGATCCTCCTCTCCCAAGCATGTTTGGGATCAAGAGTATGCGTGCACAGCAGTGAAAATTGCTGTGGTCAAGGGGTTAGAAGGCCCCACTGGGAGTGACCGTGGAAGGCCCCACTGGAGGAGGCCATTGAATACCTGAAGGCAATCAAGAAGAGTTATAGATACAACAGTTAGTTCTGAAAAGGTAACTCATGAACTATGTTTGTGTAATAGAGCCAATCACATGCATGTAGAGGTGTCAGGCCTAAAGCAGACATGAAGAACTGCTTGTTGAAATCAGAACATCAACCAAAATTGTCAATCCAATGCCAGGAGATGTTTTCGAGACCAAAACTTTGTGTTCCGAGAGAGATTAGGTAAGTGAGTGAGTTTTCAAAGCTGTGCCTCACTGGGATGCCCATTCTCTTGGAAAAGTATGCTTGAGCAAGAGGAAGTCTCTTTTTGTTCTGGGACTGATACACTCTCTCAAAATAGTTTGACAATTCTGCACTTCTGAGCACATGGAGATGTTTAGATTAAAGGACAAGAGATTGCTATCCTCTGGTATCATTGGGAAGGCCTTTGTCAATCCATAGGGGGTGGTATGACCAATTGCTTCCTCCAAGGAAGAGCTGTCTGGGAATTTTGCTGGAGCCTTCTCCTCACAGTGGTGTACCTGGTGTGTGCACACCAAAAGCCAGATTCTGCTGTTCCTTCTTCTACTCTAAGTGCCTGTTGCCTGATGCAGAGTTCCCTGGGAGTGCAGTGTTTGCCCCGTGATTATGCAGTAAGTGCTCTTCAAACTCTTACACTGCCTTGCAGCACATTGCCTCTGAGATGATAGTCCAAATTAATTTCAGGATGAAATTAAGTTCATCTTTTGGCTTACCTTGCATATATCCTGGGATCTCCGACAGCTTCCTCCCATGTCCCCTCTCCCCATCTGTATTTTCCTACACACAACAAGTTCAGTTTTCTGGTTAATTCTATTTGTGGTGGTTTGGCCGTGACGGGGGGGCTACTAAAGCTGCTCTCTATCGCTCCCCTTCGTAGATGGACAGGGGGGAAGGGAAAATAGCAAAGGCCAGTAATAAGGTAGAAGGAATTTAATACTGCTAAGGACAAGCAAAGGCCGCCCCAGAAGCACAAGCAAAGAGAGGTTATTCTCCACTTACCATCAGCAGATGACCTTGGGTCACTCTCGGCAAGCAGGGTTCTGCGCCTAGCAGTGGCTCTGAAGGACAGATGCCAGGGACGCCACACTTGCTTCTCTCACTTCAGGTAGCCATCAGAGCTGGCCAGTGCCCTGTTCTCAATAGCAGCACACTGACCGTGGCCTCTCAATGCTGTTTCAGCAGCTCCAGTGCCCTGTTCACAATGGCAGCACACTGAGTGTGGGCTCTCGATGGTGTTTCAGAGCCTCCCACACAATGTTCTCAAGGGCAGCACACTGACTGGGGGCTCTCAATGGTGTTTCAGAGCCTCCAACAGAATGTTCTCAAGGGCAGCACACTGACCGTGGGCTCTTGATGCTGTTTCAGAGGCTCCAATGTTCGCTCCTCTCTCATCTCACTCTCTTTGGGCTCTTGCTCTCATTTGGCTTTGCCCGATCCTCCTCTCCCAAGCATGTTTGGGATCAAGAGTATGCGTGCACAGCAGTGAAAATTGCTGTGGTCAAGGGGTTAGAAGGCCCCACTGGGAGTGACCGTGGAAGGCCCCACTGGAGGAGGCCATTGAATACCTGAAGGCAATCAAGAAGAGTTATAGATACAACAGTTAGTTCTGAAAAGGTAACTCATGAACTATGTTTGTGTAATAGAGCCAATCACATGCATGTAGAGGTGTCAGGCCTAAAGCAGACATGAAGAACTGCTTGTTGAAATCAGAACATCAACCAAAATTGTCAATCCAATGCCAGGAGATGTTTTCGAGACCAAAACTTTGTGTTCCGAGAGAGATTAGGTAAGTGAGTGAGTTTTCAAAGCTGTGCCTCACTGGGATGCCCATTCTCTTGGAAAAGTATGCTTGAGCAAGAGGAAGTCTCTTTTTGTTCTGGGACTGATACACTCTCTCAAAATAGTTTGACAATTCTGCACTTCTGAGCACATGGAGATGTTTAGATTAAAGGACAAGAGATTGCTATCCTCTGGTATCATTGGGAAGGCCTTTGTCAATCCATAGGGGGTGGTATGACCAATTGCTTCCTCCAAGGAAGAGCTGTCTGGGAATTTTGCTGGAGCCTTCTCCTCACAGTGGTGTACCTGGTGTGTGCACACCAAAAGCCAGATTCTGCTGTTCCTTCTTCTACTCTAAGTGCCTGTTGCCTGATGCAGAGTTCCCTGGGAGTGCAGTGTTTGCCCCGTGATTATGCAGTAAGTGCTCTTCAAACTCTTACACTGCCTTGCAGCACATTGCCTCTGAGATGATAGTCCAAATTAATTTCAGGATGAAATTAAGTTCATCTTTTGGCTTACCTTGCATATATCCTGGGATCTCCGACAGCTTCCTCCCATGTCCCCTCTCCCCATCTGTATTTTCCTACACACAACAAGTTCAGTTTTCTGGTTAATTCTATTTGTGGTGGTTTGGCCGTGACGGGGGGGCTACTAAAGCTGCTCTCTATCGCTCCCCTTCGTAGATGGACAGGGGGGAAGGGAAAATAGCAAAGGCCAGTAATAAGGTAGAAGGAATTTAATACTGCTAAGGACAAGCAAAGGCCGCCCCAGAAGCACAAGCAAAGAGAGGTTATTCTCCACTTACCATCAGCAGATGACCTTGGGTCACTCTCGGCAAGCAGGGTTCTGCGCCTAGCAGTGGCTCTGAAGGACAGATGCCAGGGACGCCACACTTGCTTCTCTCACTTCAGGTAGCCATCAGAGCTGGCCAGTGCCCTGTTCTCAATAGCAGCACACTGACCGTGGCCTCTCAATGCTGTTTCAGCAGCTCCAGTGCCCTGTTCACAATGGCAGCACACTGAGTGTGGGCTCTCGATGGTGTTTCAGAGCCTCCCACACAATGTTCTCAAGGGCAGCACACTGACTGGGGGCTCTCAATGGTGTTTCAGAGCCTCCAACAGAATGTTCTCAAGGGCAGCACACTGACCGTGGGCTCTTGATGCTGTTTCAGAGGCTCCAATGTTCGCTCCTCTCTCATCTCACTCTCTTTGGGCTCTTGCTCTCATTTGGCTTTGCCCGATCCTCCTCTCCCAAGCATGTTTGGGATCAAGAGTATGCGTGCACAGCAGTGAAAATTGCTGTGGTCAAGGGGTTAGAAGGCCCCACTGGGAGTGACCGTGGAAGGCCCCACTGGAGGAGGCCATTGAATACCTGAAGGCAATCAAGAGGAGGTATAGATACAGCAGTTAGTTCTGAAAAGGTAACTCATGAACTATGTTTGTGTAATAGAGCCAATCACATGCATGTAGAGGTGTCAGGCCTAAAGCAGACATGAAGAACTGCTTGTTGAAATCAGAACATCAACCAAAATTGTCAATCCAATGCCAGGAGATGTTTTCGAGACCAAAACTTTGTGTTCCGAGAGAGATTAGGTAAGTGAGTGAGTTTTCAAAGCTGTGCCTCACTGGGATGCCCATTCTCTTGGAAAAGTATGCTTGAGCAAGAGGAAGTCTCTTTTTGTTCTGGGACTGATACACTCTCTCAAAATAGTTTGACAATTCTGCACTTCTGAGCACATGGAGATGTTTAGATTAAAGGACAAGAGATTGCTATCCTCTGGTATCATTGGGAAGGCCTTTGTCAATCCATAGGGGGTGGTATGACCAATTGCTTCCTCCAAGGAAGAGCTGTCTGGGAATTTTGCTGGAGCCTTCTCCTCACAGTGGTGTACCTGGTGTGTGCACACCAAAAGCCAGATTCTGCTGTTCCTTCTTCTACTCTAAGTGCCTGTTGCCTGATGCAGAGTTCCCTGGGAGTGCAGTGTTTGCCCCGTGATTATGCAGTAAGTGCTCTTCAAACTCTTACACTGCCTTGCAGCACATTGCCTCTGAGATGATAGTCCAAATTAATTTCAGGATGAAATTAAGTTCATCTTTTGGCTTACCTTGCATATATCCTGGGATCTCCGACAGCTTCCTCCCATGTCCCCTCTCCCCATCTGTATTTTCCTACACACAACAAGTTCAGTTTTCTGGTTAATTCTATTTGTGGTGGTTTGGCCGTGACGGGGGGGCTACTAAAGCTGCTCTCTATCGCTCCCCTTCGTAGATGGACAGGGGGGAAGGGAAAATAGCAAAGGCCAGTAATAAGGTAGAAGGAATTTAATACTGCTAAGGACAAGCAAAGGCCGCCCCAGAAGCACAAGCAAAGAGAGGTTATTCTCCACTTACCATCAGCAGATGACCTTGGGTCACTCTCGGCAAGCAGGGTTCTGCGCCTAGCAGTGGCTCTGAAGGACAGATGCCAGGGACGCCACACTTGCTTCTCTCACTTCAGGTAGCCATCAGAGCTGGCCAGTGCCCTGTTCTCAATAGCAGCACACTGACCGTGGCCTCTCAATGCTGTTTCAGCAGCTCCAGTGCCCTGTTCACAATGGCAGCACACTGAGTGTGGGCTCTCGATGGTGTTTCAGAGCCTCCCACACAATGTTCTCAAGGGCAGCACACTGACTGGGGGCTCTCAATGGTGTTTCAGAGCCTCCAACAGAATGTTCTCAAGGGCAGCACACTGACCGTGGGCTCTTGATGCTGTTTCAGAGGCTCCAATGTTCGCTCCTCTCTCATCTCACTCTCTTTGGGCTCTTGCTCTCATTTGGCTTTGCCCGATCCTCCTCTCCCAAGCATGTTTGGGATCAAGAGTATGCGTGCACAGCAGTGAAAATTGCTGTGGTCAAGGGGTTAGAAGGCCCCACTGGGAGTGACCGTGGAAGGCCCCACTGGAGGAGGCCATTGAATACCTGAAGGCAATCAAGAAGAGTTATAGATACAACAGTTAGTTCTGAAAAGGTAACTCATGAACTATGTTTGTGTAATAGAGCCAATCACATGCATGTAGAGGTGTCAGGCCTAAAGCAGACATGAAGAACTGCTTGTTGAAATCAGAACATCAACCAAAATTGTCAATCCAATGCCAGGAGATGTTTTCGAGACCAAAACTTTGTGTTCCGAGAGAGATTAGGTAAGTGAGTGAGTTTTCAAAGCTGTGCCTCACTGGGATGCCCATTCTCTTGGAAAAGTATGCTTGAGCAAGAGGAAGTCTCTTTTTGTTCTGGGACTGATACACTCTCTCAAAATAGTTTGACAATTCTGCACTTCTGAGCACATGGAGATGTTTAGATTAAAGGACAAGAGATTGCTATCCTCTGGTATCATTGGGAAGGCCTTTGTCAATCCATAGGGGGTGGTATGACCAATTGCTTCCTCCAAGGAAGAGCTGTCTGGGAATTTTGCTGGAGCCTTCTCCTCACAGTGGTGTACCTGGTGTGTGCACACCAAAAGCCAGATTCTGCTGTTCCTTCTTCTACTCTAAGTGCCTGTTGCCTGATGCAGAGTTCCCTGGGAGTGCAGTGTTTGCCCCGTGATTATGCAGTAAGTGCTCTTCAAACTCTTACACTGCCTTGCAGCACATTGCCTCTGAGATGATAGTCCAAATTAATTTCAGGATGAAATTAAGTTCATCTTTTGGCTTACCTTGCATATATCCTGGGATCTCCGACAGCTTCCTCCCATGTCCCCTCTCCCCATCTGTATTTTCCTACACACAACAAGTTCAGTTTTCTGGTTAATTCTATTTGTGGTGGTTTGGCCGTGACGGGGGGGCTACTAAAGCTGCTCTCTATCGCTCCCCTTCGTAGATGGACAGGGGGGAAGGGAAAATAGCAAAGGCCAGTAATAAGGTAGAAGGAATTTAATACTGCTAAGGACAAGCAAAGGCCGCCCCAGAAGCACAAGCAAAGAGAGGTTATTCTCCACTTACCATCAGCAGATGACCTTGGGTCACTCTCGGCAAGCAGGGTTCTGCGCCTAGCAGTGGCTCTGAAGGACAGATGCCAGGGACGCCACACTTGCTTCTCTCACTTCAGGTAGCCATCAGAGCTGGCCAGTGCCCTGTTCTCAATAGCAGCACACTGACCGTGGCCTCTCAATGCTGTTTCAGCAGCTCCAGTGCCCTGTTCACAATGGCAGCACACTGAGTGTGGGCTCTGGATGGTGTTTCAGAGCCTCCCACACAATGTTCTCAAGGGCAGCACACTGACTGGGGGCTCTCAATGGTGTTTCAGAGCCTCCAACAGAATGTTCTCAAGGGCAGCACACTGACCGTGGGCTCTTGATGCTGTTTCAGAGGCTCCAATGTTCGCTCCTCTCTCATCTCACTCTCTTTGGGCTCTTGCTCTCATTTGGCTTTGCCCGATCCTCCTCTCCCAAGCATGTTTGGGATCAAGAGTATGCGTGCACAGCAGTGAAAATTGCTGTGGTCAAGGGGTTAGAAGGCCCCACTGGGAGTGACCGTGGAAGGCCCCACTGGAGGAGGCCATTGAATACCTGAAGGCAATCAAGAAGAGTTATAGATACAACAGTTAGTTCTGAAAAGGTAACTCATGAACTATGTTTGTGTAATAGAGCCAATCACATGCATGTAGAGGTGTCAGGCCTAAAGCAGACATGAAGAACTGCTTGTTGAAATCAGAACATCAACCAAAATTGTCAATCCAATGCCAGGAGATGTTTTCGAGACCAAAACTTTGTGTTCCGAGAGAGATTAGGTAAGTGAGTGAGTTTTCAAAGCTGTGCCTCACTGGGATGCCCATTCTCTTGGAAAAGTATGCTTGAGCAAGAGGAAGTCTCTTTTTGTTCTGGGACTGATACACTCTCTCAAAATAGTTTGACAATTCTGCACTTCTGAGCACATGGAGATGTTTAGATTAAAGGACAAGAGATTGCTATCCTCTGGTATCATTGGGAAGGCCTTTGTCAATCCATAGGGGGTGGTATGACCAATTGCTTCCTCCAAGGAAGAGCTGTCTGGGAATTTTGCTGGAGCCTTCTCCTCACAGTGGTGTACCTGGTGTGTGCACACCAAAAGCCAGATTCTGCTGTTCCTTCTTCTACTCTAAGTGCCTGTTGCCTGATGCAGAGTTCCCTGGGAGTGCAGTGTTTGCCCCGTGATTATGCAGTAAGTGCTCTTCAAACTCTTACACTGCCTTGCAGCACATTGCCTCTGAGATGATAGTCCAAATTAATTTCAGGATGAAATTAAGTTCATCTTTTGGCTTACCTTGCATATATCCTGGGATCTCCGACAGCTTCCTCCCATGTCCCCTCTCCCCATCTGTATTTTCCTACACACAACAAGTTCAGTTTTCTGGTTAATTCTATTTGTGGTGGTTTGGCCGTGACGGGGGGGCTACTAAAGCTGCTCTCTATCGCTCCCCTTCGTAGATGGACAGGGGGGAAGGGAAAATAGCAAAGGCCAGTAATAAGGTAGAAGGAATTTAATACTGCTAAGGACAAGCAAAGGCCGCCCCAGAAGCACAAGCAAAGAGAGGTTATTCTCCACTTACCATCAGCAGATGACCTTGGGTCACTCTCGGCAAGCAGGGTTCTGCGCCTAGCAGTGGCTCTGAAGGACAGATGCCAGGGACGCCACACTTGCTTCTCTCACTTCAGGTAGCCATCAGAGCTGGCCAGTGCCCTGTTCTCAATAGCAGCACACTGACCGTGGCCTCTCAATGCTGTTTCAGCAGCTCCAGTGCCCTGTTCACAATGGCAGCACACTGAGTGTGGGCTCTGGATGGTGTTTCAGAGCCTCCCACACAATGTTCTCAAGGGCAGCACACTGACTGGGGCTCTCAATGGTGTTTCAGAGCCTCCAACAGAATGTTCTCAAGGGCAGCACACTGACCGTGGGCTCTTGATGCTGTTTCAGAGGCTCCAATGTTCGCTCCTCTCTCATCTCACTCTCTTTGGGCTCTTGCTCTCATTTGGCTTTGCCCGATCTCCTCTCCCAAGCATGTTTGGGATCAAGAGTATGCGTGCACAGCAGTGAAAATTGCTGTGGTCAAGGGGTTAGAAGGCCCCACTGGGAGTGACCGTGGAAGGCCCCACTGGAGGAGGCCATTGAATACCTGAAGGCAATCAAGAAGAGTTATAGATACAACAGTTAGTTCTGAAAAGGTAACTCATGAACTATGTTTGTGTAATAGAGCCAATCACATGCATGTAGAGGTGTCAGGCCTAAAGCAGACATGAAGAACTGCTTGTTGAAATCAGAACATCAACCAAAATTGTCAATCCAATGCCAGGAGATGTTTTCGAGACCAAAACTTTGTGTTCCGAGAGAGATTAGGTAAGTGAGTGAGTTTTCAAAGCTGTGCCTCACTGGGATGCCCATTCTCTTGGAAAAGTATGCTTGAGCAAGAGGAAGTCTCTTTTTGTTCTGGGACTGATACACTCTCTCAAAATAGTTTGACAATTCTGCACTTCTGAGCACATGGAGATGTTTAGATTAAAGGACAAGAGATTGCTATCCTCTGGTATCATTGGGAAGGCCTTTGTCAATCCATAGGGGGTGGTATGACCAATTGCTTCCTCCAAGGAAGAGCTGTCTGGGAATTTTGCTGGAGCCTTCTCCTCACAGTGGTGTACCTGGTGTGTGCACACCAAAAGCCAGATTCTGCTGTTCCTTCTTCTACTCTAAGTGCCTGTTGCCTGATGCAGAGTTCCCTGGGAGTGCAGTGTTTGCCCCGTGATTATGCAGTAAGTGCTCTTCAAACTCTTACACTGCCTTGCAGCACATTGCCTCTGAGATGATAGTCCAAATTAATTTCAGGATGAAATTAAGTTCATCTTTTGGCTTACCTTGCATATATCCTGGGATCTCCGACAGCTTCCTCCCATGTCCCCTCTCCCCATCTGTATTTTCCTACACACAACAAGTTCAGTTTTCTGGTTAATTCTATTTGTGGTGGTTTGGCCGTGACGGGGGGGCTACTAAAGCTGCTCTCTATCGCTCCCCTTCGTAGATGGACAGGGGGGAAGGGAAAATAGCAAAGGCCAGTAATAAGGTAGAAGGAATTTAATACTGCTAAGGACAAGCAAAGGCCGCCCCAGAAGCACAAGCAAAGAGAGGTTATTCTCCACTTACCATCAGTAGATGACCTTGGGTCACTCTCGGCAAGCAGGGTTCTGCGCCCAGCAGTGGCTCTGAAGGACAGATGCCAGGGACGCCACACTTGCTTCTCTCACTTCAGGTCGACAGCAGAGCTGGCCTCACATGGCACAATAGCACAATGATCAAGAGATCATCAATGTGCTTTCCTGTCCATGGCCTGAACTACAGTCAGAGTACTTAGGAAGTGGAGCTGGACCTGGATTCTGATCAACAAAGCTTCTCAAGGCTGCCAAAATCTATGACAAGGCTCCAGGAGGCAGCATGAGCTGTCCCTGTCCCAACTTAGGCCTGCTGCCCAAAAGAGAGCAGGGCTTGAAGAGCAGGGCTCTTGTGGAGCCTGCTCAACAGTCTTTGGGCTCTTGCTCTCATTTGATCTTTGCCATCCTCCTCTCCCAGCATGTTTGGGATCAAGAGTATGCGTGCACAGCATGAAAATTGCTGGATTCAATAGGGGTTTCGAAATGCATCCTGGAGCAGCATCTCTTGCACTGCACAACTGCTGTTAGGCCACTGCTTCTCCAGAATGGCAATCACAGATGAGTTATAGATAACTGGAGTTCTGAAGGTCTCATGAACTATGTTTGTGTTGAGCCAAGGGTAATGCTGTAGGGTTCAGGTTCCTGAAAGTGAGATGAAGAACTGCTTTTTTTTTTCAGAACATCAACACATAAATTTTTAAAGGGTTATTAAAAAACTTTGTTTACAAGAATCTGAACTAATTTTTAAAACTGTTCTTCACTGGGATGCCTTTATCATAAAGGACTGAGTGTGCAACTGACACCTGCTTTTGATGCCTCAATGTACAATTTAGTCCAGGTGCCAAACATTTGTCTAGTCATGATGGTGTTTTCTGCCCGTGCAAGATCATTAAAGCCAAAGCCTGTTGTGATGCTGTAGAAAAAACAGAACCAACAGACAAGCAAACAAAAACCCCCACATGGGCACTTGGCCATCCTACAAATGAAGTGGTAGGGAAAGAAATATTTTTCCTGGCCAATGAAAAACAAAAGGCACTTTTTAGCTGCAGCAGGCAGGAGGTCTGGCCGTAGGGCAGCGCCTTCGTCTTGTAGCAACGTGACTGAGGCAATGCCATCCCGGCTTCCTTCAAGTCCTGGAAGCACTCTGCAACTTTCTCCACATCTAGGTAGGAGTGGGTACAGAGGATGTCTAGGACACTGGGTGCCTTCTTTATCCTCTTCAGCTGCTTCCTAGTGTGGGGAGGAAGTGTAGCCTGTTCTGTCCCCCACAGCTGCATGCCAGGTCCACACAGATGCAGGAGTTTATGGCTGGCATCTGCTCCCTCCTGCCCAGTGGCTGCAGGCAGAACATGTGCCCAGTCGGGGGGCTCCAGGGGCACAAGCAGCTGGTAGATAGCATCATCGGCCTCACAGGGACCCTGATCATCTGAATGAGCTGTCCACACAAATGGCCACTGCTTCTGCAGAATATGGCATGGACGGGTGAGCGTGTGCCTTGAATTGGAATCACTGATCAAAGGTCTTGCCACCTCAGTGGGTTTGCCCAAGGGTAACGCTGAGGGTTCTGAGGGCTTGCTTTGCCTGTGACTCCCCAGGAGAGACTAAGGAAGCCACAGCACAGCTCCTGCCGGCACAGGCAACATACAGAAATGTGGAGGGGTAGAATTTCTTGTGATTGCCCCGTGGCAGGAGCCCAAGGTCAGGAAGCCTTACTTACAAAATTGGTGAAATGAACTCCTTCCACATCAGCTCTTCTGCCCATGTGCTCAGCCCAACTCCGTGGGAGGGGAGCAGTCAGCAAACTAGAGCCACGCTTCCCTGCAAAGCAAAACACAGACACAGCTGCAGCATTTGCTCAAACACCACAATTCTTGACATCTATGAAGCCAGGGGAAAAGATCCCAGAAGAAATGGATGCTGTGGAAGAGGCAAGGACAGTCATGTGCAGGTGGTGACACACACCTGTGGTGGGCGCAGCTCAGTGCGTGACTGGAGATGCTCGTCTGCTGGTGGAGAGCCCTTTGTACAGCCTGTTCAGGAGCCTGTCCTGAATGTCCTCAAACTGTCTCAATGCCTTGGTATGGGCAGCCTGATCCTGCACAGATGCTCCAAGAGGTTGTAGAGCTCAGACATTTGGTAGTTTGGAGGCAACTTGATCTCCTTGGGCATCTCTGCGTTGCCCAAGAAGAAGAAGTTGAGCTGCTTCTGTTCCAGACAGCAGCGCAGGTGCCTCATGATATCTGCCAGGCGCATGAGGCAGTCCCGTCTGCACCATCCTGACACGGGGGTGGTGTTGAGGAGGTGCATGACAACTGTCTTGAGGATATAGGGGGAAATGTCTGTGCCCTCCAGGACCGAGGTGCAGAGATGAAGGCATTTGAGGTGGAAGCTGCCTTGTGGGACTTGTCTGGCCATATGTCTGAAGAACTTCCCCTCTGCCACAAGGGAGTTTATTCTCCACACTGTGCTTGGGGTCTTGGTGTCCGCTTCAGGAGGGCTGCTGAGGAAGATATCCGAGTCCCTTGCTGCACCCCAAACATGATCTCGAGAGTGAGTTCACTGCCAAAGTTACTTTTCAGCTGCAGCAGGCAGGAGGTCTGGCTGTAGGGCAGCACCTTCATCCTGTAGCAACGTGACTGAGGCAATGCCACCCACACTTTCTTCACCCAATCCTGGAACCACTCTGCAACTTTCCCCACATCCAGGTAGGAGTGGGTACAGAGGATGTCTAGGAGGTGGGGTGCCTTCTTTCCCTTCTGCAGCTGCTTCTTAGTGCTGTGGAGGAAGCACAGACTGTTCTGTCCCCCACAGCTGCATTCCAGGACCACACGGATGCGGGACTCTATGGCTGCTATCCACCACCCCCCGTCCGTTGGCTCCAGGCAGAACCTGTACCCAGTGGGGGGCTTCAGGGGCACAAGCAGCTGGTAGACAACATCGTCCGTCTCAAAGGGACTCCATCCTTCAAAGCCACTGCCCACCCCAATGGCCTCCTGCAGCACTGGCAAGAAAGTATTGGACAGGCGTATTCGCAAGACCTGCAGGAGGTCATCCACCAGCCCCTTCACCACCTCGCTCCTGGAGATTGTTTCCTGCACAGGCCACTGGTTGCACACGTCATGGCAGGAAAGGATGGCAAAAATCCTGTCGTCAATTTCTTCCTCCTCCTCCTCATCTGTGCTGCTGTCTGAAACCTCCTCCGCGCCACAGACTGAGTTTGTCTCCCTGCGTCTTTTCCTGAGCCGCCAGCAGAGCCAAACCAGGAGGACTAGCACTCCGGCAATGGCAGCAAAGAGCACAGCTCCCCAGGTTGTGATGCTCTGCTCCTGAAGCCTCTGCTGCAGGATCATGGGGACCAGGCTCCGCTGTGCTTGGCTTCTCCTCTCCATCTCCTCCATCAGGCGAGTCATCTCCTGCTTCATCTCCATCTTGTGCTCCTCCATGCGCTTCCAGGTGGCCTCATCCAGCTTCTCATGAACCTTTGCTGAGAAGAGGATAAAGCCTTGCAGAAGCAAAGCAAGGAACTTTGTAGCAGCCATGGCCTACAGGAGAAGGGAGAGAAAGAATTGAGTGGGGCTAGGAAGGAGAGAGTTCTGTTTAGACAGCAAGTAGAGGAGCTGCAAGGAAGTGGAGAGGGGTAGGAGCTGAAGGGCTGCAGGCAGCGGGGATGCAGCCAGGCTCTTCATCCAGCCCCAGCATCAGCAGCACCCAGCTGAGGGTGCTCCTGTGAGCAGCTGGTGCCTTAGTGGAAGGTGAGGCCTTCTATGCCCCAGGGAGCTAGCCCTCTGCCTTGGCTCTCCTCCACCTCCCCTCCCTACACCCACACTTACTGTTAGCCGAAGCTCTACTGAGGCACTGCTGCCCAGTGAGGCGTTTATAGCTGCTCACCCCTCCTGATGTCACAAACACAAGTGCCAGGTGGAGTTGCCAGGAGCACTGGCCGTGTGCACTGGCCCAATTCAGTGACTCACAGACACCCAAGGCAGCCCCGCCCACTGGCCCCGCCCACTGGCCCACATCAGCCTCAGCCCAGGTCAGGGACTCACGGCCACCCAGGGCAGCCCAAGCCCTGACCCCTACCAAGTGCAAAGCCGCCATGGAGGAGGCGGTGCCCGGGGACTCCTCTTCCCAAGCGGAGAGAGAGCTCAAAGAGCCTTACAAAAACTCAGATCAGGGCACATGATCCTGGCACCTGCTCTTGTTCCTTGAGGTGCCATCTGCAGAGGGAGAATTGTCTGCCTTGCTGCTGGCTCCTTTGATTGTGGTTGTGGCTGTGCTCTTGGTGCCTTCATCACACAAATGGTGGCATGCTGGTGCTGTGTCATGTGATGGCAGGATGGGGCCTGACAGCAGGAGGCAGCATGATCAAAGAGCTTGTCAGTCTTGGGCCTTACATTCTCATTGGATTTGCACTTCAGGGGTCCCAAAATGCAGCTAGGAGAGCACCTCTTGCACTGCACAACTGCTGTTAGTGCCCTGCTTCTCCAAAACATGTCAGAGCCAGAGTGAGCTTGTGCCTTGGATTGCAACCACACTGATGGAAGATCTTGCCACCTCACTGGGGTTGCCCCAGGGTCCTGCTGTAGGGCTCCAAGGCCTTGCTGTGCCTGTGATTCCCCAGGATAGACCAAGGAACCCACTTCACGCTTTCTGCCTGCACAGGCAATGCTGTAATGCTGTGGAAGGACAGAATGTCTTGGGATTGCCCCATGGCAGAAGCAGGGCGTGGGCAGGGGACCTTACATACAGAACTGGTGAAGCCCAGCCCACCACATCAGCTCTTCTGCCAGCGTGCTCAGCCTGACTCTGTGGCAGCTGAGCAGTCAGCCACCGGTGCCCACAGTTCCCAATACAACACAGTACAGACACAGGGGCAGCATTTGCTCCAACACAACATTTATTTACAGCTGTGCGCAGAGGAAGGAGTGGAAGCCCCGGAAGAGGCAGGGGGTGGTCAGTGTCCAGGTGATGACTGGGCCTCTCTCTCCTTGCAATGGCCTCTTCTGCAGCATCAGTGCAGAAGTCTGTCAGTGCTAGCACTGGATAATCAGCTGATTTGCTTGAAGGGTTCAGAGGGATCCTTTAGTGGTGTCCCTGAAGATGCTTCTGTCACTTCAGAAGAGCTGCAAGTTAAACCATGGACCCCCATGGAAAAGAGCATTTTATTCCTGACCGCTGCAAGCCTTAGGCCTCGTGTGAGGATTTTTGCCACATTTCTGTGTACACATACAAAAAAATAGATAAAAATGCCAAGGCCAAAGGAAAACACGTGTACCTTTCTTTCCTAAAGTCGGATCTGTCGTTACTTTGATGAAGAAATTGGTTCTGCTGGGGGCAGGATTAAGGAAAATCATTCAGAATATCCTGTCTAGAATAGAAAAATGAAAGCTTGATTCTCCCTCTGTTAAAACAGCTTGTCTGAAGACATAGCAAAGTGCATAAAGGGGAAGAGGTCCTACAAGAAAACTGTAAGAGTGTGTGGCAGATTGGCCTTGCGTGGGGGCCAAATGCCCACCAAAGCCACTCTATCACTCCCCTTCTTAGACGGCCAGGGGAGAGGGGAGAAATTAGCAAGAGGCTGGTGTTGCAGTTTGGGCTGGGTGCCCTCTGCTACATGAGGTGCTTCCTGTGTCCAGAGGTCCAGCCCAGGGGGTGGACACAGGAAACTCGGTATTTCTAGCATAATTCTCTGCACCACTAGAAGATCCAGTGGGAGGTCTAGCACCTCCTCTTTCTTCCTCACCGTCGCCCGGTAACTGGGGGAGATGTTGTCTCCCGGCCGTGGGCCTGGCTAGGCCCAAGGCCACGTTGGGGATGGGCAGTCTGAGATCGGGCCAGCTGAGACTAGCCTAGCAGTGGGGAGGGGGGAAGAAGGAGCCCTGGGGGGTCTTGGATGTACCCCCAGGTGGGGATGGGATCTTCCTGGGTATGTTGTGGGATTTTCTTTTGTCACTGCTTCTGGCTCTCTGTAAACATTCACTGCTTGTTGAAACTTTCCATCACTTTTGCAATCCCTTTGTCTGAGTTGTTATTTTTGCCCATGGTGGGGAGGGGGGCTGCCTCAAGCCACTACACCCATGGATTGGTGTTTCTTTTTTTGGATGTAAAAGGGGTAATGTTCATTTTCCCATCTTGGCATCGGTGGGACTTGTAGGTGGGATTTTTTCTTTCCATAGGACAGACTGAAGAGAAAATGGAAAAGGAGTTTCATAGGGCCTCCTCAGCAAGAGTAGTGATGTGGTTTTGCCCTGGCTGGTTGAAGCAAAAAGTGCTCCATTTTCAACCGTTCTTTTTGAGAGTGCCTGGTGGTGTGGAAAAACACTCTAGCTGCTGTGAAAGATCAGTTGGGTCTGCTGGATGTCACATTGCACAGGTAGGAATCATGTTCTCAGAAGGTTTGTCTAATGCAGTTATAGAGAATAGCAGTTTGGCTTTTTGTGCCATGAACATGAGCCAGCAGAGTAGGCAGGTGGCCAAGAAGGCCAATGGCATCCTGGCCTGTATCAGGAATAGTGTGGCCAGCAGGAGCAGGCAGGTCCTTCTGCCCCTGTACTCAGCACTGGTTAGGCCACAGCTTGAGTAGCGTGTCCAGTTCTGGGCCCCTCAGTTTAAAAAAAGATGTTGGGTTGCTTGAATGTGTCCAGAGAAGGGCAACAAAGCTGCTGAGGGGTCTGGAGCACAAGCCCTATGGGGAGAGGTTGAAGGAACTGGGATTGTTTAGCCTGGAGAGGAAGAGGAGGCTCAGGGGAGACCTCCTTGCACTCTACAACTACCTGAAAGGTGGTTGTAGACAGGCAGGGCTTGGTCCCTTCTCCCAGGCAAGCTGTGACAGAACACAGTCTCAAGCTGCACCAGGAGAGGTTTAGGTTGGATGTTAGGAAGAAATTTGTGGTAGTTTCAGGCTATGTCTAGAAGATTTTCCACAAAGCTATAGCCAGCCTTAATATAATAACTCAAGACAGCAAATTCAGGCACAGAAGACAAGCTGTTGTAGGATTCAAATCCCTTCAAGAATTCACAGTTACAGGGACTGTAAATTCCAGAAACTCCGGTGGAGTATGTACTGAAAAGTTACCATGTTTCACATGACTAAGACAACCAAGGCAATAGTCACCAGCACCCACAAACCTCCACCTTGAGTTTCACTGGCACAGTCTTCCAGCACCCTTAGACAGTATGCCTTGTCCAAAGTGCGTTGAACACAGCTCAGTTCTTCCACCACGTTGTTACAAGTGATTTTTCATGCTGGGGGGGAAATTTTCAACCTACCGCAAAATTCTTCACAGAAAGAGTGATTTGCCCAGGGAGGTGGTGGAGTCACCATCCCTGGAAGTCTTTAAAATGAGACTGGATGAGGCACTCGGTGCCATGGTTCAGTTGATTAGATGGCGTTGGGCAAGAGGTTGGACTTGAGGATCAAGAAGGTCTTCTCCAACCTGGTTAATTCTGTGATTCTTTTGACTTGAAGCTGGGTCATCACTTTCTGTGAACAGTGTGGCATAAGCCTTTTAGACTTACTCATTACTGTTAAGTAAATTGGATGTCAAATATCAACAGGAGGTATTGTAGACACTCTCCTGAGTCTGTTCTTGAAATAAACTGTCTGTCAGTTTGGATAAGAGCTAGCTAGCAGACTTCACTAAAATACCAAAGGGAACTTTGCAGCTCCATGTCCATAATGGGAGAAGTGACAAATTGGAAGGCTTTGTGAAGATGCTTGCAAAATCTCTGCCTCATGATGGAACATTTGGTGTGTATGCTTTGGACTGTGAGGTGGTATGAACAACCTTAAAGTTTTGTTCAATTGTGAGAAAGTTACATTTCTGATTATGAAGCAAGTTCCTAGCTGTAGCAGTTTGACACTCATGTCTCAGAGTTCTGCAGAGCTCCTGACCAGTCTCTCTACATGACTAGACCTTGGGTGCTGGATGTGCAATGAGCACAACTGTTTTGAACTTGAGCAGGTGCTCAGTTTTGCTCTCTGTGCAACTTCCCTAATTTTAAGGAAACATCCTTGTTGTGTATATGCCCATTACATTGATTTTTTTCTTCAGTGTTACACAACCCACGGCTTGGAACTGACTAGAGTGGCAGTGGTTGATGCTATGCTACAGGTTGTCTATGATACGTTTGTGAAGCCAGGTGGTAAACTGATAGACTATGATCAAAGGTACGAAAATCAGTCTGGAGTGCTTCAGGATTAGCCTTAAGAAACTAGCAGGTGACAAGATAAGGAGGAAAATACCTCTCTTACGTGTCTATTTCTAGGACCCTAAAGACCTTCAATCAAGAATGAAGTCTCTGTTCTTACAGGCTCAGTTAAGGAGTTTTAATCTTGTTTTGCCTAGTTCAAATTTTCTTCATTTGAAAACTTGTTCTCCCATTCATTAAAAAAAAAAAAAAAGTAAAGTAAAACTCCCAGAACCTGCTAAATTCCCTAAGGGAATAGAAACCAATAGAAATTTCTATTTTAAATGTGGTCTGACAGAACAGCAGTATGATCAATGCATTGAGGCCATTGGACTGTACAGGTGAACAAGACCTGGCTGTTTAGTGCAGATCACTTGTAGTATGTTTTCATTCAGAGCCCTCTCTTTGGTTCCTGCTTAAAAGACAAACTCAGTCCCTTGTAGTCGTAGAGCTAAGTTAAAATCCCTTAGCTTAGTTTTCACCTACACCGTGTCAGATGAAGGAACAGCATGAAAACATGCCTTATGTTGACCTCAGCATTGTGTGATTTCAGAGCTGGTTCATGTTAACTTCCAGCCCTGGGGGAATGCCTGCTGTGAAACTAGTTCTTCTACGTAGTTCTTAGTGTCTTGGTGAGTGAAACTCTCCTAAATCCATCTTTAGATTCTCTGGACTAACTGAGGATGATTTTGAAGAACACCACAACATCTCTTCAGAACGTGCAGGCAGTACTGCTAAACTTGTTCAGTGCAGGCACTATTTTAACTGGACACACATTAGAGAAGTCCTTTATTGCTCTCAGGGTAAACTGAAGATGATTTTAAGTAGTGACTACTTTTCTTTACAGTGTTCTAAAGAATCTCAAAAAGGAAAAGAATTGCATTTTTGGGAGATCAAGATGTATGACAAAAGGTACTTGATTGTTCAATTATAGCAATATTAAAAGTAGTATTACATTCAGAGAAGGGAGAGATGTGTATGCACAAACACACTATTGTGAAGATTCTGAAGTCTGGATTTCCTGTTTTTCCTGTTTTGTGCTTCTAACTTTGAAACTATACACCACTGCTGAATAATTGTTTTTATTTCTGGGGTCACAGAAACAGAATTGTGATTTCTGAAGTCATGGCAGCAAATGCATTGACAGTTCCGGCAATATCAAGGTACTGCTCTTAGAATCTCTGTAATCAATTATGCTGCGTGTCAGGTAGTTAACTCAGGTATCAGAAAGGCAAAAATTATGCTAGCAAATATTAAAGGCAGCAATATTCTATGACAAACAGCTGTCTGCTCAGGAAGGCTTTTGTCAATGTACATAAATGGCTGAGGGGAGGATTAGAACATGACTAAGCCATGTTCTTCTCAGTGGGCACAGACTGAAAAACAGGAGGTTCCTTCTGAATGTTGAACCGAATCACAGAATGGTAGATGTTGGAAGGGACCTCTGAAGATGATCTAGTCCAACCTCCCTGCTAAAGCAGGATCACCTAGAGTAAATCACACATGAACGTGTCCAAGCGGGTTCAACAGACACCGTAACCTCTCTGGGCAGCCTGTTCCAATGCTCTGCCTCCTTCAAAGTGGAAAAATGTTAATAGATGCTTACATGGATCATCCTCTGTTCTAGCTTGTGTCCATTTGCCCCTTGTCCTATCATTGGACACTGTTGAGAAGAGTCTGCCTCCATCCTCCTGACACTCACCCTTCAGAGGAATAAGCATTAATGAGATCCACTCTCTGTTTCCTCCATGACTAGAACTGGCATATGTTGTCCAGAGATGTTGCAAAGTCCTCTACCCTGGAGACGCTCAAAAGCTATCTGGACCTGGTTCTAGGTAAGTAGCTCTAGGTGGCCTAGCAGGAGCAAAGGATTTGGTCAGGATGACTTCCAGATGTCCCTTCCAACCTCAGTTATACTGTGATTATTACTAATGAAAGAATTAGAATTTAGCCTTGATAGGCATCCCTACCAGTGACACCTAAAGCAAATGAGAGTTTACAGTGTGGTGCTGGCTATCTAAACCCAGAATTAATCATGCTCACTTGTATATATGCAACTGGTGAACAAAAGTCAATGCAGTGCACAGACATCTGTGCAAAAGCACGGGTTTTCCACAGTTCTTGCCCCACAGTTTGCCTTTCTATAACAAATAGAGAAACACGAGACAGAGGTCATAGTATTTGGATCTCAAGGATTGGTTTGGACATATTACTGGGAAAATATATGTTTTAGATACTAGATGGGGTTTCTTTAATAAGGAAGGTCCAAGACCATAACTGGATCTGTAGCTTATTGTGGCTTCTGCTCTGTTCCAGCTAATTCACAACACTGTAGTGGACACATCAGTAGTGTTTCCTCATCGCCTGGGTTTGCCTAAGAAAGGGACACTTCGAAATCTGGTTGCTGAATACCTCAGGAGAATTCATCAAGAAGATGATGGTAAGCACACAGGTTCTTATTAAGCAATTGGTATTGCATAATGAAATAGGAGACAGAAATAACCCAGAAAATGGAAAAAATAGTAATATACTTGCTGTTATTTAAAGCTTTGTCTTGGATGCTTTTAATTCAATAGCTTGCTAAAAGCAGAAGATATACTTGAGGGGCAAGATGGTTGGTGGTGTGGTTTAACCCTGGGTAGCAACTAAGCACTACGCTGCTTCTCACCTTCCACTCTGCTCAGTACAGCTGTGTTGTCCAAGTATTCATCATCCAAAAGTGGTACAGTTTCTTTCTCTTTCGGAAGGGGCATTCTTAAAATTCTGAAGGTAGCCTGAGGCTAGCATCTCTTTCAAGAGTCACTTGCTTATCCAAGCTGATACAGGAGCTTCTTGGCTGGGATTTTCAGTAGAAAAATTATAGCAAATGTCTTAATACTTACTGTATTAGTGACCCTAGTAGAGATAGATGATGGCTGGACCTGATGACCTTTAAGGTCTCTTCCAACCATAGTGATTCTGTTTTACATGCACACTGTAATACTCAGTTCTGCTAATGTATCTTCATTGCCCAGGGAACACGTAAGTGGTTGTTCTGAGCAAAAACTAGATCACAGAATGAACCAAGTTGGAAAAGACCTCAGGGATCATCAGGCCCAACCTATTACCTAATACCTCATGACGAACTGAACCGGCTGGCTCCCTTAGCAGGACTCGGGCGGTCACTCGGCGTGGCTGCGGCTGCCAGCGGGGCTGGTCCTGCAGGGCGCTCGGGGCTTGTGGGGCCAGCGCGGGTTCCCTGGGGAGCGGCCCTGGAGGGGTTGGCCCGGCGCGGCCGGTAGGGCGCTCCTTGGCCGAGCGGCCCCTGTGGGCGGTGATGCGGGCGGTCTTGTTGAGGCCAGCCCGGCGCAGCTCCGGCTGAAGGGGGGTGCGGCCGTGGCTGCGGTGAGCAGGGCCGGGCCTCAGGGCCAGCGGGAGCGGCCCCCGGCGAAGGGGCGCGGCTGCGCCGAGCGGCGGCTTCCCCGTGCTTAGCTCAAAGAAGCTGGTGATGCCGACTCTTCTTGGCGACTGCTTTTGCATTTAAGGTTACAAGGTAGTCCTTCGCTTGGCTCAAAGGAGCGGGTGGGACTCTCTCGAGGTGGTCCCGGCTTTGACTTGCCCGGGCGCAAGTGGCGGCTCTTGCGGTTAGGCGCTGTTCTTGCTTTCCGAGCTGGCACACAAGTTTTTGTGGCTGTCTGCTGCTTGTGGCTACAGCAGACGTTTGGACTGCTGAACTCGGGCTAGTCCCTTCCCTGTCTGGGCTAAAGGCTTACCCTGGGTAGTCTAGTCCTCTTGAAGACAGCGTGGGCTCTTCTGACCGGCGGGGCTGTGCAATGCAACAGAGTTTTTTTGGTGCTCGCTTCTGCTCCGTACTGCAGAGGCCGCAAGTTTGCTTGCACGTAGAAGTGAGAAGACTTACTAGCAGTAGCTTAATAGCAAAGGCTTAAGCACAAAAGTAAGGAGCTTACAAATCTCGGGCAAAGAGAGAGTAACTTGCTTACAAGTTAGGGTAATACTTCTAAGTTTCTCGAGGCTGGATTTGGCCAAGGGACAATGTTCTAAACAACCAGCTTTAGTCTATAGGAAGCGTGAAGCTAGAATTATGCCCTTGCTAGGCAGTAGCATGAGCATCCCATGCAATGGCTACATGTTGCTGTTTACCCCTTAGAAGGCAAGTCAGGTTGTTTATGCTGATGGCTGGTGCCCGGGGCCTTTGTCCCCCTCAGCTCTGGGCTGAGCAGCCACTCCAGACAGGAGGGTGGAAGGGGGAATGTGCCCAAACACTTTGGGACAAGTTTTCCCGCATCTGGGGCATAATTCTGGGCATATGGTGCCTTCACCACAACCTGGTCATGTGAGACCTTCTCTACTTTTATTAAAACTATGGTACCAAAAAAAGGTATCTTTGCTTAGCGTAACTTAAACCACATGGGATTTGGATTTCCCATGATTAGCTCCTGTTGAATTTAATGAAGTACACACTCAAATTAGTCAAATTTCTCTTTACGGAAGATGATGGCTGAATATAGTAGGTCTGTTCTTCACCTGTCATAAAGTTGCTAGGAGGCCCCCAAGATCACAGTATCACAGTATCAACAAGGTTGGAAGAGACCTCAAAGATCATCAAGTCCAACCCATCACCACAGAACTCATGACTAGACCATGGCACCAAGTGCCAGCATCCAATCCCCTCTTGAACACCTCCAGGGAGTCACCATGACTCCACCACCTCCCTGGACAGCCCATTCCAATGGCGAACGACGCTCTCAGTGAAGAACTTTCTCCTCACCTCCAGCCTAAACTTCCCCTGGTGCAGCTTGAGACTGTGTCCTCTTGTTCTGGTGTTGGTTGCCTGAGAGAAGAGACCAACTCCCTCCTGGCTACAACCATCCTTCAGGTAGTTGTAGACAGCACTGAGGTCTCCCCTGAGCCTCCTCTTCTCCAGGCTAAACCACCCCAGCTCCCTCAGCCTCTCCTCATAGAGCTTGTGCTCAAGGCCTCTCCCCAGCCTCGTTGCCCTTCTCTGGACACGTTCAAGTGTCTCGATGTCCTTCCTAAACTGAAGGGCCCAGAACTGGACACAGGACTCAAGGTGTGGACTAACCAGCGCAGAGTACAGAGGTACAATGACCTCCCTGCTCCTGCTGGCCACACTATTCTTGATCCAGGCCAGGATGCCATTGGCCTTCTTGGCCACCTGGGCACACTGCTGGCTCATGTTTAGGCAGCTGTAAATCAGCACCCCCAGGTCCCTTTCTGTTTGGCAGCTCTCCAGCCACTCCGACCCCAGCCTGTAGCGCTCCATGGGGTTGTTTTAGCCAAAGTGCAGGTCCCGGCACTTGGACTTGTTGGACTCTGCCCATCTGTCCAGTCGGTCAAGGTCCCTCTGCAGAGCCCTTCTGCTCTCTAACAGATCAACATCCGCTCCCAACTTGGTGTCATCTGCAAATTTGCTGACGACTGACTCAATCCCCTCATCCAGCTCATCAATGAAGATATTAAAGAGGATGGGGCCCAGCACTGATCCCTGGGGGACACCACTTGTGACTGGTTGCCAGCTGGATGTGGCACCATTCACCACCACTCTCTGGGCTCGGCCCTCTCTGGCAGCATTGCCTTTTGGTAGGGAACACTGAATTTTTGGTAGGGAGCACTCAGAACTTCTGGTAGTTAACTCCCATTATCTGAGCAGCCAGCAGTTTCCTTTATTAACTTAATGTTGGGAAGGGTATTCTGATGCCTGCATCACGTGCCAGCTAATAGATCATGGAGCAGATCCTCCTGGAGGCACTACTGACTCAGAAGAGTAGTGAAGAGGTGATTTGGAGCAGTCAGCATGGCTTTGCCAAGGGCAAATCCTGCCTGACAAACCTGGTGACCTTCTATGAACAAGTGACAGCATTAATAGATGAGGGGCGAGCAACTGATGTCGTTTACCTGGACCTGAGCAAAGCCTTTGACACTGTCCCACACCACATCCTGGTCTCCAAGCTGGTGACACATGGGTTTGATGGATGGACCACTAGATGGATACAGAACTGGCTTGATGGCCACACCCAAAGAGTGGCTGTCAATGGGTCCATGTCCCAGTGGAGGCCAGGGACAAGCAGAGTCCCTCAGGGATCAGTCCTGGGACCAGTCTTGTTCAACATCTTTGTGGGTGACATGGACAGTGGCATTGAGTGCACCCTCAGCAAGTTTGCTGATGACACCAAGCTGTGTGGTGCAGCAGACACGCTGGAGGGAAGGGATGCCATCCAGAGGGACCTTGACAGGCTGGAGAGGTGGGCACAGGCCAACCTCATGAGCTTCAACAAGACCAAGTGCAGGGTCCTGCATCTGGGTCGAGGCAATCCCAGGCACAAATCCAGGCTGGGCAGTGACTGGCTGGGGAGCAGCCCAGAGGAGAGAGACTTGGGGGTGCTGGTGGACGAGAAGCTCAACAGGAGCTCTCAATGTGCACTTGCAGCCCGGAAAGCCAATCAGATCCTGGGCTGCATCAGGAGAAGTGTGGCCAGCAGGTGAAGGGAGGTGATTCTCCCCCTCTACTCAGCTCTGGTCAGACCCCACCTGGAGTACTGCGTCCAGTTCTGCAGCCCCTATTCCAAGAGGGATATGGACATACTGGAAGGTGTCCAGAGAAGGGTCACGAGGATGATCAGAGGGCTGGAGCACCTCTCCTGTGAGGACAGACTGAAGGAGTTGGGGCTGTTCAGTCTGGAGAAGAGAAGGCTCTGAGGTGACCTCATTGTGGCCTTCCAGTATCTGAAGGGGGCCTCCAAGAAGGCTGGGGAAGGACTTTTCAGGCTATCAGGGAGTGAAAGGACTAGGGGGAATGGAATGAAGCTGGAGGTGGGGAGATTCAGGCTGGACGTGAGGAGGAAGTTCTTCACCGTGAGGGTGGTGAAGCCCTGGAATGGTTTATCCAGGGAGGTGGTTGAGGCCCCATCCCTGGAGGTGTTTAATCCCAGGCTGGATGAGGCTCTGGCCAGCCTGATCTAGTGTGGGGTGTCCCTGCCCATGGCAGGGGGGTTGGAACTAGATGATCCTTGTGGTCCCTTCCAACCCTGACTGAAACTATGAAACTATGATGTGATGGGAAAATGGACATTGCCAGACAATACTGAACTGCTAGAAATGTGGCTGTTACCATGCATGAATCCTGGTAGCAACAAGTTACATCAACGACTGTCTGAATACCAAGAATTATCTTTAATATTCTCCACAACTGTCCAGCTTGAACAAAGCTACCATTCTTTTATAAAGTAATACATAAAGGAACACTTCTCATGTAGTTCTTGTTGATGTTCTTTTCTAGTTAATGGTCATAATTCCAAGGAAGAAGCAACTGCTTGTTTTGAGCTTTGGAAGGTCAAGGAGGACAATAAAAAGATAAAATGCTTGTTATGATTATGGCTTTAGAGAAATAAATTGAAAGGAAAATCAGACTCGATTTGGCTCACAACTCCAATGCTTCAGTACCAGTTATTTTTTGAGGTATAAAAGATGACAGTGGTGAAATTTAATGGGGAACCTTGATTATATCTACTTCTGAATCTTCAAGTGTAAAGAAAGGGGGAAACACAAAGGCACAAATTATGTGCAAGTAAGATGCAGAGAATAGATTCTTGTATTAAATAGTAACCCAACACTCTTTTATCCTGCTCTATTAAAAAGAATATTTCTGTAATCACCCTTACTACTCTGTGTAGCCAAACCCCAGCCTTTGCAGGAAGTTTAATTTCTAGATGTCACTTTTGATTTCACCTTATATGGCCTCCGTGAATTAAAACAGAATTTTCTGCTGTGTGATTAAAGTTTAAGATGATTGTTTTCTTTTCTACATCTCTTGACCTCCTCACCTGCTTTCAGAGGGAGAAAACAGACCTAGCTGTGTTTCATGTACTAACTGACACAAAAAGGCACAATGATGGGCAGGATAGGCTGGTCTCATTTAATCCTGTGGGTCTCATTTGAGCCTGTAGGAAGCTTTTCAACTGTTAATTATCAACTATCAAAGCAATAAAGTTTGCTGGCTTACAGGGATTCCTGAAAAGGGTATTTAAGAAGTTAATATGTTCATGCTTCAGCTAAGCTGGACTGTACTCCACAATATGGGCCAGCAGTGTGCCCAGGTGGCCAAGAAGGCCAATGCATCCTGAATAGTGTGGCCAGCAGGAGCAGGGAAGTCATTGTGCCTCTGTACTCTGCACTGGTTAGGGCCACACCCTGAGTACTGTGTCCAGTTCTGGGCCCCTCAGTTTTAAGAAGGACATCGAGACACTTGAACGTGTCCAGAGAAGGGCAACAAGGCTGGGGAGAGGCCTTGAGTGCAAGCCCTATGAGGAGAGACTGAGGGAGCTGGGGAGGGACTTCTCAGGCTATCAAGTAGTGATAGGACTGGGGGGGATGGAATGGAGCTGGAGGTTGGGAGATTCAGGCTGGACGTGAGGAGGAAGTTCTTCCCCATGAGAGTGGTCAAGCCCTGGAATGGATTGTCCAGGGAGGTGGTTGAGGCCCTGTCCCTGGAGGTGTTTAAGACCAGGTTGGATGAGGCTCTGGCCAGCCTGATCTAGTGTGGGGTGTCCCTGCCCATGGCAGGGGGGTTGGAGCTAGATGATCCTTGTGGTGCCTTCCAACCCTGACTGATAACATTCTGTGGAGAAGGACCGACACAAGAATTTCATCTGGAAGGCCTTACGTGGACAAAAGGGATCTTAGAGGTCAGAGAGACTGACTGCAGCTGAGCAGATAGCTCTAAGACAGAGGAGATGCAGAGCTGGTCCATCACAACTATTACTTGTGTTGAAAACCTGCCCTGTGTTGGTCACCTTGACTTGATACTGCTTGGCCTAGACCCATCTACTAACATACATGGTGTGTTAGTAGACATGCCCCTGCTTTCTGCAGAGGGGGTTGGACTAGATGACCTTCAGAGCTCTCTTCCAGCCCAGCCCATTCTATGCTTCTGTGATATAAAACCCCTGTTCAGCTTTCAATGGAAGACCAAGAAGTCATTGTGGTGTGGAGGGTGTTGGATAGGCACAGAAGAAATAAACCAAAATGAATGCACCTACCACTTGTGTAAGACAGATGGATAGTTCCAAGGCCAGCTGCCACTGTGAAACAAGATCTACCTGGGACTGGAGGGAGGAAAATGATAAAGACATTGCAGTGAAGTACTGTTCTCCAAAGAGAGTGTTTACCCTGTGTTAGTGGCAAGATCATATTTAGGACACTGTTCCACTGCAGCCTGTGTCTGGACTGGACATTTTCCTCCAAGGAGTTTAAAATTAGGATTGTTTTTTTATAGTACAGATTTGATAACTCTTCTCCAGCTAACACCCAAACCAAGAATATGCACTAACAACACTAAACAAGGGCCATATCATAAAGAAGTTTAAAACCAAACAACAAAGAAACCCCAAACCAAAAAACCACTACCCACAAACCGCAACAAAACCAACCACCCAAAAAAACCCCCACCATCAAAATTCATCCTGTAATTTGTCACTAGGAACTGCAAACACTTTAAGGATGTGAAGACATTAGGCATTTACCACATTCTGAAAGGATTTTTGAAAGACATGTTCACAAATGACATTTCTGCACTAAAGGGTGATACGTGTAGACTTCTTGCTTCAAGGCTGGTATTTTGCTTGCCTGTTTTTCATGTACTTTTTTGCCTTGTGTCAGCCTGTCTAATGGAGGGGCTTCATTAGTTTCCCCTTTGGAGTGTAATAAGTCTCTACTGACAACACAGTTCCATCTGCACTTCTGATAGAACTGATGATTTTTCACTTGTATTACCTTCTAGCTGTTCACCCCAAACCTGGTCAGGGACCTTGTTAGTAACAAAGTGTACTCAGCACCAGAAACATCTCCCACTAGTAACAAAGATCAGTAAGTGGCAAAATTGTTTTACAGGCAATAAAGTGTCAGAGTGTGTCTATCCAGCAGCTGAAACTAACAGATGCTCCTCAGCAGTTAACTTTATGTGTGTTTTATGCACTGCGTATGGAAACTAATAGATTGACTATGTTACTTTGTATACTAGACCTTGCAGTACACAAACAACATACAGGATACCTGTGCAGTATATATAGTAGCTTCATAATGCAACTTACAAGCACCAGCCTTGTTATGGACATACTTACTGCCACCTGCAAGTACTTTCTGGGTGGTAGTACCTGTATTTGGCTAGCTGTAAATCCAATCAGAGGCAGTTGAACTACAAGCCTGTTCTACTCAAACTTTCCCATAACCCTCATCCCTTTTCAGCATTGTCTAACACACTGCCAGCTGGTTGATGAGCAAGTAATATCTAAAGGCATGCAGTGTATTATGTACTTTATTATGGTCAACTAAGCCTATGGAGAACTCATGAGAAAGCATCTTTCTGCATTTTGGTTACTTATACACATGCACCCTCATTGGGAACCTCCTAACCAAGCTGTATTGGTGTTCCTTTTCTAGCATTTTCATCTTACAAGATTGCTCTGATGGGTTGTGAAACAAATTAAATGTAGAGCAAAAGTATAAAAATGATTCTGTTTTACAAGAAGGCAGCTGTACCTACTTCAGCTGCTCCAGACACACCAACAGGCTCATAAAAAGCTATTACCCCTAGTAGCTTTGACAGACTATTTCACTTTCACACTCGTGCTGTGGTCTTCCACTAGTACTAAACAGCAAAGTGATCTCTCACTAATTTGGGACACAAGCCCTGAGGAGAGACTGAGGCAGCTGGGGTTGCTTAGCCTGGAGAAGAGGAGGCTCTCTACAACTTATTGCTCTCTACAGCTACCTGGAGGGAGGTTGTAGATAGGCAGAGGTTGGTCTCTTCTCCCAGGCAGCCAGCACCAGAACAAGAGGACACAGTCTCAAGCTGTGCCAGGGGAGGTTTAGGCTTGAGGTTAGGAGGAAGTTCTACACAGAGAGAGTGATTGCCCATTAGAATGGGCTGCCTGGGGAGGTGGTGGAGTCACCGTCATTGGAGGTGTTCAGGAGGAGACTTGATGGGGTGCTTGGTGCCATGGTTGAGTTGTTTAGGTGGGTTGGATAATAGGTTGGACGTGATGATCTCAAAGGTCTCTTCCAACCTGGTTTATTCTGTTCTATTCTATTCTATTCTATTCTATTCTATTCTATTCTAATTTTTTATCTCTTAGTGGTTTCACAACACCTTTCCTTCACAAACAATGCCCTATCTCTAATGGCAAAAGGTCTTAGTATTTGAATTGTATTCACAACTGCCCAGTAGCATCCTATAGAACACAAACAGTAAGATTCTTTACATGGACTACAAGTGACGTCCCCCAGGGATCAGTGCTGGGTCCCATCCTCTTTAATGTCTTCATTGATGATCTGGATGAGGGGATTGAGACAGTCATCAGCAAATTTGAAGATGACACCAAGTTGGGAGCAGATGTTGGTCAGTTAGAGGATAGAAGGGCCTTGCAGAGGGACCTTGACCAGCTGGACAGATGGGCGGAGTCCAGTGGGATGGCATTCAACAAGTCCAAGTGCTGGGTGCTGCACTTTGGCCACAACAACCCCATGCAGAGCTACAGGCTGGGGTTGGAGTGGCTGGAGAGCTCCTAAACAGAGAGGGACCTGGGGGTGCTGATCGACAGCCACCTGAACATGAGCCAGCAGTGTGCCCAGGTGGCCAAGAAGGCCAATGGCATCCTGGCCTGCATTAGGAATAGTGTGGCCAGCAGGAGCAGGGAGGTCATTGTGCCCCTGTACTCTGCACTGGTTAGGCCACACCTTGAGTCCTGTGTCCAGTTCTGGGCCCCTCAGTTTAAGAAGGACATCGAGACACTTGAACGTGTCCAGAGAAGGGCAACAAGGCTGGGGAGAGGCCTTGAGTGCAAGCCCTATGAGGAGAGACTGAGGGAGCTGGGGAGGGACTTCTCAGGCTATCAAGTAGTGATAGGACTGGGGGGGATGGAATGGAGCTGGAGGTTGGGAGATTCAGGCTGGACGTGAGGAGGAAGTTCTTCCCCATGAGAGTGGTCAAGCCCTGGAATGGATTGTCCAGGGAGGTGGTTGAGGCCCTGTCCCTGGAGGTGTTTAAGACCAGGTTGGATGAGGCTCTGGCCAGCCTGATCTAGTGTGGGGTGTCCCTGCCCATGGCAGGGGGGTTGGAGCTAGATGATCCTTGTGGTGCCTTCCAACCCTGACTGATACTATGATACTATGATCTGATTTGACATTCACAGTGCATGGAGGGACTTGCTAAAACTACTGGCTCCTCCTGTAGGAGTATCACTACATTTGTTGTATATTCTCCTGCTAAGAGAATATGTGACAAAACTCTGAGGAGAAAGAACTCTGAAGGAGTTACAAGGCAACACTGTACTAGGTTTTCCAGGCATCATTGGGCCCAATTGTGTTTAATGTCTTTATTGATGATCTGGACAAGGCGGTTGAGTCTACCCTTAGTAGGTTTGCAGATGACACCATGTTTGGAACAACTTCTGTCCTGTTAGAAGGTAGGAGGACTCTGCAGAGGGTCCTTGACAGGCTGGACAGTTGGGCAGAGTCCAGTGGCATCAGATTTAACAAGTCTAAGTGCTGGGTTCTACACTTTGGCCACAACAATCCCATGCAGTGCTACGGGCTGGGGTCAGAGTGGCTGGAGAGCAGCCATGCAGAAAGGAATCTGGGGGTACTGGTTGACAGACAGCTGAACAGTGTGCCAGCAGTGTGCCCAGGTGGCCATAAAGGCAAATGGCTTCCTAGCCTGTGTTGGGAATATTGAGGCCAGGACCAGGGAAGTCATTCTGTCCCTGTACTCAGCACTGGTTAGGACACACCTTGAGTATTGTGTCCAGCTCTGGGCCACTCAATTTAAGATGACAGCAAGTTAGGTGCAGTGTTGATCTGCATGAGGGTAGGGAGGCTCTACAGAGGGATTTGTGTAGATTGGGTCAATGGGCCAATGTTAATGGCATGATCTTCAACAAGGCCAAGTGCCAAGTCCTGCACTTTGTCCACAACCACCCTGTGCAATGCTTCAGGCTTGGGGAAATGTGACTGGAAAGCTGTCTGGCAGAAAGGGACCTGGGGATTCTAATTGACAGGAGGCTGAATATGAGCCAGCAGTGTACCCAGGTGGCTAAGAAAACCAATGGCATCCTGGCTAGTATTAGAAATGCTGTTTCCAGCAGGAGTAGGGAGGGGATTTTTTTCCCCTATACTGGGCACTGCTGAGGCCACTCCTTAAGTATTGTGTCCAGTTTGGGGCACCTACAAGAGAGCTGTTGAGGTGCTGGAGAGAGTGCAGAGAAGGGCAGTGAAGCTGGTGAAGGGCCTGGAGAATAAGTCCTATGAAGAGCAACTGAAGCAACTGGGACTGTTTAGTTTGACAAAGAGGAGGCTGAGTGGAGTCTGTAATCACCTGTGGAGAGGCTGGTGATTGTCTCTTCTCATAGGTAATTAGATAGAACAAAAGAGAATGGACTCAAACTGCACCAGGGTAGGTTTAGACTGGACATTAGGAAATCTTTTTTCACAGAGTGTCATCAGGCATTGGAATGTACTGCCCAGGGAGGTGGTTGAGTCACCAACCCTGGATGTTTTTAAAGGTTGTTTGTGTGTGGTGCTTGGGGATGTCCTGCACAACATCCTGGTCTCCAAGCTGGTGCAGTATGGGTTTGATGGATGGATCATTCAGTGGATAAAGAACTGGCTTGATGGCCACACCCAAAGGTTGGCTGTCAATGGGTCTGTGTCCAGGTGGAGGCCAGTGGCAAGTGGAGTTCCTCAGGGATCAGTACTGGGACCAGTCTTGCATAACATCTTTGTTGCTGACATGGACAGTGGCATTGAGTGCACCCTCAGCAGGATTGCTGATGACACCAAGCAGCAGACATGCTGGAGGGAAGGGATCCATCCAGGGGGACCTGGATAGCTGGGCCCATGACAACCTCATGAGGTTAAACAAGACCAAATGCAAGGTCCTACATCTGGGTTGGGGCAATCCCAAGCACTGATACAGGCTGGGCAGCAACTGGCTTGGGAGCAGCTCTGAAAAAAAGGCCTTGGGGGTACTGGTGGATGAGAAGCTCACCAGAAGCCACCAATGTGCACTTGCAGCCCAGAAAGCCAATCACATCCTGGGCTGCATCAAGAGAAGCAGAGCCAGCATGTTGAGGGAGGTTGAGATGATCCTTGAATTCCCTTCCAATCCTAGCAATTCTATGATTCTATATGGTCTAGAGGTGAACTTTGTGGAGTATGGTTATCAGTGGACTTGATGACCCCAAGGGTCTTTTCCAACCTGAATGATTCTGTGATTCTGTGTGATACAGCCAGGAACAGTTTGGCTTGCTTTGTTCCATCACCATTCCCCTGTGTCCAACCAGTTGCCTTGCATGTGGGAGTGGCTGATAATATGTGACTTGGGAAAAGGAAAAACAGTGTGCTGGAGGCAGGGAATATTGTGTACCAGCACAGGGGGAGAACTGACAGTTATCTTGATGAGTTTAGAAGCAATCATGTGATTCTTGCAGAGTGCACAGAACCACAGCATAGATGGAATAGGAAGCCATCTGGGAGATCAGCTAGTGCCTTGCAATGTCCAGTAAAGGTTTCGGCTACCTCTGAAGGTTATGCAGCCTTTCTGGGAAACTTTTTCCATTATTTGGTCACCCTCAGTTGAGATTGGAATGAATTAGATTTCTGTTTATGCCCACTGCTTCTCATCCCATCAATGGAGGCTGCTGGAAAGAGGCTACTTCCAACTCCTTACTTCCTTCTCTCAGGTATTTCTGTGTTTTGCAAAGATGTATCTCACTGTCCACATTTTGTATTCTATTTTCAGCAAGTGCCTCACCATTATGTTTTGGGTAATAAAGAGGGGCGGTTTGACTTTAAGGCTGTCAGGCAGACCCTGTCTACAGAGAGGAAATAGTCCCAGCATTTCAGACCAGAAATGTGCTTCCTTTCAGGCTGCTGAGGTGCAGAAGTGCAGCCATCTTTTTGAATTAGCTGAATTGAGGCCTCCCCAGGGGTAAATACACTTTACTTTTCAGCCAGCCTAATGAGAGTAAAGGTGCTTGTTTGGAGTTTTTCTTACTCCTTCCCTCACAATGAGTATCTATGAACCCTGCATTACACTAACTAGTGATGTCTCCTTGCAGCACGCTACTTTTGCAGCTCTTGATTTTTCTCTTGGTCTTAAGAGCAGTTTGTTTTGTCTGCACCGAGGCTGTTGAAACATTGAAGCTGTTGCACTAAATGGAAGTTGAGGATGGGGAAGCAGAATGCTTAGGGGAGAAGTTGTGTGGAGGTTTGCTTCTGCCTTTTTGATCTGAAAGGCTCCACTTTCTCTGATCAGTGTCTGGCAACTTCTTTTTAAACTTCTGGATAACATTTGACTGTAAGTAGCTACCTGCTGTTCTGTGACACATACTCCTCAAAGTGTGGCCATCTCCACTTGCCTGAAACAATTCCTGCCTAACCCAAAACTTATACTATGAACTTCCTAACTCTACATGAGAGGATAAGGGAGAACTACTGAAAAACAGCACAGGGAGTAGCTGGTGATACTGGTGCTATGCTTGTGCATAGGTAGTGGCAGCTGTAAACAGGTGGAGGTCTATGAAGAATGTTAAGATGTGGTTTAGAATAGTGGAAAACTGTTTCCACTGGTAACATTATGGTCTTGACAGGAAAGAAACAAAAAGAAGACTCTTGGGAAAGAGGACATATGAGGTACAGGGAGGTCTTGTGTATTGAACAGTGGGAGGCAGAACACAGAACCTGATAATGATTAAGCTGAAAACCTTTCTGTGCAGCCTACTGCTGTAGATTGAGCTTTCCAGTGCTGGATAACAGACAGTAAAATCTATCTGCTGCCCCTGGCATGCCCAGTGCACATTGCAAGTGTAAAAACAATTTTTCTCTCTGAGACTCTGATAGAATTTGTAGGTCTTTTAGTCATTGTAGTTATGTGATGTACAGACTGAATAGGGACATCTCTGTGTTGGGGTTTTTGTTTCCTTATCTGTATCTTGCAAAATGGAAATTAGAACATTATTTTAAAAATAAAATAAAATAACATAATGACAGCAGATGATAAAATGAATGCATTCCACAATGTCAAATGAAGATATGAAGAGCACTTACAAGGACATTTAAATGCCCTTCAGCTAAATTTACAGTGAGACTTGATCACTTAAAATGCAGACAGCATCAAGACCTACTGGGTTAATGGATGACAATGATTCTTTCCCGGTTTGGAGCACAAGCCCTGTGAGGACAGACCAAGGGAGCTGGGGTTGCTTAGCCTGGAGAGGAGGAGACTCAGGAGTGACCTTATTGCTCTCTACAACTACCTTAAGGGAGGTTGTACACAGGCGGAGGTTGGTCTCTTCTCCCAGGCGACCGGCACCAGAACAAGAGGACACAGTCTCAAGCTGCACCAGGGGAGGTTTAGGCTGGAGGTTAGGAGGAAGTTCTACACAGAGAGAATGATTGTCCATTGGAATGGGCTGCCCAGGGAGGTGGTGGAGTCACCATCATTGGAGGTGTTCAGGAGAAGACTTGATAGGGTGCTTGGTTGCATGGTTTACTTGATTAGGGGGGTTGGATGATGGGTTGGATCTGGTGGTCTTGGGGGTCTCTTCCAACCTGGTCTAGTCTAGTCTAGTCTAGTCTAGTCTAGTCTAGTCTAGATTGGCCCCAGTTAAATTTTGCCAAAGAAAGGGTTGACATCAAATAGCAGAATGGTCACCTGTGTCTGCTTGTTAGAGGTGTGGCAATCACTCAGCTGGTTTGGACTTGTGAAAAATTCTGTACATGAGGTCGAGCACTTCTGGAAAAGCTGTTAGCTAGGTTTGCCTGGTAGCCAAGGAAACACCTGTGGAGGTCCATTCTTGTTTACCTCACTCACCTGTAGGAGCCTAGTTAGACTGCAAAGTGCAATGCCCATGTTCAAAAGTGCCTATCCAAGTAGTCTCTTAAGAAAAATACCATAGAATTTGTGTTGGTTTTGGTTTTCCATTTTGGAGTTGCTTCAAGGTGCAGATAATCTGCACACTCTTCGTAAGCCTTCATTGTAGCATTTGTAGCTGCAGTGCAACTTCTGCCTATCTCAAAGCCATGCAAGTGATCTCAGAACCCTTGTTTCTTGGTTTATTCTCTTTGAATGAGGCTCAAGTCTAGTGTGTACCAGTAACATTACCCTATACTCTGTTGTGACAGCTGAGTAATATTGAGTTGGAGCACATCTCCAAAAACAAAAGGCCCATCCGAAAACTAAGTATCAGAAAGGGAAATATTTCTTTCTCTAGCATATTCTCCATGTCTTGAGGAGTGGCCTAATCCACCCAGGTAGAAAATCACTCTGGTCTTATGGATCTCTGAGGTCTTTTCCAACCTTACTGATTCTGTGATTCTATGATTCAGAGTAAGCTGATCAGCTGGGAGGATGAGGGCAACATGCAAAGCATGAGATCAGCTGATATGTGAAGTTTGAGTAGGGTAGGCCCACAGGATTCCCCATGGTTGACTTAATACTGGAAGCTCATGCCAGCTCTGCCTCTGTTTAACCTAAGGACTAGAAGATGCACCTGGCAGGCCAGATGTCACTGTCCTGAAGTGTTTTAATGTAGTGTTCTTAGGAGGCCGTACCACACTGTAGACTGCATAAGGTACAGAATCAGCAGAAGTTAAGTAAGCCCTGCATGTGTGTAATGGCTAGTAATTACAATTACACAGTACAATCATTAAATGAAATACAAACTCAACAAGCCTCTTGTATATCCCAGCTAATTGTAGGAGTGCGATTTACAACATGTTGTGTGCTCCTCAATCCTGCACTTCATGGTGATTTCTTCCTCTGATAGTATTAAACACTTCAAAACATCTGTATTCTTGCATATAGGCAAACACTGACTGTTAAACTGCACAATGAAAAGAGCAATAGCATGCCTTGTATCTTACAAGTGCCAACAGAATTTTTTTAACAGATAATTTCTATTAGCTCACCTTTACAGTCTTAATAATTATGCTTGATGAGTGTACTAGATTGATTTCTGCTTGCAGTTCTCCTTGTTATACTGAGCTTAGCATTTTTGTTTGACTCACAATAACACATCTATGAACTACTGCTATTAGACACTCACTCTGTTATCAGTAGCTCTTGGAAAGTATCAAAAAGATCTAAGATGGAGACACCTAAGGCATTACAATATGTGTGTATACAACATATCTACATATCTAGGAACAAAGAAAAAGAAAGCCCTGCATATGAAACAGCAGATTCATGACTTGTGTCTCTTCCTGCACTGAACAGTATGTACACTGGCCCAGCCTGCGGAGGCAGAAGTTACTGTGTGATATACACTCCTCTCTGTAGTAAAACAGTTATCACTGTATTATACACAGTTAGAGCTATCCCCAGTTCTACACAGCACATCACAGCTTTGGCTCCAGCAGACTGAGTTTGGGTTTTCTTCAGTACACCACTGGTGAATGAAGATTTCTCCTGTCTCAAGCAGCTTCTTCAGCGGAGCAATCAATGCCTGCATAAGTAAACTTCTCATAGAGGGTCGTGTTCACATAGGTCTGGAAGGAAGTACACAGCGTGAGATGCAAGGTGCTACCACAAGAATCCTGAACTATGCTGAAATTCTTCATGGCCTAATTATTTTCTGGGAGGTTCATTCTTACCTTCCTTTCTTCTAGCATCCTGTTCAGTGACACCAGTATCTGAGCAAAGGATGGTCTTTCATATGGTTTCTCTCTCCAGCACTGTCTCATTAGGTCATACCTTTAAAAATCAAACAGTTTAGATACATAGGTTAAAGCTAGAAATTCACTTTCGTTGGAACATTGTGCACATCCCATTTTTTTCCAAGGAAAATAGACACATACAGCTGGAGTTAGTATTTTCCACAGCTGGTTGCTGTCTGTATATTTATATATTTATTTGTATTTCTCTGCAATAATTGAAAAGCTGTCTTTGAGCTAAAGCCCAGCCTTGTTGTTTAAAAGACTGGATACCTGGAGCAAAGAACTTGGGAAAGAGTCCATGGGCAAAAACCAGTGCATGCTGGATACTGAAGGACTGAAGTAATTATTTATACCCATTTACATTATTTTTTAAAATGTCATTCTTGTATTTTCCTGAAAAAATATGGCTTTATTAGGTTCTTGTAGGTATCATGTATTCCCTATGGCAGATGTTGTGTTACTTTGGTTTTTTTGTTTGCTGAGGCAGCTACTCACACTTCATCATCACAGTTGAGAGGCTTTTCTAGTCTGTACCCTTGAGGCAGTTTCTCATAGAGTTCTGCACATGTCATTCCACAATATGGTGTTCCACCTAAAGCAGAGTTTAAACATTGTTGTGAACACAAGGGGGGAGGGGTTCTAGTAAAAGAAAGCTTAATTTCATAGCAGAAATTTAAAAGGATGACTGACTTATTAACAGGTAAACTACCCCAACGTTAGGGAATACTTTGCAGCTAGATTTTTGTTGTTAACGTTTCTGTGCTGCTTACATCACAGTATTGAAGAAAATCAAAATGAGTACGAACTCTGAGCTGTAGGGCTGGCCTAAATTTCTCTACAGCTCCGAGGGCATGCATCTCTTTGTCCCGGAGCTGGTTTCACAATACTCTGGATGGCAATAAGCAGGACAATCCTTCATTAGCATGATAGTCAACAGAGCAAGTATGAACCCCTGGAGCTATCACTGTCAGGACGGTTTGGCCCTTTATTGCAGATGTTTGGTTGCTTAGACTCTTGGTTTCCACATTGCAGTGTGGCCGATCACATCCATATCGAATGGAAACACAATACAATAATACAATACAATACACCACCAGGTTGGAAGAGACCTTCAAGATCATCACATCCAACCCATCAACCAATCCAACCCACCTAAATACAATACAATACAATACAACTAAACAACTAAACCATGGCACCAAGCACCCCATCAAGCCTCCTCCTGAACACCTCCAATGAAGGTGACTTCACCACCTCTACGGGCAGCTAATTCCAATGGGCAATCACTCTCTCTGTGTAGAACTTCCTCCTAAGATCCAGTCTAAACCTGCCCTGGTGCAGCCTGAGACTGTGTCCTCTTGTTCTGGTACTGGCTGCCTGGGAGAAGAGACCAACCTCTGCCTGGCTACAACCTCCCTTCAGGTAGTTGTAGAGAGCAATAAGGTCACCCCTGAGTCTCCTCCTCTCCAGGCTAAGCAACCCCAGCTCCCTCAGCCTCTCCTCATAGGGCTTGTCTTCCAAACCCCTCACCAACTTTGTTGCCCTTCTCTGGACACGCTCCAGTAAGACAACATCCTTCCTAAACTGAGGGGCCCAGAACTGGACACAGGACTCAAGGTGCGGCCTAACCAGTGCAGTGTACAGGGCAGAATGACCTCCCTGCTCCTGCTGGCCACACTGTTTCTGATGCAGGCCAGGATGCCATTGGCCTTCTCAGCTGCCTGGGCACACTGCAGGCTCATGTTCAGCCTACAATCAACCAGCACCCCCAGGTCCCTCTCTACCTGGCCGCTCTCCAGCCACTCTGACCCCAGGCTGTAGCAGTGCATGGGGTTGCTGTGGCCAATGTGCAGAACCTGGCACTTGGATGTGTTCAATCTCATGCCCTTGGATTCTGCCCATCTGTCCAGCCTGTCGAGGTCCCTCTGCAAAGCCTCTCTGCCCTCCAGCAGATCAACTCCTGCCCCCAGCTTGGTGTCGTCCGCAAATTTACTGATGATGGACTCGATGCCCTCATCCAGGGATGATGATACAGCCCCTTCCCTGGAGAGCTTATTCCAGTGTTTGGTAACCAAGCCCCTAAGCACCACATCTACACATCTTTTAAAGGCCTCCAGAGGTGATGATACAGCTCCTTCCCTGGAGAGCTTATTCCAGTGTTTGGTAACCCTTTCAGTAAAGAAATTTTTCCTAATGTTCATCCTGAAACTCCCCTGGTGCAACTTGAGGTTGTTTCTTCTTATCCAGTACCTCACTGCATGGGAGAGGAGTCCAACGCCCAGCCCACTACAACGTTCTTTCAGATAGTTTGTAGAGAGCTCCTTTTCCTCAGACTGAGCAACCACAGTTCCCTCAATCACTCATTACAGGACTTGTCCTCTAGAGCCTTCACCAGCTTTGTTGCCCTTTGCTGGAAGGGTGTTGGTTGGACCCCCAGCACTGGTTGGTATGTTAATTATTTTAAGTCTGTGTGGTGGTTTAAGCCTTAACTGGGAGTTAAGAGCTCAGATGGGGGCAAGGCTGAGAATCTCTCTCCCACTCCCCCCTCCTCCCTCCCAACAGAGAGGGAAAAAAAAGGAAAGGAGCAAATCCACCAAACAATAATTTGGAGTCGGCTTGGAAGTAGAGAGGTAAAGAGTTTTCTTTAAACAGTATGTATATATAACAGTAACAGGTAAGGTTCACACGGGCAAGGAACAAGGATGGATGGGCGGGAGACAAAGAAGAAGAATACAAAACCAGTCTCTCTCTGAAGAGGCACGGAGGCAGCAGGGAGAAGGATCAGGCTCGACCATGTGACAGAGGAGCAAGGAGGCAGCCGCAGTAGCTCTCATCCAGGAGAGGCAGGAGCCAAAAGGAGACCTAATAGCTGCGATGTCCTGCATTTTATACCCTAGCTGGGCAGGGAGGGGGAAGTGGAACAGACTCAGTTTCAGGGGGAAAACGCCCTGCAGGGAGGGCAAAGCACCCACAAGCCCTCCACCCTGCTTTGTTTTTGTTTTCAGAATGGGCGTTAACCCACCACAGTCTGTGACTGTCTTAACTGTGTTTGTTATTAAATGGTGGATCAGCTCTATGGGAGGAGAACAATAGTTGTGGTCATCAAAAGAAAAGAAAATTTTACTTTCCAAATCAGTCCTAGTGGCTGAAATGATGAAAACGAGCTATGAATGTGAGAAACACAGTCATGCAGAAGGGTTGTGAAGATGCTTGGTATCTAACACAGTGGCAAGAAAAATGCATGTGGCCTTCATACTATGGTGTAGAGTTCTTGGCAGGCTCACAGGACTTAAAGTGATATCCATCACTGCCTATGCACCAACTTCACAGTCCTCCTAGCATAAGTGGGACACCATTAACCAAACACAAGGCTAATGAAAACTGGGCAGCCTCTTGCTGACATCAAGGGATGGAACTAGCCATCCAAGGCTAATCTGGCCTGCTATTTCTTGCCTGTCAGTTCTTCAAGCTTGGGTAACTCATGGATTTCATCATGTTCTTCAGCTGATTCCTGATGGGACGCTCCCAAGGCACAAGGGATGTGTAAGCAACTCCAAGCCAGCTCAAGGCATAAAATGTTGCAGATGTGGCAAAATTTCCTCTAAAAACAGAACTGAAGAGCCTTGATTAGAATTTACCAAAGAGGAAATGAAGATCTTGACAAAAGAAACCATTTCCAGTGCCTGGACTTACAGCTCATTGGACTGTTCTCCTTGTTCTTCATCCTGGTTCCAAAATGCATATATATAAATATGTATGCACTGTTATCTAGAAACCTTCTGTATGCTTAATATGAATCAGTTATGGAGCTTGAGAGGAGTAGGAGGATAGGGGTTAAGAATGACTGCCAGCTATGTAGAGACAGCAGCTGGGAGAAGAAGAGCTGGTGTTGGACTTTGGGTGCCTCCTTTGGTGGGGAGGAGATCAAGATTAGAGAAGCTGAAACTAGTGGAGTAACTGGAAAACTGTTGCTGAGGGAAGCTGAGGAACGTGGCAGAGCTGAAAGAAGCCCAATGGCAAAGGTAGGAGAGGGTTCTGAGGGTAGCATGTGCATATTGATACAGCAAAGGGCTGTGCCACCATTCTAGCCAAAAGAGGTTGGAGAAAAAGGCCAACAGTGACCTCATGAAGTTTACTGACAGGAAATGGAAAGTTCTGCAAAGTTCCTGTGCTGGGGAACAGTATATGCAGGGGGCTACCCAGCTGGAAGGCAGCTTGCTAGGGAAGGATGTGGGGATGCTGGTGGGCACCAAGCTGACCCACCTGGATGCATTCCTGTGTGGACTACCCAAAGTAATCCTGCCTTTGGCAGGGGGATTGGACTCGATGATCTCTGGAGATCACTTCCAACTTCTAACATTCTGTGATTCTGTGACTCAGCAATCTGCCCTCATGGCAGACAAGACCAGCAGACTCCTGGGCAGCATGAATAGAGTGTTACCAGTATGTCAAGGGTTGATCCTTCCCCTGGTGAAACAGATCTGAATACTGGGTCCAGTCCTGGGCTCACCAGTGTAGGAGTCAACACAGGCTAGAGCAAGTGCAGAAAAGAGCCACAGAGATGATGAATAGACTGCCTCAACTCTTACACAGGGAGAAGCTGGAAGAGAAGGGGACCGTTTTGCCTGGAGAAGGCCCAGGGGAGATGCTGTCCATATTTGCACGTATTTAATGAATGAACAAGAAAGACTCTTCTCTGACAAGCAATGGGCACAAACTGAAGTACAGAAAACTCCTACTAAACTAAGGAAAAACTTTGTGAGGTTGGTCAGACACTGGAGCAGGTTACACAAACAGCTTTTGAGGTCTCTGTCCTTAGAGATATTAATAATTCTGACTGGACACAATCTTGAGCAACCTGTTCAAAGTGACCCCCCTTTGCATATGGGATTGGGCTGGCAATCTCCAGTCCAGTGGTGTGGACAGCAGTGTGTATAGAGAGGCTTTTCAGAAGTCATGATGTCCTTTCCTCTGCTGTCGTCAGTTTTCCTGACTAAGGACAGAAGAGACCTGTGCTGTCAGGGGGAAGAGCTGCTGTAAACTTCCTTCTCCAGCTTTGCTTTATGCTTCCCTCTTTTTCCCCAGCCTGACTCCATGAAGCAATGAAAGCTGGAGAGCAAGTGGAAAGCATCTCTTCTGTCAGCCAAGGAGAGAAACAGCAGATGAAACAGCCCTGTGTCTGTTTAGTCTTGAGAAGACGGAGAGTGGGTCTGATCAATGTGTATGAATATCTGAGGGGTGGGTGTCAAGTGGAGGAGGCCTATCTCTTTTCTGTGGTGCACAGTAGTAAGACAAGGATCAATGGGTTCAAGCCTGAACACAGAAGATTTCAGCTCCACATGAGGAGAAACTTTTTACAGTGTGGGTGTCAGAGCACTGGAACAGGCTGCCCAGAGAGATTGTGGAGTCTCCTTCTCTGGAGACTTTCAAAACCCACCTGGATGCATTCCTGTGTGGCCTGCCCTCAGTCATCCTGCTTTTGCCAGTGGGCTGCACCTGATGATCTCTGGAAGTCCCTTCCAACCTCTAATATACTGTGATAATACTATAAAAAGTGATACTGGCTGTTACATTCCAGACACACTGCTACACTGGACAAGTTGCCTCTGCTGTGTCATTGGCACTGGAACTGGGATGATGACTGCCTGCTGCTGAGTGATATGATGGCAAAGCAGGGCTCAGCCTCTCTTTTTTAATCTGTGTTGCACTTCACAGTCCTCAGAGCTGATATGGTGCAAACCACACATCTGCCTGACCAGAAAAGCAATTCTGACGTAGGATGGGTGGGCTTCATGATTTGAGTCTCAGGGTTGTTTTTGTGAGGTGAGACCAGTTAGAACGGTTCAAGGACATTGGTCATCTGAAGGTGTCATCTGCCTGGTGCATGCATTTTGGTAAGTGGAACCATTCTGCCAGCATTAGCAGAGTGAAAACCACACATCACTCTTGCCCTCAAAACCTGTGCTGTAGCTAACTGCTAACCATTCACTAATGTGTGTGGCACAAGGGGTAGCAGTAGTAGGGAGAGGAGATGGCATCGTATTGCCTAAATAGTAAATCAAGACCCTCTCCTGCTGTAAGCCAAATTATATCACATTCTAGTGATTAAACAGGAGGGGAACAAAAATAACAACCACAAAAAAAACCCCATCCACACAACACCACCACAAAACCAAAACAGACATAGAAATTCAAAATTTGTATTGTATCAGCAGACACTGTGTCCTTGTGTCCCAGAGTCCTCCAGAGAGAGACCTTGTTGTGAAGAGGTTATTAAAATTATGAATATGAAATATGAATTATAAAAATATTATTTTTATTAATTATCAAATTATTAATAACCGACGAATCAACAACTTATATACACGTTCTAGTGCACGTTCGTGAAATACATTCCATAAATGGCTTAGTCTGATGATTAGAACTTAATTCAACTATCTACAGACTATTTGTATGTTTATATACTGAAGGAAGCAGTTCCGCCGCTTGGCCACTAGATGGCGACTCGGCGGAACGCGGGCGGTGTCTGGCTATATACAACAATATTACAATCTTTCTGTGCATCAGCGATCACTCTGCTACACGCGGATACTTTGAACTGAGTGCTGGTGGGTGGAAAGCAGGTGGAAGATACTCTGTAGCTGTTGTTTGTAGCAAGGTGGGGTCCGGCTGACTACTGCCGCTGGACTGCTTCCTAGTAGAGTTGAAACGGTGGTGTCGGGTATTACCTCCTCTCTTCGCAGCAGTGGAGAAGGAATAATGGAACCTGGGCTTAGCTCGGAAGCAGAGGTTGGTCTCTTCTCCCAGGCAACCAGCACCAGAACAAGAGGACACAGTCTCAAGCTGCACCAGTGGAGGTTTAGGCTGGAGGTTAGGAAGAAGTTCTACACAGAGAGAGTGATTGCCCATTGGAATGGTCTGCCCGAGGAGGTGGTGGAGTCACCACCACTGGAGGTGTTCAGGAGGAGACTTGATAGGGTGCTTGGTTGCATGGTTTAGTTGATTAGGTGGTGTTGGATGATAGGTTGGACACGATGACCTTGAAGGTCTCTTCTGACCTGGTCTATTCTATTCTACTCCTATTCTATTCTATTCTATTCTATTCTATTCTATTCTATTCTATTCTCCTAGAGCACTGCAAAATCTTGTCAGGCTGGTCAGCTCTGAAAATGAGGGCACAGTTTTAGCTCAGTGTTAAGGACTGGTCATATTTCTTTTTGACTTACAATAGGAAGCTTCTACCAGGTGGCAATACTGGCAGGTGTCATTGCTGTTCATAGCCAGAGGATGACTTCTAAGAAAGTGTCACTCTCAGTAACCAAGTGAGTGAAGCAGTTTGCCACCTTCATGTGGATGGAGCAACAAAAACAGCCAGGTGTCTGGGAACACACTGATCTTAGCTGCCTCCTCTATTGCTGGTAGCCTCTGGCACAGTAGTGCTGTCGTTTTAGATAAATTATCTATTTACTTTCTACCCAGTGGCATCCACATCTATGAGAGCAAAGAGAGTCAGTGGATGCAATGGTACTAGCAAAGCTCAAGCCTAAGTGTAAAAGTCCTCTTCAGCCTACAGAAAAGTCTAATGGAAGCTGTGATTATGCAAGCTTTGTGCTGGCATGCTGCACTGGAGTGCTTCTCACTCACAGTCCCTTCAGTCTTTCATGTTCTCCTGGGCTGAAGCTGTAGAAATCATCAGATGCTACTGCTCCCGAGGGACAAGTCCTTAATAAACTACATGCATGTGCACTTTATACTATATTAACAGGAAAAGGAATACCTCCTGTTTTGTCTTTCTGAGACTTTCTCATAGCAAATGATCAGGGAAATAAATTCTCACCCTTAACAATCATCTCATTGACATTTATGTGTAAGACCTGCACAGTTAAGCCCAAGAACAAGGTCACCTGCCCTCCCAGTTGCCATCTTATTAACCAAATTATTCTGCCTACTTGCTTAATTTCCAACTATGACATGGTCAAACATGAGGACAGAAGTGGTATGTACTAGTTGACAAACAAAAAACCCCACAAGCCCAAAAGCTAATGCTGCATTGTATTTGTCCTTCTCAAACTGGGTAGTCACCTTTGAGCTGGTGCATGCAGCCTGAGCATCAGAGCTGGTTTCCTTAGTAAGCAGGCCTCACTGACAAGACATCCTTCATCAAGCATCCCTGTGCTAAGAAAAAGAAAGGACACAAACACTGTATTGTTTGGGTTTCGTGGTGGTCCTTGGAGCCCATGAATCAGCCAGCCTACTGGTGATGCAGTGCTGGTGGACAAAAAAATCACCATGAGCCAGCAATTTGCATTTGTGGTCAAGAAGAGCAGAAGTATTCTGGGGTGCATTAAGAAGAGTATATCCTTCAGGCTGAGGGAGATTCTCCTCCCACTACACTGCCTTGGTGAGGCCAAACCTGGAGTATTGTGTCCAGTTCTGGGCTACCCAGTTCAAGAGTGACAAAGAACTACTGGATGGAGTCCAGCAGAGGGTCACAAAGATGATTAGGGGACCGAAACCTCTCTCTTACAAGGAATGGCTGAGACACCTGGGACTCTTTATCTTGAAGAAGACCAAGAGGGTATGTTGTAAATGCATATACCTATCCAAAGGCCAAGAGTATGGGCTCTTTTCAGTGGTGCCCAGTGATACGACAAGGGGCAATATGTACAAACTAGAACACAGAAAGTTTCACCTAACATAAGGAAAAACTTCTTTTCTTTAAGGGTGACAGATCACTAGAGCAGGCTACCCAGAAAAGTTGTGGAGTCTCCTACTTTGAAGACAGTCAAAACCCACCTGGGTGTGATCCTGTGTGACCTGATCTAGGCAAACCTGCATTAGCAGTGGGGCTGGACTAGATGATCCTCAGAGGTCTCTGCCAACCCTTACCATTCTGTGATTCTGTAGACTACAGTCAAGCAAAAACAACAAGGGAGAACTGAAAGTTGTGTTGCATCTTGTCCTTGTAGATCCAGTCACAAGATCTGTGTTGCAATATGACTTCAGATTGCTGTGTCAAAGGGACCTCTTCCCATGAGCAAACCACAGCAAGGGTAACAGTGAGGAATGACATGGGGAAGGAGCTGCTTAGCCCCTCTCCATCTATGGGCCCTCTGCAGCTCCACTGATAAGAGCAAAGGATCATCCATACTACATGAAATGTCCTCTTTACCCCAGGGTAATTTGTGGTGTGCTTGCAGATGTGCAGGCTTATCTTCTCCCCTCACTGCCTTAAGACCACACTCAGCACGACAATGATGTCACAGCACCCTGCCTTTGAAGGTTATCCCTCTTCTCGTGACTAAGGAGAGCAACCACAGAGACAGGATAATCTCTGAAGAACCAGCACCAGTTGTCTTCTTATCCCTCCTAATTTCTTCAAGGACTAGTAGAAAATTTATTTTACCTGATGGTATCTTCCAATCAAAACTTTATTCTGGTAAAAATTGTTACAGAGCTTACATTCTGCTAGATACTAAAAAAGACAGGAGGTATTTCTTCCACCCATTTTTTAGTGCTATGAAATTTTTCCTCAGAGAGCTTAGTAAGACCATTCCCTTCTACTGTGGCAGCAACAGTAAAATCATGTTCTACAGTTTGACTTGTTCTGCCTGTGCTCAGGTGCAAAAGTGCACAGAGCTGGTCCAGCACCTCCAACAACTGCTCAGTGAAGCAAAGAAATAGGGAGATCCTATAGCAGCCTTGCCTTATTTGAAATGGACTACAGGAGGGCTGGGGAGGGACTTTTTACAAAGGCTTGGAGTGACGTAATGAGGGCTAATGGCCTCAAACTAGAAGGAGCTAGATTTAGATTAGACATTAGGGAGAGCTTTTTCACCATAAGGCTGATAAGGCACTGGAACAAGTTGCCCAGACAAGCTGTGGAGGCATCAAGCCTGGAAGTCTTCCAAAGCACATTGATGGGGCCTTGAGCAGCCTGGTCTAACAGGAGGTGTCTCTAACCATGGTAGGGGAGTTTGAACTAGGTGATTTTTAAGGTTCCTTCCTATCCAACCCATTCTATTATTGTATGATTCTATAATGACTTAAATTTGGAGAAGAATTTGTCCCACAATGAGTAAACACAAGACAGCAATAAAGATTTTTTTTTTCTTAATTAATTCTGATATATTTGTATTTAGTTATTATCTTCTCTGGCACTTGACAGAGCATAGTTCCTTTTTCCTGATGCCCTCCTTTTCCATTTCTCCAAGCAGTTTCCCTTTCCATTTCCCTTTTCTGTTTCTTCATTCCCTTTTCCTTTCCCCTTTCCCCTTTCATTTTTCTATTCTTACTCCCTTTCCCTTCCCATTCCCTTCCTTCCCCTTCCCCTGCCCTTCTCTCTTTTCTATTCTGTTTCCCATTTCACTTTTCATTTTCCCCTTATCTTGTTTCTCCTCTCCTTTCCCTTTCCTTTTTTCTTGTTTCCCCTCTTCTTTCCCTTTCCTTTTTCTCTTCTGATTCCCCTTTCCCTTCCCCTTTCCCTTTCTTCTTCTGTTCCATTCCCCCTTACCCCTTTTCCTTTCATTTTTCTATTCTATTTCCACCTGCCCTTTAACTTTTCTCTTCCATTTCCCCTTTCGCTTTTCATTTCTCTTTTCTCTTGGTTCTCCTTTCCATTCCTCCTCCTCTTTCCCATTTCTCCTTTCCCTTTTGCCATTCCCTTTCTCCTTCCCCTTTTCCCCTTCCCTTTTCTCTCTTCCCTCTACCTTGCTTCTTTACCCTTTTCCCTTCTCCTTTCCCTCTTTCCTTCCCCTTTTCCCTTTTCCCTCTCCTTTCCCCTCGCCCTCCGGCCGCCGCCTCTCCCCACTCCCTCAGGGCCGCGCGCAGCCCAGCCCAGCCCCGCCCCGCCGCAGCGATTGGCAGGCGGCAGCGGCACTTCCCGTGGCGGGCTGAAGAGCGCGGCGTGCGCTCGAGGCTGTCTCAGGCCCCTGCCTGCGCTCTGCCCTCAGGCGCTGCTCTCGGCCTAGCCCTGCCCGCGGGGCGTTTGGGGACCATCCGCCCCGTCAGCTGCTTCTAGCTTTCTCTCCGCTCCTTCGACGACGCCTAGGGGTGGCTGCAACCAGCGGCATCACTGCCGGCTCCGGAGCGAGGCTTCAGCCCCTCCTCTCCCCGCCGGCACCGATATGTATTCGCGGGGTGAGGATAACAGGGTGTCCCGGCTTGACCCGGGCCAGACGCGCTTCTTCGGGGGCGGGGGGCTGCAGTGCTGAAGAAGCAGGGTCCCACCGGTCCTCACCGGTCCGGTGGTGGTGGTGGTGGTGTGTGTGTGTTTGCTGTGGAAGTGGCGGAGGTCTCATTCAGAGGGCTTGGAGGCAGGCGTTCTGAGGCACCAGGGTGTGGGGCGTGGCTTTGCCCCTGCCCCGTTGGAGAGTGGCGGCTTCGTAGCTGTAACCCCACGCGTGAGAGCTGAAATGGCGCCTCGGAAGGTCTGTTTGTACCTCCTCTTCTTGCTCGTAGGAGTGAAAAGAAACCCAAACAAACAAAACCACTAACGAAAACCCCTCTACCCTGGTAAAAGGCAATGCCGATACCTGGATTAGAATAAAGGATGGTGTCTGTGCCTGAGGTCGGGCTTCTGGGAGCTGAACTTGGGAGGATTGGTTAAACCCTCGAGTGAGAGTCTATCAGCCTTTATGGGTGGTAGCTTCTCACGTTCTGCGCGGGAAGAGATACCTTGTCTTTGCGGTGCCTGACTTTAGCCCCATGTATTGAAGAGTAGGAGCCGTGATGTGAATTGCTTTTCATCTCTGTAAGGCACTTCCCTCCCTTCCAGCATCAGCAGCTTCAAGGAGCCTGCTTGCACATGAGAAAAGAGTTCCTTCTACTGCAATGTTAGTGTGCTTCTCCTATCGTGCTCAGCTTTATTCTGAAGTGTAGTAAGATTTGTAGTTCATGGGTTTTGTTTTGGTGGTGTTTGGTTGTGGGGTTCTTTTGGGTGTGTGTTTTTGGGGGGTTGTTTGGTTTGTGATGATGTTTGTCACTTTTTTTTTCTTATGACTGAGTGCTTTCAGTCAGTTGTAAAAATAGTCTCCTTAGGAGACATAGGAGTGCATTGAAACTCTTGGCAATAAAGCCACAAGAGTGGGTGCAAGAGGCAGGATATTAAGTGATTTTAGCTTGAGGACCACCGAATTTAGTGATACCAGCAGCTGATGTTGACAAAAAAACCCAGCATGCTGGACTTGATAAGCTCATAACTGAAAACAAGTAGCTGCTGGTCTTCATGGGATGATTGCATAGCTTACCATGGGACAGGAATGCAGGTTGATTTAGTGCACTTGAGAAGCAAGGACAAGATGCCTAAAACCAGGAAATGTTTGTTATCTCTGGGAATGAGTGTGATGCTGGACCTTGTGTTAACAAACAATGAAGGTCTGGTCAAGGACATTAAGGTAGGAGGCAGCCTTGGCTACAGTGACCATGAAATGATAGAGTTTAGTATTATTAGGGAAAGAAGTGGAGCAAATAATAAAACTTCTACCCTTGAGTTTAAAAAGGTTAGCTTTGTCCTGTTCAGAGAAGTACTTGAAAGTGCCCCATGGGCTAGGGCTCTAGATGGTAAGAGAGTCCAAGAGAGCTGGTTAATATTCAAACAGTACCTCATCCAAGCTCAAGAAAAATGTATACCCTTGAGAAAAAATATCTAGTAGAGGAGGCAGGAGACACCCATGAATAAGCAAGGAACTGGAAAAACTGCTGGAAAAGTTCAAATGGAAGAGGGAAGTCTACAATAAATGGAAAAAAGATCCAGGCAGTTGGGAGGATTGTAGAGTTTCTGTCAAATGCAACAAAAATGCAGCAAAATGGCCAAGGCTCCAATGGACCTACACCTGGCTAGGAAGTGAAAGATAACAAGAAGGGCATATTTTAAAATATCAACTGTAAAAGGAAGAATAGGGGAAAAGTGGGTCTGTTGCTAAATGAGGTGGGAGACGTGGTGACAGATGATGCAGAGATGGCAGAATTACTGTCTGTCTTCTTTGCCTCTGTTTTTACTGCTAAGACCAGCCCTCAGGAATCTCACTGGAGGTAGGGGAGCAAAACTGGAGTGAAGAAGACTCTCCACTGGTCAGTGTGGTTAGAGATCTCTGTTTCTCATGCTGCCCTGACAGCCAGTAGGCTGGGGGTGGGCAAGAAGTTGGGAAAGGATGCAGCTGGGATAGGTGATCCAGACTATCCAAAGGGATACTCTAAAACACATGATGTGTTTCAGGGAAGCGGCGACATTTGATGTACTAGCTAGGCATGATTGAAACCCTGCTATTCTGGAAGTGGCTAAAAACTTGCTTGCCAGTGGGAAGTAGTGCATGAATTCCTTCTTGTGCTTTGCTTGTGTGCACAGCTTGGCTTTACCTATTGAACTGTCTTTGCCTCGGCCCATAAGCTGTCTCTCACTCTTACCCTTCCGATTCCTGGCCCCACTGAGCTGCTGCATGTAGTTCAGCAGCCAGGCAGAGCTAATCCACAGCAGGGCAGTGAGACTTTGTGGTCCTACTCTATTGCAGTGTATTGTTGTTGGGTTAAAGACGGAATGACTTATTTTTGAGTAACCTGGAAAGGATCTCTTTCGCTTAACACAATAGCTGTTACATTTTGTGATTTGCAAGAATATCCATGTGAGGATGGGGGTAGTGCCTTCACAAAATGTCAGGCTGGGTTTTGGTCATAACTGTTCTGGAATAAAATGTTCTACACAATTTTGCAGGTCTCTCTCATTCTCCTGCGAGAACTAAGGAAAACAATTCTGAGAAGCAACATAAGCCAACGGAAGCATTTCCATGCAAAAACCAGGGTGGGGATTCAATCAGATGTGTATCCACAAAGAGCTCAAGAGACCCTTCCCCAGTAAAAATTCAAATAAAACTGGGAGACTCTGATGAGGAATGTGATCTTGTAATTGATGTACCACCAGAACCTGTTTCTAAAAAGCGAAGAAGGAAAAAGCATACAGGCAGGAAGAGCTATGAAGAACTGGCTGCTGTGGATTGTGCAGAACCGTACGATGGTACTCGAGCAGACCTTCCTGAGCATGCAGAAAAAATATCAGAGAAAACGGTGACTTTGAGGAAGAACAGCAGAAGTTTAGGTACCCCTGGAATGCTGCGTAGCGGTTCTAAAGAAGCAGGTAAGATTTACTTGCATAATGTAAACACTCGTGCATTGAAGGCTTTGAAGGAAAGAGATGCCCTTGCTTGTGGTGAGAAGAAACATGTATCTTTGGCTACTTCTGTTGAGGGAAACATGAAAAAGGGAATCTGGAAACAAGGGAATGCAGAAACCAAAACAGTGGTCAAAACAATTGGTGCCAGGAGTGCTAATGAAGACTGTGAGAACAGCAGAAGAGTAACACAATCTGTCTTGTGTACCAGTGACTTGTCAAAAGATGAAGCTACAACTGAAAGACCTTGTATGAAAATAAAGACAGAGGCAAGCCAGGGAATAGAAGAAAATGGGGATGATGATAGCCTGGAAGATACATACACAGATCCAACTTACAGCTTAAGCAAGAAAGAAAGCGAAATAAATCTGAGCTCACCCAGGGGACACAGCACAGAATCTTCTGAATCAGATAGTCCAGTAGAGGAGTGTCTGAGAATTTTTGAGGAGTTTGAAAAACAAAAGCAAAAGGAGGCCTGTCACCAGCAGGTATTTAGTTGCCCTTTCAGTGCATGGGTGTTTTATGTTTGGTTGGTAGTTGGTTTTTTTTCCTGATCATATGAGGACAGCATATGACATATAGTCAGGTTAAAGTACTCTTTCCCAGTTGTGTCTTGGGTTGAATATTTGAGCCTCTATATTCAGCAGTGGTGTGGTCACACCTTGAGTATTTTGTTCAGTTCAGGGCCCTTCACTGTAGGAAGGTTATTGAGGTGTTGGAGTGTGCCCAGAGAAGGGCAGTGAGGCCCATGAAAGGCCTGGGGCACATGACCTACAAGGAGTGCCTGAGGTAGCTGGGGTTCTTGAGCCTAAAGAAGAGCAGGCTGAGGGGAGACTTTTATTGCTCTCTACAACTACGTGAAGGAAGGTTGGAGTGAGGAGGGGGCCAGCCTCTTCTCTTTGACAAGCAACAGGACTAGAGGAAATGGTAACAAGGTACACTGCGGAATGTTCAGGCTGGATATTAGGAAATATTTCTTCACTGAAAGCATTCTCAAACATTGAAATGGTGTGCCCAGGGCAGGTGGAGTCAGTTTAGTGTTGACCCTTCAGTGCTAGGTTGAGGCTTGGGCTGGATGATCTTTGAGGTCTTTTCCAACCAAATCTATTCCATGATTCTGTACTAGTAGACAAAGTTATAGACTCTCCAGCCTGGTTTGAGTGTGAATGATCAATGTGTTTTCTGAAGCAGAAAATTGCTCTGAATAACTTACTGCCTTGGAGTTTGTTTACTGTAATAAACAAAAGCTGTAGAGGCAGTTGTGTATTCAGTAGTATTTTGTGCAAACAAATGTGGGAACTTTGAGTAACACTCAAGGCACTGTGGGTTAGCTTTTAGAGTAACTCTAATGGAGCTGTTATTGTCCTGGTGAGTTTTTTGACCGAATAACCCTGAAACATTGGAATGAATGGTTCATGAGGGTGTTACGGAAGTCTAGAGCTTCCTACATAGTTGGTCTGTTCTTGTTTTTAATAGGCCCATGGAGAAAAAGTGGTAGGTACTGAAGGAAATGATCCTGAACAAAAGACAAGTGCTGTGTATGCAGCAAAACCATGAATATTTGAGGTGAGTTAGTCTTGTAATAATCTGAGGGTGTGAACGTACCTTTACTTATGTGTAGACTCATGTTGAACTTCAGATTGCATGAGTCTTGTAATACAACTGTGAAAATACTTTAAAATTAATTTGAACAAATGGCTCATCAAGTCTTCTGTTTAAGTTTCAGCAAATGTTGCAGGAGAGTTGGTTCCTGATGCAGGTGTAAGTAAGCTGCTTCCTAAGGCAGCTGAGGCTAAAGAATATTGAAGTCAGTTTGAAGGGGAGGCTTGTACCATGAGATTGGATACAGCACCTGGAAACCCAAAGTGCTTGCTGCTTTCTCTGCTTTTCCAGTGCTTTAGGTGGCAACCTTAATAGCTGGTATCATTCTTTAAAACTCCTTCTCCACCACCTCTGAGCTCTTTCAACTTGGCATTTTCCATCCATGGATGGCATGCTGAGCCCTGAACCTGATAGTGAAATTAAGTTTTAAGAAGCAGCATGGTAAATTTAACCCCATCTTGCTGTGATGTGGAACTGCTTGAATGTTAACTCTGGTTTTGTCTGTGCGTACCAGGTACATAACAAAAATGAAATAGTGTCTGTCAAAGCATCTTCTCAGCAGAGTTATCATGCAGAAATTCAGCAGGAACACCAGGAATTTGCAGATGCAGGACAAGCTTTTATTGCTAGAACTTCTGAAGAGAAGCAAATTACACCTGGATTGTCAGCTGCTCAGTTTAAAAGGACTGAACCAAATAGTATGACAGCTTGATCTGTAGGTTTGAGAAACTGGACTTTGTTTCTCTCTGGTTAGGTGTTGCTTGAATGGGTTGGTTTGGTTGTGATGAATGTTAGCTGTGAATTGAACAGTGGTGAGCACATGGTGTGCCATATGCAGCTACAAGATGACATTTGAAGTCTTGGTAGCTGTAGTGGAAAGGGGGAAAGTATTTTCTGCCAGATTCTTTAAATGTGTACAGTTTTGACCAAAATCCTGCAAAAAGTTTGTCAATACACAAGTTGAAAGAGTAAGAAATGCAGTGAGTTTCCTTTTAGCACTGATACCAGTATTAGTTTGCAGCATGCAGACTTTCTGAAATAATGTTAAATCTTATGATTTAAAAATGGTACCAGCTTTGCCCTTTAAATTCCCCTCTGCATGTGAAAAATCTTGGGGAGTAGAAATTATTTTCAGCATTTGATAATGAACAGTGTTTCCCTTCCAGCTTTCTGTTGTCATTCAGGCTATATGTTTACAAAGTAACCTATCCAGCAGTTAAATTAATAAAATTAACTTCCTGGTTTAATTCAGGTGCTTTTGTTTCAGGTGCTCTGAAAACAGCTTCCTATGAAATGGAGTAATTCTGCTGGTGTGTACATTCTTCCTGAATAACAGTAAAATGGCTTAGTACGAATGTGACTCACTGTATAATATATACTGATTCAAGTCGGATTAAGTGGGATGACAGTAAGGATGGCTTCAGAATCCCATGACAAACTTCTGTGCCTGAGATCTTTATCTTTCCTGACTTTAACAGGCAAAGAGAAACTTCAATCAATATACTGTCGTGATTGCATTGGAAGATGAAGCTGTTGCTGTTGTGTTTTTCAGGAGAGGCGAAAGGGACAGTGAGATGTTTAAAATCAGTCACTGACCTAAAAGTACCTTTTATCTTGACACTTGTCCCTGCTTTACTCTGATGTCTTCAAACTGAAGTGTGATCTCAAATACTGTAAAACCCTTTGCATGGAATCTTTTGGCAGAAATTGACGTCTCGTATCTTAATGTGTTTCCTGACATCCCAGGTTTGCTTTGGTGCATGAGTTTAGTCTTACTCAGCTTTAACAAAGTACATGTGAAGTATCTGTGATCCACATTATTTAAATTGCATTAGTAATGCTTACATTGGTGTTTAGATTCAGGTGGTCAGTGGTCAGCTGTATGCACTACTGACTTCAACATCCATGCTCTGTGGATACTCCATTCCTGGTGTGCCAGGCAAGGTACTGTACAGTTCCTTCTGCAGAGCTTGGATATGAGTGGAAACAGAAGTGGAAAAACTGCAATTATTAACAGCATTTTGTAATGTCCCAGAACGTGATATAGCAGTAGACCTTTTAAAAGTACTTTGTTTCCTGTGTACTCTAATTAACATTGCTGTACAAATCCTGTTTCCACTTTGCTCTCACTAGCCAGCACTTCACAAATATAAGCAGTTAAATATATTGATGGTTATCAAATTGATTGTAATGGGGAAAGCTGAGTCCTAGTTGGTTTTCAGTCAAGCCATGCTTGTGTGTCCATTTGTTCTTGTTTTTCATAACTTCCTGCTCTGTACAGTGACAGATGGTGTCTGACAAAAGGCTTTATTTGGCCTCAAGACAGATACCCACAGAAATTACAGGTCTTTCAAGAACTAAAAAGTCAATGAAGACATATTTTGATTTCTTAGTGTCAACTTTGCTTTGTAATTCTGAGTGAAAGAATATTGTAATGTTATCTTCTCGAAAAGTTACTGACTTCACTTTTTTATTTGTTGGTTTTGTGTATGGGGGTTTTTGTGTGTGTTTGTTTTTGTTGTTAATGCAGAGGCCACTGAAAGTTCCAAAGGGCAAGTAAATTACAAGAGTTCTGCTTTCTAGTCTGAAATGTCAAATTCTATGGCTTCAGTCAGTTTGGTTATTGATACTATCTGTGGGTATTAAAGATGGATTAGTTTGTGCCTCACATCTCCAGTATGTTACTTCCTGTTTCCTAAATAGAATACTACATGCCCTAATAAATGTGGAGGTGCTGGAGCAAGTGCAGAGGAGAGCAATGAAGCTGGTGAAGGGCCTAGAGAATCAGTCTTATGAAGAGTGACTGAAGGAGCTGGGGCTGTTTAGTTTGAAAAAGAGGAGGCTGAGGGGAGACCTCATTGCTCTCTACAACTACCTGAAAGGGTGTTGTGGAGAGGCTTGTGCTGGTCTCTTCTCACAGGTAATTAGTGATAGAACAAGAGGGAGTGCCCTCAAGCTGTGACAGAGTAAATATTGGAATTTTTTTTTCCACAGAAAGAGTGGTCAGGCATTGGAATGGTTGAGTCATCAACCCTGGATGTGTTTAAAGGTTGTTTGGATGGGGTGCTTGGGAATATGGTTTAGTGGTGAACCTTAGTTTCATCGTTTCAGTTAGGGTTGGAAGGGACCACAAGGATCATCTAGTTCCAACCCCCCTGCCATGGGCAGGGACACTCTACCCTAGATCAGGCTGGCCAGAGCCTCATCCAGCCTGGTCTTAAACACCTCAAGGGACGGGGCCTCAACCACCTCCCTCGACAACCCATTCCAGGGCCTCACCACCCTCACGGTGAAGAACTTCCTCCTTGCATCCAGCCTGAATCTCCCCACCTCCAGCTTCATTCCATTCCCCCTAGTCCTTTCACTCCCTGATAACCTGAAAAGTCCCTCCCCAGCCTTCTTGGAGGCCCCCTTCAGATACTGGAAGGCCACAATGAGATCACCTCGGAGCCTTCTTTTCTCCAGACTGAACAGCCCCAACTCCCTCAGTCTGTCCTCACAGGAGAGGTGCTCCAGCCCTCTGATCATCCTCGTGGCCCTTCTCTGGACACCCTCCAGCACTTCCACATCCCTCTTGCAATAGGGGCTCCAGAACTGGAGGCAGTACTCCAGGTGGGGTCTCACCAGAGCTGAGTAGAGGGGGAGAATCACCTCCCTTGACCTGCTGGCCACACTTCTCCTGATGCAGCCCAGGCTCTGATTGGCTTTCCGGGCTGCAAGTGCACATTGAGAGCTCCTGTTGAGCTTCTCGTCCACCAGCACCCCCAAGTCTCTCTCCTCTGGGCTGCTCCCCAGCCAGTCACTGCCCAGCCTGGATTTGTGCCTGGGATTGCCTCGACCCAGATGCAGGACCCTGCCCTTGGTCTTGTTGAAGCTCATGAGGTTGGCCTGTGCCCACCTCTCCAGCCTGTCCAGGTCCCTCTGGATGGCATCCCTTCCCTCCAGCGTGTCTGCTGCACCACACAGCTTGGTGTCATCAGCAAACTTGCTGAGGGTGCACTCAATGCCACTTGTAGAGTAGGGTTATCACTTGGACTTGGTGATCCTGAGGGTCTTTTCCAACCTGAGTGTTTCTGTGATTCTTTGCAAGATGTGTTCAACAGCATTAAACATTGAAAACAGAATGTGATATATTGTTCTGTAAGACTAGGTTGTGCCAACGATAAAACTTGCCCCTGTTCCCTTCATGCAAAAATTACATTCTCCTTGGTGGTACACACATGGGAATGTTGCTCTTTAAAGGATCTCCCTTACTCAATAAATAAATGTAGTGCGGCTCACTACTCTCTCGGGAACGCACAGTGCATCTTTGTAACCATTTGGACATGTCATGTCATGACAGTACCCTGGCTAACCTGACTCTTCTGCCACATTTTGGAACATGATTTTTAAATCTTGTGCTTTATTTTTATTTTAAATTAAATATATTGGGCTAAGCAAATCCCCTGCATTGCATTCTCTAGCAAAGGATACAGGCTCCTACAAATAAACTTGCCTTCCCACCTCCCGCCCCGCCCCCCGGCTAGTTCATCAGGCTCTTAGTTTGAGTGAAATACTGCCTGAAACGAAGCCCAGATAGAGGGCATGACTTAAATCATGACTGAGCTGCCAGTGCTTGCTGAAGAACTGAACTTTCTTAGAGAGAAGAAGTTAAAACAGTTGCAATACCTCACTTGACTTTGGGAGGATGATCGCTTCGTTTAGTTCAAGCAGGCTGTGTCTGGCGCTCTGTGATGTGCAGCTCTAATTTTCTGAATAGCTATTCAGTAATGTTTGGTTACTTTTTTATTAGTATTATTTTATTTCTCTGAGAGTGTGCAAATGAATGTCTGCATTGGTGTTAGGGGTTTGTGGCTATTTTTTTCATATTGACCACACTTTTTGGTTTGTTATTTTTGGTCTTTGTTTTTGGTGGTGTGTTTTTCACGTCTCTGCTCAGAAAAGTTCTTTCTTTCCACAACTGGAATCCAAAGTGCCATTTGGGAAAAGACAGCAATGTGTTAATTTGTTTTTCTCAGAATGCCTCAAAATTTGCAGAACAAAAAGGGAGGCTTTAGACAAGGTTTAAAATGTTTTAAAAATCTTTAATTCTTCTCCTGAATTAAGTCAGTAGGTCTGATCTTAATATCTTATTTTTAAGTCAAGTATTTATTTTTCTTTTGTTTTTAATAAGCACAAGTTGAAATGAACTTGATTGTTGTACTTGGTAGTGTTATCATAGAATCGTAGTCCTCAAGGTTGGAAAAAGCCCCAGAGATCCTCAAGTGCAACCATCTACCCAACACCACCATGGTCATTCAACCATATCCCAAAGCATGATGCCTACACTGTTTTTGAACACCTTCAGGGATGGTGACTCCTCCAGCTCCATGGGTATCCTGTTCTAATGCCTAAGTATTGTTTTATTGTTCTCTACAATTCCAAGGCAAATGTGATGTAGGTCTGAGTTAAATTCTAGATCACCAAGTGTAGTGACTTTGCCCACAAATGACAGTGCTGGATTTTTAACCAAGTCTGAAATCTGGCTTTGCCTCCTTTCTGACATCTCTTATTGTTGCACAAATACTCATGGTATCCAAAAACATTCTCAACACATAGATGGGAAACCAAATAGTTCATTCAAAACCAAATTTTCAGATGTGATTTCCGTCATATCTTATTCCCAACATCTGCTTTACCCAAAAGTTCAAGAAACTGGGTTCCTAAGACGTTTTTCCTCATCATTCTGTCAACCCATTCTTCAGATACTTCCACTTGTTTCTAGATTTCTAGCATCACAGTTAAACTCCTGAGCCACCTTCTTAACTTTATCACAGCAGAATTGATACCTGCTGGATCTCGGTACACCACTCTTGCCATTGCCATGCTACTAAAGAAGGAACGACCCATCCCATCTTGGTTTGCTGAGTCTTAAGCAGATCTTTTCCTATCTGCCTCTGGCTGGGCACAGCTACTGCTATCCTTGTTCCAAATTCTTAGGTTCAGGCTTCTGATGAGAGCTCAAGTAGCTGTCAGATGACCAAAAATGAGTTCAGCAAGATTAAGGAAGTTCTCTTCATGGAGATCTTCTAAACAGACCTGAAATCTTATAAAAAATGCCTATACCAGTAAAATAACTCACCTCTCCTCTTCTCCATGTTACATTAGAATGTTTCGTTTCTCACCATCAGCTACACCCCTTGTGTTTTCATGCACCACGAGTATGAGCCTAGATTTTGATTCTGATCTCTGGTTCTTGTAACAGCGACACATTGCAGAAGTTCAGTTAAAAAACAAAACCACAATGAAACAAACAGTAAACCATAACCCCTCCCGACCACAAAACCAAGCAGGAACAAAAACCCTCCAAACAACAAAACAAAACCCACAAAACAACAAACCACAAACAAAACCCACCAAAAAAAAAAAAAAAGGCAAAAATACCACCCCCAAAACAACACACAAGCACATTTGTATCTCCATTGTATCAATGTGCACTTGCAGCCCAGAAAGCCAATCAGATCCTGGGCTGCATCGGGAGAAGTGGCTGTCAACGGGTCCATGTCCCAGTGGAGGCCAGTGACAAGTGGAGTCCCTCAGGGATCAGTCCTGGGACCAGTCTTGTTCAACATCTTTGTGGGTGACATGGACAGTGGCATTGAGTGCAGCCTCAGCAAGTTTGCTGATGACACCAAGCTGTGTGGTGCAGCAGACACGCTGGAGGGAAGGGATGCCATCCAGAGGGACCTGGACAGGCTGGAGAGGTGGGCACAAGCCAACCTCATGAGCTTCAACAAGACCAAGTGCAGGGTCCTGCATCTGGGTCGAGGCAATCCCAGGCACAAATCCAGGCTGGGCAGTGACTGGCTGGGGAGCAGCCCAGAGGAGAGAGACTTGGGGGTGCTGGTGGACGAGAAGCTCAACAGGAGCTCTCAATGTGCACTTGCAGCCCAGAAAGCCAATCAGAGCCTGGGCTGCATCAGGAGAAGTGTGGCCAGCAGGTCAAGGGAGGTGATTCTCCCCCTCTACTCAGCTCTGGTGAGACCCCACCTGGAGTACTGCCTCCAGTTCTGGAGCCCCTATTGCAAGAGGGATCTGGAGGTGCTGGAAGGTGTCCAGAGAAGGGCCATGAGGATGATCAGAGGGCTGGAGCACCTCTCCTAGGAGGACAGACTGAGGGAGTTGGGGCTGTTCAGTCTGGATAAGAGAAGGCTCTGAGGTGACCTCATTGTGGCCTTCCAGTATCTGAAGGGGGCCTCCAAGAAGGCTGGGGAGGGACTTTTCAGGCTATCAGGGAGTGAAAGGACTAGGGGGAATGGGATGAAGCTGGAGGTGGGGAGATTCAGGCTGGACATGAGGAGGAGGTTCTTCACCGTGAGGGTGGTGAGGCCCTGGAATGGGTTGTCGAGGGAGGTGGTTGAGGCCCCGTCCCTTGAGGTGTTTAAGACCAGGCTTGATGAGGCTCTGGCCAGCCTGATCTAGTGTAGAGTGTCCCTGCCCATGGCAGGGGGGTTGGAACTAGATGATCCTTGTGGTCCCTTCCAACCCTAACTGAAACTATGAAACTATGAAACTAAGTGTGGCCAGCAGGTCAGGGGAGATGATTCTCCCCCACTACTCAGCTCTGGTGAGACCCCACCTGGAGTACTGCATCCAGTTGTGGAGCCTCTATTACAAGAGGGATATGGAGGTGCTGGAATGTGTCCAGAGAAGGGCCACGAGAATGAGCAGAGGGCTGGAGCACCTCTCTAAAAGCTGGGTTCTGCACATTGGCCACAGCAACCCCATGCAGTGCTACAGGCTGGGGTCAGAGTGGCTGGAGAGCGGCCAGGTAGAGAGGGTCCTGGGGGTACTGGTTGGTGGTAGGCTGAACATGAGCCTGCAGTGTGCCCAGGAAGCCAAGAAGGCCAATAGCATCCTGGCCTGCATCAGGAACAGTGTGGCCAGCAGGAGCAGGGAGGTCATTCTGCCCCTGTACACTGCACTGGTTAGGCCACACCTCGAGTCCTGTGTCCAGTTCTGGGCCCCTCAGTTTAGGAAGGATGTTGACTTGCTGGAGCGTGTCCAGAGAAGGGCAACAAAGTTGGTGAGGGGCTTGGAGCACAAGCCCTATGAGGAGAGGCTGAGGGAGCTGGGGTTGCTTAGCCTGGAGAGGAGGAAACTCAGGGGTGACCTTATTGCTCTCTACAACTACCTGAAGGGAGGTTATAGCCAGGCAGAGGTTGGTCTCTTCTCCCAGGCAGCCAGTACCAGAACAAGAGGACACAGTCTCAGGCTGCACCAGGGCAGGTTTAGACTGGATGTTAGGAAGAAGTTCTATACAGAGAGAGTGATTGCCCATTGGAATGGTCTGCCTGTGGAGGTGGTGGAGTCACCTTCATTGGAGGTGTTCAGGAGGAGACTTGATGGGGTGCTTGGTGCCATGGTCTAGTTGTTTAGGTGGGTTGGATTGGTTGATGGGTTGGACGCACTGATCTTGAAGGTCTCTTCCAACCTGGTTTATTCTATTGTATTCTATTGTATATTTAATTATGTTAATAAAACTGTGGGAAGAAGGTAGAAAATTGTTGTGTGGCCTTGCACTGACTTCTAAGTGAACCCTGTCATCTTTTGAAAGATAACTGAAATACTCAGAAGCTACATTAAACATTTCCCCTGGGGAGATTCTTCTAGAGCACCCTGTAACTTTCTTTCCCAATGTAGTGGGTTGAGGCATCCCCCTCCCCACCACGGGCAAAAATAACAACTCAGACAAACAGATTGCAAAAGTGATGGAAAGTTTCAATGAACAAGCAGTGAATGTTTACAGAGAGCCAGAAGCAGTGACAAAAGAAAATCCCACAACATACCCAGGAAGATTCCATCCCCACCTGGGGGTACATCCAAGACCCCCCCCAGGGCTCCTTCTTCCCCCCTCCCCACTGCTAGGCTAGTCTCAGCTGGCCCGATCTGAGACTGCCCATCCCCAACGTGGCCTTGGGCCTAGCCAGGCCCACGGCCGGGAGACAACATCTCCCCCAGTTACCGGGCGACGGTGAGGAAGAAAGAGGAGGTGCTAGACCTCCCACTGGATCTTCTAGTGGTGCAGAGAATTATGCTAGAAATACCGAGTTTCCTGTGTCCACCCACTGGGCTGGACCTCTGGACACAGGAAGCACCTCATGTAGCAGAGGGCACCCAGCCCAAACTGCAACATGCCACTCCTTATTTCATACCATAAATCTCTGCACCCCAAACATATCATCAAATCAGAAATCTTCTGATGACATGTCCAACGAGGTCCATATCTTCATCTGGGCATCCACCCAGTCTCTCATTCAGGCTCAAGCATCAGTTCATTCCAGTTCTTCTTCTCTCGTCTAATGGAACCTCCCAGCGATGCAGAGTTCACTCTTCTGCGGTGCAAGCTCTTTATGGATCCATTGGACATCCTGGCCACCTGGAAAAGCCTCACAACTCCTCAACCAAACCTTTATTTCCATCTCTATTTACTCAGGGGCATATTTCCACCCCTGGGGCAAGCCAGTCAGAACAGTCAGGCTCTAACTGCTTCTCCACCCCTCCAGGAAAATAGCACGCTGAGCCTTCCACAACCCTGCACGGACCTATCCCAAGCCCAGGGCTGACCGCTTCCAGCCGCGGCCCTAGGCTATGCAGATGCATGTCACAGGTACACCGCCCTCCTGCTGGGCGTTCGCGTACCGAGGCGTGACAGCATCCAGCTACACAACCCTCCCCCAGAAGAGGGAGGGGCTGCACCACAACCTACTGAGAAGAAGGGAGGTGGAGCCAGGTGCTCGGCGCCATTTTCGGAACTCCCGAAAGATCGGGGAAGAGACTGGGGCCGGCCCTGCTACAGCCCGAGCGCACGGCCGGGCCCGCCGCCGCCGCAGCCCGAGTATACAGCAGGGCTCCGGCCACCTCTACCGCCGCGGTACAGAATCAAAATCGCCTCCACCCCTCGGGCATTCAAACAGCTCCCCCAGCGAAAGCCATAAACGCGTTCTCAGAGCCCTTGAGAACGGCTTTCCAACTGGGGTCCCCGTTCGCCCTCCTGGATTTCGGGAGCTGGGCTCGCCCGCTCGCCAGGGCTGGCTCTATCCCCGCAGCGAGAACGGAGCTGACTTTGATCTGGTCGCCGCTGCCCCTCCCCCGCTTCACTCCCCGCCGTTTCTACCGCTCCGCAGAGAATAAAGGTGGAGGAAGGGCTGGTTCCGCGTTCTTAAGCAGTACCCCAATTTCGATGGTCAAGAAGCACCCCTGCATAAAACAGCAGGAGGGGGGCTCCGTGCCACCGGCCACGCACCAGGAGTCCCCCTGCAATCCACAAGAATTCACACAATCGCCCCAGCAAAAAACCTTGAGCCCCAACTTATAAAACCCAAACCGACGCCCAGAACTAAATTTAAACTCTCCGTCTTTTGCAAACTGATCTGCAGAGTGACCACAGTAACAAACTCAGAAGAAAGAGGAGGTGCTAGACCTTGCACTTTGTGTTCCAAGAGAGATTAGGTAAGTGAGTGAGTTTTCAAAGCTGTGCCTCACTGGGATGCCCATTCTCTTGGAAAAGTATGCTTGAGGAAGAGGAAGTCTCTTTTTGTTCTGGGACTGATACACTCTCTCAAAATAGTTTGACAATTCTGCACTTCTGAGCACATGGAGATGTTTAGATTAAATGACAATAGATTGCTATCCTCTGGGATCACTGGAAAGGCCTTTGTCAATACATAGGGGGTGGCCAGGGAACCACACTTCCTTCTTTCACTTCATGTAGACATCAGAGCTGGCCAGTGCCCTGTTCTCAATAGCAGCACACTGACCGTGGCCTCTCAATGCTGTTTCAGCAGCTCCAGTGCCCTGTTCACAATGGCAGCACACTGAGTGTGGGCTCTCGATGGTGTTTCAGAGCCTCCCACACAATGTTCTCAAGGGCAGCACAATGACTGTGGGCTCTCGATGGTGTTTCAGAGCCTCCAACACAATGTTCTCAAGGGCAGCACACTAACTGTGGGCTATTGATGGTGTTTCAGAGCCTCCAACAGAATGTTCTCAAGGGCAGCACACTGACTGTGGGGTCTTGATGGTGTTTCAGCAGCTCCAGCGCCGCTCCCAATAGCAGCACACTGACCGTGGGCTCTCAGTGGTGTTTCAGCAGCTCCAGTGCCCTGTTCTCAATGGCAGCACACTGACTGGGGGCTCTCAATGGTGTTTCAGAGCCTCCAACATAATGTTCTCAAGGACAGCACCCTGACCGGGGGCTCTCAATGGTGTTTCAGAGCCTCCAACAGAATGTTCTCAAGGGCAGCACACTGACCGTGGGCTCTTGGTGTTTCAGAGGTTCCAATGTTCGCTCCTCTCTCATCTCATTGTCTTTAGGCTCTTGCTCTCACTTGGCTTTGCCAGATCCTCCTCTCCCAAGCATGTTTGGGATCAAGAGTATGCGTGCACAGCAGTGAAAATTACTGTGGCCAAGGCGTTAGAAGGCCCCACAGGGAGTGACCGTGGAAGGCCCCACTGGAGGAGGCCATTGAATACCTGAAGGCAATCAAGAGGAGGTATAGATACAGCAGTTAGTTCTGAAAAGGTAACTCATGAACTATGTTTGTGTAATAGAGCCAATCACATGCATGTAGAGGTGTCAGGCCTAAAGCAGACATGAAGAACTGCTTGTTGAAATCAGAACATCAACCAAAATTGTCAATCCAATGCCAGGAGATGTTTTCGAGACCAAAACTTTGTGTTCCGAGAGAGATTAGGTAAGTGAGTGAGTTTTCAAAGCTGTGCCTCACTGGGATGCCCATTCTGTTGGAAAAGTATGCTTGAGGAAGTCTCTTTTTGTTCTGGGACTGATACACTCTCTCAAAATAGTTTGACAATTCTGCACTTCTGAGCACATGGAGATGTTTAGATTAAAGGACAAGAGATTGCTATCCTCTGGTATCATTGGGAAGGCCTTTGTCAATCCATAGGGGGTGGTATGACCAATTGCTTCCTCCAAGGAAGAGCTGTCTGGCAATTTTGCTGGAGCCTTCTCCTCACAGTGGTGTACCTGGTGTGTGCACACCAAAAGCCAGATTCTGCTGTTCCTTCTTCTACTCTAAGTGCCTGTTGCCTGATGCAGAGTTCCCTGGGAGTGCAGTGTTTGCCCCGTGATTATGCAGTAAGTGCTCTTCAAACTCTTACACTGCCTTGCAGCACATTGCCTCTGAGATGATAGTCCAAATTAATTTCAGGATGAAATTAAGTTCATCTTTTGGCTTACCTTGCATATATCCTGGGATCTCCGACAGCTTCCTCCCATGTCCCCTCTCCCCATCTGTATTTTCCTACACACAACAAGTTCAGTTTTCTGGTTAATTCTATTTGTGGTGGTTTGGCCGTGACGGGGGGGCTACTAAAGCTGCTCTCTATCGCTCCCCTTCGTAGATGGACAGGGGGGAAGGGAAAATAGCAAAGGCCAGTAATAAGGTAGAAGGAATTTAATACTGCTAAGGACAAGCAAAGGCCGCCCCAGAAGCACAAGCAAAGAGAGGTTATTCTCCACTTACCATCAGCAGATGACCTTGGGTCACTCTCGGCAAGCAGGGTTCTGCGCCTAGCAGTGGCTCTGAAGGACAGATGCCAGGGACGCCACACTTGCTTCTCTCACTTCAGGTAGCCATCAGAGCTGGCCAGTGCCCTGTTCTCAATAGCAGCACACTGACCGTGGCCTCTCAATGCGTTTCAGCAGCTCCAGTGCCCTGTTCACAATGGCAGCACACTGAGTGTGGGCTCTCGATGGTGTTTCAGAGCCTCCCACACAATGTTCTCAAGGGCAGCACACTGACTGGGGGCTCTCCATGGTGTTTCAGAGCCTCCCACACAATGTTCTCAAGGGCAGCACACTGACTGGGGGCTCTCAATGGTGTTTCAGAGCCTCCAACAGAATGTTCTCAAGGGCAGCACACTGACCGTGGGCTCTTGATGCTGTTTCAGAGGCTCCAATGTTCGCTCCTCTCTCATCTCACTCTCTTTGGGCTCTTGCTCTCATTTGGCTTTGCCCGATCCTCCTCTCCCAAGCATGTTTGGGATCAAGAGTATGCGTGCACAGCAGTGAAAATTGCTGTGGTCAAGGGGTTAGAAGGCCCCACTGGGAGTGACCGTGGAAGGCCCCACTGGAGGAGGCCATTGAATACCTGAAGGCAATCAAGAGGAGGTATAGATACAACAGTTAGTTCTGAAAAGGTAACTCATGAACTATGTTTGTGTAATAGAGCCAATCACATGCATGTAGAGGTGTCAGGCCTAAAGCAGACATGAAGAACTGCTTGTTGAAATCAGAACATCAACCAAAATTGTCAATCCAATGCCAGGAGATGTTTTGAGACCAAAACTTTGTGTTCCGAGAGAGATTAGGTAAGTGAGTGAGTTTTCAAAGCTGTGCCTCACTGGGATGCCCATTCTCTTGGAAAAGTATGCTTGAGGAGTCTCTTTTTGTTCTGGGACTGATACACTCTCTCAAAATAGTTTGACAATTCTGCACTTCTGAGCACATGGAGATGTTTAGATTAAAGGACAAGAGATTGCTATCCTCTGGTATCATTGGGAAGGCCTTTGTCAATCCATAGGGGGTGGTATGACCAATTGCTTCCTCCAAGGAAGAGCTGTCTGGCAATTTTGCTGGAGCCTTCTCCTCACAGTGGTGTACCTGGTGTGTGCACACCAAAAGCCAGATTCTGCTGTTCCTTCTTCTACTCTAAGTGCCTGTTGCCTGATGCAGAGTTCCCTGGGAGTGCAGTGTTTGCCCCGTGATTATGCAGTAAGTGCTCTTCAAACTCTTACACTGCCTTGCAGCACATTGCCTCTGAGATGATAGTCCAAATTAATTTCAGGATGAAATTAAGTTCATCTTTTGGCTTACCTTGCATATATCCTGGGATCTCCGACAGCTTCCTCCCATGTCCCCTCTCCCCATCTGTATTTTCCTGCACACAACAAGTTCAGTTTTCTGGTTAATTCTATTTGTGGTGGTTTGGCCGTGACGGGGGGCTACTAAAGCTGCTCTCTATCGCTCCCCTTCGTAGATGGACAGGGGGGAAGGGAAAATAGCAAAGGCCAGTAATAAGGTAGAAGGAATTTAATACTGCTAAGGACAAGCAAAGGCCGCCCCAGAAGCACAAGCAAAGAGAGGTTATTCTCCACTTACCATCAGCAGATGACCTTGGGTCACTCTCGGCCAGCAGGGTTCTGCGCCTAGCAGTGGCTCTGAAGGACAGATGCCAGGGACGCCACACTTGCTTCTCTCACTTCAGGTAGCCATCAGAGCTGGCCAGTGCCCTGTTCTCAATAGCAGCACACTGACCGTGGCCTCTCAATGCTGTTTCAGCAGCTCCAGTGCCCTGTTCACAATGGCAGCACACTGAGTGTGGGCTCTGGATGGTGTTTCAGAGCCTCCCACACAATGTTCTCAAGGGCAGCACACTGACTGGGGGCTCTCAATGGTGTTTCAGAGCCTCCAACAGAATGTTCTCAAGGGCAGCACACTGACCGTGGGCTCTTGATGCTGTTTCAGAGGCTCCAATGTTCGCTCCTCTCTCATCTCACTGACTTTGGGCACTTGCTGTCACTTGGCTTTCCCAGATCTTCCTCTCCCAAGCATGTTTGGGATCAAGAGTATGCGTGCACAGCAGTGAAAATTGCTGTGGTCAAGGGGTTAGAAGGCCCCACTGGGAGTGACCGTGGAAGGCCCCACTGGAGGAGGCCATTGAATACCTGAAGGCAATCAAGAAGAGTTATAGATACAGCAGTTAGTTCTGAAAAGGTAACTCATGAACTATGTTTGTGTAATAGAGCCAATCACATGCATGTAGAGGTGTCAGGCCTAAAGCAGACATGAAGAACTGCTTGTTGAAATCAGAACATCAACCAAAATTGTCAATCCAATGCCAGGAGATGTTTCGAGACCAAAACTTTGTGTTCCGAGAGAGATTAGGTAAGTGAGTGAGTTTTCAAAGCTGTGCCTCACTGGGATGCCCATTCTCTTGGAAAAGTATGCTTGAGCAAGAGGAAGTCTCTTTTTGTTCTGGGACTGATACACTCTCTCAAAATAGTTTGACAATTCTGCACTTCTGAGCACATGGAGATGTTTAGATTAAAGGACAAGAGATTGCTATCCTCTGGTATCATTGGGAAGGCCTTTGTCAATCCATAGGGGGTGGTATGACCAATTGCTTCCTCCAAGGAAGAGCTGTCTGGGAATTTTGCTGGAGCCTTCTCCTCACAGTGGTGTACCTGGTGTGTGCACACCAAAGCCAGATTCTGCTGTTCCTTCTTCTACTCTAAGTGCCTGTTGCCTGATGCAGAGTTCCCTGGGAGTGCAGTGTTTGCCCCGTGATTATGCAGTAAGTGCTCTTCAAACTCTTACACTGCCTTGCAGCACATTGCCTCTGAGATGATAGTCCAAATTAATTTCAGGATGAAATTAAGTTCATCTTTTGGCTTACCTTGCATATATCCTGGGATCTCCGACAGCTTCCTCCCATGTCCCCTCTCCCCATCTGTATTTTCCTACACACAACAAGTTCAGTTTTCTGGTTAATTCTATTTGTGGTGGTTTGGCTGTGACGGGGGGGCTACTAAAGCTGCTCTCTATCGCTCCCCTTCGTAGATGGACAGGGGGGAAGGGAAAATAGCAAAGGCCAGTAATAAGGTAGAAGGAATTTAATACTGCTAAGGACAAGCAAAGGCCGCCCCAGAAGCACAAGCAAAGAGAGGTTATTCTCCACTTACCATCAGCAGATGACCTTGGGTCACTCTCGGCAAGCAGGGTTCTGCACGTACCAGTGGCTCTGAAGGACAGATGCCAGGGACGCCACACTTGCTCTCTCACTTCAGGTAGCCATCAGAGCTGGCCAGTGCCCTGTTCTCAATAGCAGCACACTGACCGTGGCCTCTCAATGCTGTTTCAGCAGCTCCAGTGCCCTGTTCACAATGGCAGCACACTGAGTGTGGGCTCTCGATGGTGTTTCAGAGCCTCCCACACAATGTTCTCAAGGGCAGCACACTGACTGGGGGCTCTCAATGGTGTTTCAGAGCCTCCAACAGAATGTTCTCAAGGGCAGCACACTGACCGTGGGCTCTTGATGCTGTTTCAGAGGCTCCAATGTTCGCTCCTCTCTCATCTCACTCTCTTTGGGCTCTTGCTCTCATTTGGCTTTGCCCGATCCTCCTCTCCCAAGCATGTTTGGGATCAAGAGTATGCGTGCACAGCAGTGAAAATTGCTGTGGTCAAGGGGTTAGAAGGCCCCACTGGGAGTGACCGTGGAAGGCCCCACTGGAGGAGGCCATTGAATACCTGAAGGCAATCAAGAGGAGGTATAGATACAGCAGTTAGTTCTGAAAAGGTAACTCATGAACTATGTTGTGTAATAGAGCCAATCACATGCATGTAGAGGTGTCAGGCCTAAAGCAGACATGAAGAACTGCTTGTTTAAATCAGAACATCAACCAAAATTGTCAATCCAATGCCAGGAGATGTTTTCGAGACCAAAACTTTGTGTTCCGAGAGAGATTAGGTAAGTGAGTGAGTTTTCAAAGCTGTGCCTCACTGGGATGCCCATTCTCTTGGAAAAGTATGCTTGAGGAAGAGGAAGTCTCTTTTTGTTCTGGGACTGATACACTCTCTCAAAATAGTTTGACAATTCTGCACTTCTGAGCACATGGAGATGTTTAGATTAAAGGACAAGAGATTGCTATCCTCTGGTATCATTGGGAAGGCCTTTGTCAATCCATAGGGGGTGGTATGACCAATTGCTTCCTCCAAGGAAGAGCTGTCTGGGAATTTTGCTGGAGCCTTCTCCTCACAGTGGTGTACCTGGTGTGTGCACACCAAAAGCCAGATTCTGCTGTTCCTTCTTCTACTCTAAGTGCCTGTTGCCTGATGCAGAGTTCCCTGGGAGTGCAGTGTTTGCCCCGTGATTATGCAGTAAGTGCTCTTCAAACTCTTACACTGCCTTGCAGCACATTGCCTCTGAGATGATAGTCCAAATTAATTTCAGGATGAAATTAAGTTCATCTTTTGGCTTACCTTGCATATATCCTGGGATCTCCGACAGCTTCCTCCCATGTCCCCTCTCCCCATCTGTATTTTCCTACACACAACAAGTTCAGTTTTCTGGTTAATTCTATTTGTGGTGGTTTGGCCGTGACGGGGGGGCTACTAAAGCTGCTCTCTATCGCTCCCCTTCGTAGATGGACAGGGGGGAAGGGAAAATAGCAAAGGCCAGTAATAAGGTAGAAGGAATTTAATACTGCTAAGGACAAGCAAAGGCCGCCCCAGAAGCACAAGCAAAGAGAGGTTATTCTCCACTTACCATCAGCAGATGACCTTGGGTCACTCTCGGCAAGCAGGGTTCTGCCTAGCAGTGGCTCTGAAGGACAGATGCCAGGGACGCCACACTTGCTTCTCTCACTTCAGGTAGCCATCAGAGCTGGCCAGTGCCCTGTTCTCAATAGCAGCACACTGACCGTGGCCTCTCAATGCTGTTTCAGCAGCTCCAGTGCCCTGTTCACAATGGCAGCACACTGAGTGTGGGCTCTGGATGGTGTTTCAGAGCCTCCCACACAATGTTCTCAAGGGCAGCACACTGACTGGGGGCTCTCAATGGTGTTTCAGAGCCTCCAACAGAATGTTCTCAAGGGCAGCACACTGACCGTGGGCTCTTGATGCTGTTTCAGAGGCTCCAATGTTCGCTCCTCTCTCATCTCACTGTCTTTGGGCTCTTGCTCACATTTGGCTTTGCCCGATCCTCCTCTCCCAGCATGTTTGGGATCAAGAGTATGCGTGCACAGCAGTGAAAATTGCTGTGGTCAAGGGGTTAGAAGGCCCCACTGGGAGTGACCGTGGAAGGCCCCACTGGAGGAGGCCATTGAATACCTGAAGGCAATCAAGAGGAGGTATAGATACAGCAGTTAGTTCTGAAAAGGTAACTCATGAACTATGTTTGTGTAATAGAGCCAATCACATGCATGTAGAGGTGTCAGGCCTAAAGCAGACATGAAGAACTGCTTGTTGAAATCAGAACATCAACCAAAATTGTCAATCCAATGCCAGGAGATGTTTTCGAGACCAAAACTTTGTGTTCCGAGAGAGATTAGGTAAGTGAGTGAGTTTTCAAAGCTGTGCCTCACTGGGATGCCCATTCTCTTGGAAAAGTATGCTTGAGCAAGAGGAAGTCTCTTTTTGTTCTGGGACTGATACACTCTCTCAAAATAGTTTGACAATTCTGCACTTCTGAGCACATGGAGATGTTTAGATTAAAGGACAAGAGATTGCTATCCTCTGGTATCATGGGAAGGCCTTTGTCAATCCATAGGGGGTGGTATGACCAATTGCTTCCTCCAAGGAAGAGCTGTCTGGGAATTTTGCTGGAGCCTTCTCCTCACAGTGGTGTACCTGGTGTGTGCACACCAAAAGCCAGATTCTGCTGTTCCTTCTTCTACTCTAAGTGCCTGTTGCCTGATGCAGAGTTCCCTGGGAGTGCAGTGTTTGCCCCGTGATTATGCAGTAAGTGCTCTTCAAACTCTTACACTGCCTTGCAGCACATTGCCTCTGAGATGATAGTCCAAATTAATTTCAGGATGAAATTAAGTTCATCTTTTGGCTTACCTTGCATATATCCTGGGATCTCCGACAGCTTCTCCCATGTCCCCTCTCCCCATCTGTATTTTCCTACACACAATCGCTCCCCTTCGTAGATGGACAGGGGGGAAGGGAAAATAGCAAAGGCCAGTAATAAGGTAGAAGGAATTTAATACTGCTAAGGACAAGCAAAGGCCGCCCCAGAAGCACAAGCAAAGAGAGGTTATTCTCCACTTACCATCAGTAGATGACCTTGGGTCACTCTCGGCAAGCAGGGTTCTGCGCCCAGCAGTGGCTCTGAAGGACAGATGCCAGGGACGCCACACTTGCTTCTCTCACTTCACGTCGGCAGCAGAGCTGGCCTCACATGGCACAACCTACAATGATCAAGAGATCATAAATGTGCTTTCCTGTCTATGGCCTGAATTACAGTCAGAGTACTTAGGAAGTGGAGCTGGACCTGGATTCTGATCAAAAAAGCTTCCCAAAGCTGCCAAAATCTTGTGAACAAGGCTCCAGGAGGCAGCATGAGCTGTCCCTGTCCCAACTTAGGCCTGCTGCCCAAAAAGGAGAGCAGGGCTTGGAAGAGCAGGGCTCTTGTGGAGCCTGCAACAGCCAGGCCCCCTGAGCTGACTGAGTCTTTGATCATTTTTCACACTGATCAGAGGTCTTGGCAGTGTTCAGCCATATGCTGTCTCTGGATTTCCATAGGAGGTGTTCGAAATGCATCCTTGAGCAGCATCTCTTGCACTGCACAACTGCTGTTAGGCCACTGCTTCTCCAGAATGTGGCACGGACAGATGAGTGTGTGTCTTGAACTGGAGCCACACTGAAGGTCTTGCCACCTCACCCGGTTTGCCCAAGGGTAATGCTGTAGGGTTCAGGTTCCTGAATGAGTGAGATTAGCAATCTAATCCTTTTTTTTTTCCCCTGAGGTAACATCAACACATAAATTTTAAAGGGTTATTAAAAACATATTTACAAGAATCTGAACTAATTTTAAAACAATTCTTTTGTTTAAGGTCTTTATCATAAAGGACTGAGTGTGCAACTGACACCTGCTATTGATGCCTCAATGTACAATTTTGTCCAGGTGCCAAACAGTTTGTCTAGTCAGATGGTGTTTTCTGCCCGTGCAAGATCATTAAAGCCAAAGCCTGTTGTGATGCTGTAGAAAAAACAGAACCAACAGACAAGCAAACAAAAAACCCCCACATGGGCACTTGGGCCATACTACAAATGAAGTGGTAGGGAAAGAAATATTTTTCCTGGCCAATGAAAAACAAAAGGCACTTTTTAGCTGCAGCAGGCAGGAGGTCTGGCCGTAGGGCAGCGCCTTCGTCTTGTAGCAACGTGACTGAGGCAATGCCATCCCGGCTTCCTTCAAGTCCTGGAAGCACTCTGCAACTTTCTCCACATCTAGGTAGGAGTGGGTACAGAGGATGTCTAGGACACTGGGTGCCTTCTTTATCCTCTTCAGCTGCTTCCTAGTGTGGGGAGGAAGTGTAGCCTGTTCTGTCCCCCACAGCTGCATGCCAGGTCCACACAGATGCAGGAGTTTATGGCTGGCATCTGCTCCCTCCTGCCCAGTGGCTGCAGGCAGAACATGTGCCCAGTCGGGGGGCTCCAGGGGCACAAGCAGCTGGTAGATAGCATCATCGGCCTCACAGGGACCCTGATCATCTGAATGAGCTGTCCACACAAATGGCCACTGCTTCTGCAGAATATGGCATGGACGGGTGAGCGTGTGCCTTGAATTGGAATCACTGATCAAAGGTCTTGCCACCTCAGTGGGTTTGCCCAGGGTAACGCTGAGGGTTCTGAGGGCTTGCTTTGCCTGTGACTCCCCAGGAGAGACTAAGGAAGCCACAGCACAGCTCCTGCCGGCACAGGCAACATACAGAAATGTGGAGGGGTAGAATTTCTTGTGATTGCCCCGTGGCAGGAGCCCAAGGTCAGGAAGCCTTACTTACAAAATTGGTGAAATGAACTCCTTCCACATCAGCTCTTCTGCCCATGTGCTCAGCCCAACTCCGTGGGAGGGGAGCAGTCAGCAAACTAGAGCCACGCTTCCCTGCAAAGCAAAACACAGACACAGCTGCAGCATTTGCTCAAACACCACAATTCTTGACATCTATGAAGCCAGGGGAAAAGATCCCAGAAGAAATGGATGCTGTGGAAGAGGCAAGGACAGTCATGTGCAGGTGGTGACACACACCTGTGGTGGGCGCAGCTCAGTGCGTGACTGGAGATGCTCGTCTGCTGGTGGAGAGCCCTTTGTACAGCCTGTTCAGGAGCCTGTCCTGAATGTCCTCAAACTGTCTCAATGCCTTGGTATGGGCAGCCTGATCCTGCACCAGATGCTCCAAGAGGTTGTAGAGCTCAGACATTTGGTAGTTTGGAGGCAACTTGATCTCCTTGGGCATCTCTGCGTTGCCCAAGAAGAAGAGTTGAGCTGCTTCTGTTCCAGACAGCAGCGCAGGTGCCTCATGATATCTGCCAGGCGCATGAGGCAGTCCCGTCTGCACCATCCTGACACGGGGGTGGTGTTGAGGAGGTGCATGACAACTGTCTTGAGGATATAGGGGGAAATGTCTGTGCCCTCCAGGACCGAGGTGCAGAGATGAAGGCATTTGAGGTGGAAGCTGCCTCGTGGGACTTGTCTGGCCATATGTCTGAAGAACTTCCCCTCTGCCACAAGGGAGTTTATTCTCCACACTGTGCTTGGGGTCTTGGTGTCCGCTTCAGGAGGGCTGCTGAGGAAGATATCCGAGTCCCCTTGCTGCACCCCAAACATGATCTCGAGAGTGAGTTCACTGCCAAAGTTACTTTTCAGCTGCAGCAGGCAGGAGGTCTGGCTGTAGGGCAGCACCTTCATCTTGTAGCAGCGTGACTGAGGCAGTGCCACCCACACTTTCTTCACCCAATCCTGGAACCACTCTGCAACTTTCCCCACATCCAGGTAGGAGTGGGTACAGAGGATGTCTAGGAGGTGGGGTGCCTTCTTTCCCTTCTGCAGCTGCTTCTTAGTGCTGTGGAGGAAGCACAGACTGTTCTGTCCCCCACAGCTGCATTCCAGGACCACACGGATGCGGGACTCTATGGCTGCTATCCACCACCCCCCGTCCGTTGGCTCCAGGCAGAACCTGTACCCAGTGGGGGGCTTCAGGGGCACAAGCAGCTGGTAGACAACATCGTCCGTCTCAAAGGGACTCCATCCTTCAAAGCCACTGCCCACCCCAATGGCCTCCTGCAGCACTGGCAAGAAAGTATTGGACAGGCGTATTCGCAAGACCTGCAGGAGGTCATCCACCAGCCCCTTCACCACCTCGCTCCTGGAGATTGTTTCCTGCACAGGCCACTGGTTGCACACGTCATGGCAGGAAAGGATGGCAAAAATCCTGTCTTCTTCATCAATTTCTTCCTCCTCCTCCTCATCTGTGCTGCTGTCTGAAACCTCCTCCGCGCCACAGACTGAGTTTGTCTCCCTGCGTCTTTTCCTGAGCCGCCAGCAGAGCCAAACCAGGAGGACTAGCACTCCGGCAATGGCAGCAAAGAGCACAGCTCCCCAGGTTGTGATGCTCTGCTCCTGAAGCCTCTGCTGCAGGATCATGGGGACCAGGCTCCGCTGTGCTTGGCTTCTCCTCTCCATCTCCTCCATCAGGCGAGTCATCTCCTGCTTCATCTCCATCTTGTGCTCCTCCATGCGCTTCCAGGTGGCCTCATCCAGCTTCTCATGAACCTTTGCTGAGAAGAGGATAAAGCCTTGCAGAAGCAAAGCAAGGAACTTTGTAGCAGCCATGGCCTACAGGAGAAGGGAGAGAAAGAATTGAGTGGGGCTAGGAAGGAGAGAGTTCTGTTTAGACAGCAAGTAGAGGAGCTGCAAGGAAGTGGAGAGGGGTAGGAGCTGAAGGGCTGCAGGCAGCGGGGATGCAGCCAGGCTCTTCATCCAGCCCCAGCATCAGCAGCACCCAGCTGAGGGTGCTCCTGTGAGCAGCTGGTGCCTTAGTGGAAGGTGAGGCCTTCTATGCCCCAGGGAGCTAGCCCTCTGCCTTGGCTCTCCTCCACCTCCCCTCCCTACACCCACACTTACTGTTAGCCGAAGCTCTACTGAGGCACTGCTGCCCAGTGAGGCGTTTATAGCTGCTCACCCCTCCTGATGTCACAAACACAAGTGCCAGGTGGAGTTGCCAGGAGCACTGGCCGTGTGCACTGGCCCAATTCAGTGACTCACAGACACCCAAGGCAGCCCCGCCCACTGGCCCCGCCCACTGGCCCCCATCAGCCTCAGCCCAGGTCAGGGACTCACGGCCACCCAGGGCAGCCCAAGCCCTGACCCCTACCAAGTGCAAAGCTGCCATGGAGGAGGCGGTGCCCGGGGACTCCTCTTCCCAAGCGGAGAGAGAGCTCAAAGAGCCTTACAAAAACTCAGATCAGGGCACATGATCCTGGCACCTGCTCTTGTTCCTTGAGGTGCCATCTGCAGAGGGAGAATTGTCTGCCTTGCTGCTGGCTCCTTTGATTGTGGTTGTGGCTGTGCTCTTGGTGCCTTCATCACACAAATGGTGGCATGCTGGTGCTGTGTCATGTGATGGCAGGATGGGGCCTGACAGCAGGAGGCAGCATGATCAAAGAGCTTGTCAGTCTTGGCCTTACATTCTCATTGGATTTGCACTTCAGGGGTCCCAAAATGCAGCTAGGAGAGCACCTCTTGCACTGCACAACTGCTGTTAGTGCCCTGCTTCTCCAAAACATGTCAGAGCCAGAGTGAGCTTGTGCCTTGGATTGCAACCACACTGATGGAAGATCTTGCCACCTCACTGGGGTTGCCCCAGGGTCCTGCTGTAGGGCTCCAAGGCCTTGCTGTGCCTGTGATTCCCCAGGATAGACCAAGGAACCCACTTCACGCTTTCTGCCTGCACAGGCAATGCTGTAATGCTGTGGAAGGACAGAATGTCTTGGGATTGCCCCATGGCAGAAGCAGGGCGTGGGCAGGGGACCTTACATACAGAACTGGTGAAGCCCGCCCACCACATCAGCTCTTCTGCCAGCGTGCTCAGCCTGACTCTGTGGCAGCTGAGCAGTCAGCCACCGGTGCCCACAGTTCCCAATACAACACAGTACAGACACAGGGGCAGCATTTGCTCCAACACAACATTTATTTACAGCTGTGCGCAGAGGAAGGAGTGGAAGCCCCGGAAGAGGCAGGGGGTGGTCAGTGTCCAGGTGATGACTGGGCCTCTCTCTCCTTGCAATGGCCTCTTCTGCAGCATCAGTGCAGAAGTCTGTCAGTGCTAGCACTGGATAATCAGGTGATTTGCTTGAAGGGTTCAGAGGGATCCTTTAGTGGTGTCCCTGAAGATGCTTCTGTCACTTCAGAAGAGCTGCAAGTTAAACCATGGACCCCCATGGAAAAGAGCATTTTATTCCTGACCGCTGCAAGCCTTAGGCCTCGTGTGAGGATTTTTGCCACATTTCTGTGTACACATACAAAAAAATAGATAAAATGCCAAGGCCAAAGGAAAACACGTGTACCTTTCTTTCCTAAAGTCGGATCTGTCGTTACTTTGATGAAGAAATTGGTTCTGCTGGGGCAGGATTAAGGAAAATCATTCAGAATATCCTGTCTAGAATAGAAAAATGAAAGCTTGATTCTCCCTCTGTTAAAACAGCTTGTCTGAAGACATAGCAAAGTGCATAAAGGGAAGAGGTCCTACAAGAAAACTGTAAGAGTGTGTGGCAGATTGGCCTTGCGTGGGGGCCAAATGCCCACCAAAGCCACTCTATCACTCCCCTTCTTAGACGGCCAGGGGAGAGGGGAGAAATTAGCAAGAGGCTGGTGTTGCAGTTTGGGCTGGGTGCCCTCTGCTACATGAGGTGCTTCCTGTGTCCAGAGGTCCAGCCCAGGGGGTGGACACAGGAAACTCGGTATTTCTAGCATAATTCTCTGCACCACTAGAAGATCCAGTGGGAGGTCTAGCACCTCCTCTTTCTTCCTCACCGTCGCCCGGTAACTGGGGGAGATGTTGTCTCCCGGCCGTGGGCCTGGCTAGGCCCAAGGCCACGTTGGGATGGGCAGTCTCAGATCGGGCCAGCTGAGACTAGCCTCGCAGTGGGGAGGGGGGAAGAAGGAGCCCTGGGGGGTCTTGGATGTACCCCCAGGTGGGGATGGGATCTTCCTGGGTATGTTGTGGGATTTTCTTTTGTCACTGCTTCTGGCTCTCTGTAAACATTCACTGCTTGTTCGTTGAAACTTTCCATCACTTTTGCAATCCCTTTGTCTGTAAAACTCCCAGAACCTGCTAAATTCCCTAAGGGAATAGAAACCAATAGAAATTTCTATTTTAAATGTGGTCTGACAGAACAGCAGTATGATCAATGCATTGAGGCCATTGGACTGTACAGGTGAACAAGACCTGGCTGTTTAGTGCAGATCACTTGTAGTTGGTCTTCCTATTGGGTTTTGTCATTCAGACCTGGAAGATGTTTGTCATTCCTATGAGGTCTTTGAGGTCCTCCTACTGCTCTAAGAAGAAACACCCATTTTGTGCCTCACTCTAAAAACACGGGAGGAGAACAAGCACAACGTGTTCCTACTTCAACAGCAGTATGTTTTCATTCAGAGCCCTCTCTTTGGTTCCTGCTTAAAAGACAAACTCAGTCCCTTGTAGTCGTAGAGCTAAGTTAAAATCCCTTAGCTTAGTTTTCACCTACAGTGTCAGATGAAGGAACAGCATGAAAACATGCCTTATGTTGACCTCAGCATTGTGTGATTTCAGAGCTGGTTCATGTTAACTTCCAGCCCTGGGGGAATGCCTGCTGTGAAACTAGTTCTTCTACGTAGTTCTGAGTGTCTTGGTGAGTGAAACTCTCCTAAATGCATCCAGCGTGCTCAGCCTGACTCTGTGGCAGCGGAGCAGTCAGCAACCTGTGCCCACAGTTCCCAGTACAGGGAAGAGAGGATGTCTAGGACACTGGGTGCCTTCTTGAGCTTCTTCAGCTGCTTCTTAGTGCTGTGGAGGAAGCACAGACTGCTCTGTCCCCCACAGCTGCATTCCAGGACCACACAGATGCGGGACTGTCTGGCTGCTATCCACCACCCCCTGTTCATTGGCTCCAGGCAGAACCTGTACCCAGTGGGAGGCTTCCGGGCAGAAGCAGCTGGTAGACAACATGGAGAGCTGTTTCTCCATCTGGAATGGGATGGAAGGATGGAGAGTGTCTGATTTGGTGGAGGGTCTGCTGGTATTCTGTGATCTTCACTGCTGCTCTGCTGTGGCTTCATCTTCAGCCTTGGTTACAGCTTTGGTAGCTGAGCAGAGAGCTCGCTGCGCACATCCACCCTGCTCGGCCAGTGGCCAGTGGCCATTAACCTGGGGGGTGATGCAGGGGAGTCCCCAAAGCTGCCGTGGTCTCCAGAGGTGTTGGGCGGTCTCGATGGTCTCTGCCCATCTCCGATGGTCTCCAGAGGTCTGTACCGGCGTGGCTCGTTGCACTCCCTTGGCCCCAAGGCCAGGCCCCAGAGGAGCCTGGGTGGAGGGGCAGGGCAGGGCAGGGCAGGGCAGCGCAGCAGGCTCCGGCGGGCTCCGGCTCCCTCCGATGGTGTGCGGCCGTCTTGATGGTGTGCGGTGTTGCCTTGGGTTGCCTTCGCTCTCCAGGGGAGTGGCGCCGGTGCAGTGGGGCTGCTAGCAGCAGATGGCAGCCGCTCTCCTTACCTCTTCTCCAGGGCTGAGGGCAGAGGACGTCCTGATGCCCTTCATGCGGGGCGGGCTAAGGGGTGTGAGGGCAGGGCTTGGCTGCGGCCGGGCGAGGTGTGGGAGGTGCCCGACACCGCTGGGGCTGGGGCTGGGGCTGGGCCTGCCTACAGCCGGTGCCGTGGTACGGGCCGCTGCTTCTGCTTTAGAGCCAGGGGTTTGGAGGGTGTGAGGGAGCCCCCGGCGGTCCTGCGGCTCTTTGGGCCCCGTGGGGCAAGAGGCAGGGTGGCGTAGTGACCTGTGAAGCTAGCTATGGGTGAGGAGGATGGATCCACTGGCATTGCCTGGGGCTGGTTTGGAAGGGGATCCACCTCCATGGCCTCTTGATGCTCCGAAGGTGCAGTCATCCATGTGTTCACCTCCATGGGCTCCTGTCCATTCTCTGGGGATTTGGCTTCCATGGGCTGGATGCACGTGCTGCAGCTGTTGCTGCTCTTGTCAGTCCTCTGCGGGTTTTGGAAGAGTGAAGATATCACCAGACCTTGCAGCGACCTCAGTTGCCCCTCTGCCAGTGGGCCTCTCACCCTGCCTGAGAAATTCCAGTCAGCCCTTCTCAATCATCCACCTGGCTATGGCCTCTCAGACTCATTTCAGAGGCTCCGATGGTCTCTTCTTAATGGCAGCACGCTGACCAAGGGCTCTCAGTGGTGTTTCAGAGGCTCCAACACAATGTTCTCCATGGCAGCACACTGACCGAGAGCTCTCAGTGGTGTTTCAGCAGCTCCAACACAATGTTCTCCATGGCAGCACACTGAACGTGGGCTCTTGATGGTGTTTCAGCAGCACCAGTGCCCTGTTCTCAATGGCAGCACACTGACTGTGGGCTCTTGATGGTGTTTTAGGAGCTCCAATGCCCTGTTCTCAATGGCACCACATTACCCGTGGGCTCTCAAGGGTGTTTCAGAGCCTCCCATGCAGTGTTCTCAAAGGCACCACACTGACCGTGGGCTCTTGATGGTGTTTCAGCAGCTCCAGTGCCCTGTTCTCAATGGCAGCACACTGACCGTGGGCTCTTGATGGTGTTTCAGAGGCTCCAATGTTCGCTCCTCTCTCATCTCACTGACTTTGGGCTCTTGCTCTCACTTGGCTTTGCTCTCACTTGACTTTCAGTAGCTCCAGTGCCTCCTGATGGTTTTTCAGAGGCTTCAATGTCCGCTCCTGTCTCATCTCACTGACTTTGGGCTCTTGCTCTCACTTGGCTTTGCTCTCATTTGATTTTAGTAGCTCCAGTGCCTCTTGATGGCTTTTCAGAGGTTCCAAAGTAAAAATTGCTGTGGCCAAGGGGTGAGAAGGCCCCACTGGGAGTGACCGTGGAAGGCCCCACTGGAGGAGGCCATTTAATACCTGAAGGCAATCAGGAAGAGGTATAGATACAACAGTTAGTTCTGAAAAGGTAACTAATGAACTATGTTTGTGTAATAGAGCCAATCACATGCATGTAGAGGTGTCAGGCCTAAAGCAGACATGAAGAACTGCTTGTTGAAATCAGAACATACAAAAAAATTGTCAAACCAATGCCAGGAGATGTTTTCGAGGTCAAAACTTTCTGTTCTTTTGGCTTACCTTGCATATGTCCTGGGATCTCCGACAGTTATCATCATTTACTTCTCCATCTCACTTTAATTACAGCTTATGAAAAAAAAAAAGGAAAGCAGTGAGTCCTAGCTTCGTCCCCTGTCCCCTCTCCCAATGTATTTTCCTACACACAACAAGTTCAGTTTTCTGGTTAATTCTATTTGTGGTGGTTTGGCCGTGACGGGGGGGCTACTAAAGCTGCTCTCTATCGCTCCCCTTCGTAGATGGACAGGGGGGAAGGGAAAATAGCAAAGGCCAGTAATAAGGTAGAAGGAATTTAATACTGCTAAGGACAAGCAAAGGCCGCCCCAGAAGCACAAGCAAAGAGAGGTTATTCTCCACTTACCATCAGCAGATGACCTTGGGTCACTCTCGGCCAGCAGGGTTCTGCGCCTAGCAGTGGCTCAGAAGGACAGATGCCAGGGACGCCACACTTGCTTCTCTCACTTCAGGTAGCCATCAGAGCTGGCCAGTGCCCTGTTCTCAATAGCAGCACACTGACCGTGGCCTCTCAATGCTGTTTCAGCAGCTCCAGTGCCCTGTTCACAATGGCAGCACACTGAGTGTGGGCTCTCGATGGTGTTTCAGAGCCTCCCACACAATGTTCTCAAGGGCAGCACACAGACCGGGGGCTCTCAATGGTGTTTCAGAGCCTCCAACAGAATGTTCTCAATGGCAGCACACTGACCGTGGGCTCTTGATGCTGTTTCAGAGGCTCCAATGTTCGCATGTTTGGGATCAAGAGTATGCGTGCACAGCAGTGAAAATTGCTGTGGTCAAGGGTTTAGAAGGCCCCACTGGGAGTGACCGTGGAAGGCCCCACTGGAGGAGGCCATTGAATACCTGAAGGCAATCAAGAAGAGTTATAGATACAACAGTTAGTTCTGAAAAGGTAACTCATGAACTATGTTTGTGTAATAGAGCCAATCACATGCATGTAGAGGTGTCAGGCCTAAAGCAGACATGAAGAACTGCTTGTTTAAATCAGAACATCAACCAAAATTGTCAATCCAATGCCAGGAGATGTTTTCGAGACCAAAACTTTGTGTTCCGAGAGAGATTAGGTAAGTGAGTGAGTTTTCAAAGCTGTGCCTCACTGGGATGCCCATTCTCTTGGAAAAGTATGCTTGAGCAAGAGGAAGTCTCTTTTTGTTCTGGGACTGATACACTCTCTCAAAATAGTTTGACAATTCTGCACTTCTGAGCACATGGAGATGTTTAGATTAAAGGACAAGAGATTGCTATCCTCTGGTATCATTGGGAAGGCCTTTGTCAATCCATAGGGGGTGGTATGACCAATTGCTTCCTCCAAGGAAGAGCAGTCAGGCAATTTTGCTGGAGCCTTCTCCTCACAGTGGTGTACCTGGTGTGTGCACACCAAAAGCCAGATTCTGCTGTTCCTTCTTCTACTCTAAGTGCCTGTTGCCTGATGCAGAGTTCCCTGGGAGTGCAGTGTTTGCCCCGTGATTATGCAGTAAGTGCTCTTCAAACTCTTACACTGCCTTGCAGCACATTGCCTCTGAGATGATAGTCCAAATTAATTTCAGGATGAAATTAAGTTCATCTTTTGGCTTACCTTGCATATATCCTGGGATCTCCGACAGCTTCCTCCCGTGTCCCCTCTCCCCATCTGTATTTTCCTACACACAACAAGTTCAGTTTTCTGGTTAATTCTATTTGTGGTGGTTTGGCCGTGACGGGGGGGGCTACTAAAGCTGCTCTCTATCGCTCCCCTTCGTAGATGGACAGGGGGAAGGGAAAATAGCAAAGGCCAGTAATAAGGTAGAAGGAATTTAATACTGCTAAGGACAAGCAAAGGCCGCCCCAGAAGCACAAGCAAAGAGAGGTTATTCTCCACTTACCATCAGCAGATGACCTTGGGTCACTCTCGGCAAGCAGGGTTCTGCGCCTAGCAGTGGCTCAGAAGGACAGATGCCAGGGACGCCACACTTGCTTCTCTCACGTCAGGTAGCCATCAGAGCTGGCCAGTGCCCTGTTCTCAATAGCAGCACACTGACCGTGGACTCTCAATGCTGTTTCAGCAGCTCCAGTGCCCTGTTCACAATGGCAGCACACTGAGTGTGGGCTCTGGATGGTGTTTCAGAGCCTCCCACACAATGTTCTCAAGGGCAGCACACTGACTGGGGGCTCTCAATGGTGTTTCAGAGCCTCCCACACAATGTTCTCAAGGGCAGCACACAGACCGGGGGCTCTCAATGGTGTTTCAGAGCCTCTAACAGAATGTTCTCAAGGGCAGCACACTGACCGTGGGCTCTTGATGATGTTTCAGGGGCTCCAATGTTTGATCCTCTCTCATCTCACTGACTTTGGGCACTTGCTGTCACTTGGCTTTCCCAGATCTCCCTCTCCCAAGCATGTTTGGGATCAAGAGTATGCGTGCACAGCAGTGAAAATTGCTGTGGTCAAGGGGTTAGAAGGCCCCACTGGGAGTGACTGTGGAAGGCCCCACTGGAGGAGGCCATTTAATACCTGAAGGCAATCAAGAAGAGGTATAGATACAGCAGTTAGTTCTGAAAAGGTAACTCAGGAACTATGTTTGTGTAATAGAGCCAATCACATGCATGTAGAGGTGTCAGGCCTAAAGCAGACATGAAGAACTGCTTGTTGAAATCAGAACATACAAAAAAATTGTCAAACCAATGCCAGGAGATGTTTTCGAGGTCAAAACTTTCTGTTCTTTTGGCTTACCTTGCATATGTCCTGGGATCTCCGACAGTTATCATCATTTACTTCTCCATCTCACTTTAATTACAGCTTATGAAAAAAAAAAAAGGAAAGCAGTGAGTCCCTAGCTTCGTCCCCTGTCCCCTCTCCCCATATGTATTTTCCCACACACAACAAGTTCAGTTTTCTGGTTAATTCTATTTGTGGTGGTTTGGCCGTGACGGGGGGGCTACTAAAGCTGCTCTCTATCGCTCCCCTTCGTAGATGGACAGGGGGGAAGGGAAAATAGCAAAGGCCAGTAATAAGGTAGAAGGAATTTACTACTGCTAAGGACAAGCAAAGGCCGCCCCAGAAGCACAAGCAAAGAGAGGTTATTCTCCACTTACCATCAGCAGATGACCTTGGGTCACTCTCGGCCAGCAGGGTTCTGCGCCTAGCAGTGGCTCAGAAGGACAGATGCCAGGGACGCCACACTTGCTTCTCTCACGTCAGGTAGCCATCAGAGCTGGCCAGTGCCCTGTTCTCAATAGCAGCACACTGACCGTGGACTCTCAATGCTGTTTCAGCAGCTCCAGTGCCCTGTTCACAATGGCAGCACACTGAGTGTGGCTCTCGATGGTGTTTCAGAGCCTCCCACACAATGATCTCAGGGGCAGCACACTGACTGGGGGCTCTGAATGGTGTTTCAGAGCCTCCCACACAATGTTCTCAAGGGCAGCACACAGACCGGGGGCTCTCAATGGTGTTTCAGAGCCTCCAACAGAATGTTCTCAATGGCAGCACACTGACCGTGGGCTCTTGATGCTGTTTCAGAGGCTCCAATGTTCGCTCCTCTCTCATCTCACTGTCTTTGGGCTCTTGCTCTCATTTGGCTTTGCCCGATCCTCCTCTCCCAAGCATGTTTGGGATCAAGAGTATGCGTGCACAGCAGTGAAAATTGCTGTGGTCAAGGGGTTAGAAGGCCCCACTGGGAGTGACCGTGGAAGGCCCCACTGGAGGAGGCCATTGAATACCTGAAGGCAATCAAGAAGAGGTATAGATACAGCAGTTAGTTCTGAAAAGGTAACTCATGAACTATGTTTGTGTAATAGAGCCAATCACATGCATGTAGAGGTGTCAGGCCTAAAGCAGACATGAAGAACTGCTTGTTTAAATCAGAACATCAACCAAAATTGTCAATCCAATGCCAGGAGATGTTTTCGAGACCAAAACTTTGTGTTCCGAGAGAGATTAGGTAAGTGAGTGAGTTTTCAAAGCTGTGCCTCACTGGGATGCCCATTCTCTTGGAAAAGTATGCTTGAGCAAGAGGAAGTCTCTTTTTGTTCTGGGACTGATACACTCTCTCAAAATAGTTTGACAATTCTGCACTTCTGAGCACATGGAGATGTTTAGATTAAAGGACAAGAGATTGCTATCCTCTGGTATCATTGGGAAGGCCTTTGTCAATCCATAGGGGGTGGTATGACCAATTGCTTCCTCCAAGGAAGAGCTGTCTGGGAATTTTGCTGGAGCCTTCTCCTCACAGTGGTGTACCTGGTGTGTGCACACCAAAAGCCAGATTCTGCTGTTCCTTCTTCTACTCTAAGTGCCTGTTGCCTGATGCAGAGTTCCCTGGGAGTGCAGTGTTTGCCCCGTGATTATGCAGTAAGTGCTCTTCAAACTCTTACACTGCCTTGCAGCACATTGCCTCTGAGATGATAGTCCAAATTAATTTCAGGATGAAATTAAGTTCATCTTTTGGCTTACCTTGCATATATCCTGGGATCTCCGACAGCTTCCTCCCATGTCCCCTCTCCCCATCTGTATTTTCCTACACACAACAAGTTCAGTTTTCTGGTTAATTCTATTTGTGGTGGTTTGGCCGTGACGGGGGGGCTACTAAAGCTGCTCTCTACTGCTCCCCTTCGTAGATGGACAGGGGGGAAGGGAAAATAGCAAAGGCCAGTAATAAGGTAGAAGGAATTTAATACTGCTAAGGACAAGCAAAGGCCGCCCCAGAAGCACAAGCAAAGAGAGGTTATTCTCCACTTACCATCAGCAGATGACCTTGGGTCACTCTCGGCCAGCAGGGTTCTGCGCCTAGCAGTGGCTCTGAAGGACAGATGCCAGGGACGCCACACTTGCTTCTCTCACTTCAGGTAGCCATCAGAGCTGGCCAGTGCCCTGTTCTCAATAGCAGCACACTGACCGTGGCCTCTCAATGCTGTTTCAGCAGCTCCAGTGCCCTGTTCACAATGGCAGCACACTGAGTGTGGGCTCTGGATGGTGTTTCAGAGCCTCCCACACAATGTTCTCAAGGGCAGCACACTGACTGGGGGCTCTCAATGGTGTTTCAGAGCCTCCAACAGAATGTTCTCAAGGGCAGCACACTGACTGGGGGCTCTCAATGGTGTTTCAGAGCCTCCCACACAATGTTCTCAAGGGCAGCAGGCTCTCAATGGTGTTTCAGAGCCTCGAATGTTCTCAAGGGCAGCACACTGACCGTGGGCTCTTGATGCTGTTTCAGAGGCTCCAATGTTTGATCCTCTCTCATCTCACTGACTTTGGGCACTTGCTGTCACTTGGCTTTCCCAGATCTCCTCTCCCAAGCATGTTTGGGATCAAGAGTATGCGTGCACAGCAGTGAAAATTGCTGTGGTCAAGGGGTTAGAAGGCCCCACTGGGAGTGACCGTGGAAGGCCCCACTGGAGGAGGCCATTGAATACCTGAAGGCAATCAAGAGGAGGTATAGATACAGCAGTTAGTTCTGAAAAGGTAACTCATGAACTATGTTTGTGTAATAGAGCCAATCACATGCATGTAGAGGTGTCAGGCCTAAAGCAGACATGAAGAACTGCTTGTTGAAATCAGAACATCAACCAAAATTGTCAATCCAATGCCAGGAGATGTTTTCGAGACCAAAACTTTGTGTTCCGAGAGAGATTAGGTAAGTGAGTGAGTTTTCAAAGCTGTGCCTCACTGGGATGCCCATTCTCTTGGAAAAGTATGCTTGAGCAAGAGGAAGTCTCTTTTTGTTCTGGGACTGATACACTCTCTCAAAATAGTTTGACAATTCTGCACTTCTGAGCACATGGAGATGTTTAGATTAAAGGACAAGAGATTGCTATCCTCTGGTATCATTGGGAAGGCCTTTGTCAATCCATAGGGGGTGGTATGACCAATTGCTTCCTCCAAGGAAGAGCTGTCTGGGAATTTTGCTGGAGCCTTCTCCTCACAGTGGTGTACCTGGTGTGTGCACACCAAAAGCCAGATTCTGCTGTTCCTTCTTCTACTCTAAGTGCCTGTTGCCTGATGCAGAGTTCCCTGGGAGTGCAGTGTTTGCCCCGTGATTATGCAGTAAGTGCTCTTCAAACTCTTACACTGCCTTGCAGCACATTGCCTCTGAGATGATAGTCCAAATTAATTTCAGGATGAAATTAAGTTCATCTTTTGGCTTACCTTGCATATATCCTGGGATCTCCGACAGCTTCCTCCCATGTCCCCTCTCCCCATCTGTATTTTCCTACACACAACAAGTTCAGTTTTCTGGTTAATTCTATTTGTGGTGGTTTGGCCGTGACGGGGGGGCTACTAAAGCTGCTCTCTATCGCTCCCCTTCGTAGATGGACAGGGGGGAAGGGAAAATAGCAAAGGCCAGTAATAAGGTAGAAGGAATTTAATACTGCTAAGGACAAGCAAAGGCCGCCCCAGAAGCACAAGCAAAGAGAGGTTATTCTCCACTTACCATCAGCAGATGACCTTGGGTCACTCTCGGCCAGCAGGGTTCTGCGCCTAGCAGTGGCTCTGAAGGACAGATGCCAGGGACGCCACACTTGCTTCTCTCACTTCAGGTAGCCATCAGAGCTGGCCAGTGCCCTGTTCTCAATAGCAGCACACTGACCGTGGCCTCTCAATGCTGTTTCAGCAGCTCCAGTGCCCTGTTCACAATGGCAGCACACTGAGTGTGGGCTCTGGATGGTGTTTCAGAGCCTCCCACACAATGTTCTCAAGGGCAGCACACTGACTGGGGGCTCTCAATGGTGTTTCAGAGCCTCCAACAGAATGTTCTCAAGGGCAGCACACTGACCGTGGGCTCTTGATGCTGTTTCAGAGGCTCCAATGTTCGCTCCTCTCTCATCTCACTGTCTTTGGGCTCTTGCTCTCATTTGGCTTTGCCCGATCCTCCTCTCCCAAGCATGTTTGGGATCAAGAGTATGCGTGCACAGCAGTGAAAATTGCTGTGGTCAAGGGGTTAGAAGGCCCCACTGGGAGTGACCGTGGAAGGCCCCACTGGAGGAGGCCATTGAATACCTGAAGGCAATCAAGAAGAGTTATAGATACAACAGTTAGTTCTGAAAAGGTAACTCATGAACTATGTTTGTGTAATAGAGCCAATCACATGCATGTAGAGGTGTCAGGCCTAAAGCAGACATGAAGAACTGCTTGTTGAAATCAGAACATCAACCAAATTGTCAATCCAATGCCAGGAGATGTTTTCGAGACCAAAACTTTGTGTTCCGAGAGAGATTAGGTAAGTGAGTGAGTTTTCAAAGCTGTGCCTCACTGGGATGCCCATTCTCTTGGAAAAGTATGCTTGAGCAAGAGGAAGTCTCTTTTTGTTCTGGGACTGATACACTCTCTCAAAATAGTTTGACAATTCTGCACTTCTGAGCACATGGAGATGTTTAGATTAAAGGACAAGAGATTGCTATCCTCTGGTATCATTGGGAAGGCCTTTGTCAATCCATAGGGGGTGGTATGACCAATTGCTTCCTCCAAGGAAGAGCTGTCTGGGAATTTTGCTGGAGCCTTCTCCTCACAGTGGTGTACCTGGTGTGTGCACACCAAAAGCCAGATTCTGCTGTTCCTTCTTCTACTCTAAGTGCCTGTTGCCTGATGCAGAGTTCCCTGGGAGTGCAGTGTTTGCCCCGTGATTATGCAGTAAGTGCTCTTCAAACTCTTACACTGCCTTGCAGCACATTGCCTCTGAGATGATAGTCCAAATTAATTTCAGGATGAAATTAAGTTCATCTTTTGGCTTACCTTGCATATATCCTGGGATCTCCGACAGCTTCCTCCCATGTCCCCTCTCCCCATCTGTATTTTCCTACACACAACAAGTTCAGTTTTCTGGTTAATTCTATTTGTGGTGGTTTGGCCGTGACGGGGGGGCTACTAAAGCTGCTCTCTATCGCTCCCCTTCGTAGATGGACAGGGGGGAAGGGAAAATAGCAAAGGCCAGTAATAAGGTAGAAGGAATTTAATACTGCTAAGGACAAGCAAAGGCCGCCCCAGAAGCACAAGCAAAGAGAGGTTATTCTCCACTTACCATCAGCAGATGACCTTGGGTCACTCTCGGCAAGCAGGGTTCTGCGCCTAGCAGTGGCTCTGAAGGACAGATGCCAGGGACGCCACACTTGCTTCTCTCACTTCAGGTAGCCATCAGAGCTGGCCAGTGCCCTGTTCTCAATAGCAGCACACTGACCGTGGCCTCTCAATGCTGTTTCAGCAGCTCCAGTGCCCTGTTCACAATGGCAGCACACTGAGTGTGGGCTCTGGATGGTGTTTCAGAGCCTCCCACACAATGTTCTCAAGGGCAGCACACTGACTGGGGGCTCTCAATGGTGTTTCAGAGCCTCCAACAGAATGTTCTCAAGGGCAGCACACTGACCGTGGGCTCTTGATGCTGTTTCAGAGGCTCCAATGTTCGCTCCTCTCTCATCTCACTCTCTTTGGGCTCTTGCTCTCATTTGGCTTTGCCCGATCCTCCTCTCCCAAGCATGTTTGGGATCAAGAGTATGCGTGCACAGCAGTGAAAATTGCTGTGGTCAAGGGGTTAGAAGGCCCCACTGGGAGTGACCGTGGAAGGCCCCACTGGAGGAGGCCATTGAATACCTGAAGGCAATCAAGAAGAGTTATAGATACAACAGTTAGTTCTGAAAAGGTAACTCATGAACTATGTTTGTGTAATAGAGCCAATCACATGCATGTAGAGGTGTCAGGCCTAAAGCAGACATGAAGAACTGCTTGTTTAAATCAGAACATCAACCAAAATTGTCAATCCAATGCCAGGAGATGTTTTCGAGACCAAAACTTTGTGTTCCGAGAGAGATTAGGTAAGTGAGTGAGTTTTCAAAGCTGTGCCTCACTGGGATGCCCATTCTCTTGGAAAAGTATGCTTGAGCAAGAGGAAGTCTCTTTTTGTTCTGGGACTGATACACTCTCTCAAAATAGTTTGACAATTCTGCACTTCTGAGCACATGGAGATGTTTAGATTAAAGGACAAGAGATTGCTATCCTCTGGTATCATTGGGAAGGCCTTTGTCAATCCATAGGGGGTGGTATGACCAATTGCTTCCTCCAAGGAAGAGCTGTCTGGGAATTTTGCTGGAGCCTTCTCCTCACAGTGGTGTACCTGGTGTGTGCACACCAAAAGCCAGATTCTGCTGTTCCTTCTTCTACTCTAAGTGCCTGTTGCCTGATGCAGAGTTCCCTGGGAGTGCAGTGTTTGCCCCGTGATTATGCAGTAAGTGCTCTTCAAACTCTTACACTGCCTTGCAGCACATTGCCTCTGAGATGATAGTCCAAATTAATTTCAGGATGAAATTAAGTTCATCTTTTGGCTTACCTTGCATATATCCTGGGATCTCCGACAGCTTCCTCCCATGTTCCCTCTCCCCATCTGTATTTTCCTACACACAACAAGTTCAGTTTTCTGGTTAATTCTATTTGTGGTGGTTTGGCCGTGACGGGGGGGCTACTAAAGCTGCTCTCTATCGCTCCCCTTCGTAGATGGACAGGGGGGAAGGGAAAATAGCAAAGGCCAGTAATAAGGTAGAAGGAATTTAATACTGCTAAGGACAAGCAAAGGCCGCCCCAGAAGCACAAGCAAAGAGAGGTTATTCTCCACTTACCATCAGCAGATGACCTTGGGTCACTCTCGGCCAGCAGGGTTCTGCGCCTAGCAGTGGCTCTGAAGGACAGATGCCAGGGACGCCACACTTCCTTCTCTCACTTCAGGTAGCCATCAGAGCTGGCCAGTGCCCTGTTCTCAATAGCAGCACACTGACCGTGGCCTCTCAATGCTGTTTCAGCAGCTCCAGTGCCCTGTTCACAATGGCAGCACACTGAGTGTGGGCTCTTGATGGTGTTTCAGAGCCTCCCACACAATGTTCTCAAGGGCAGCACACTGACCGTGGGCTCTTCATGCTGTTTCAGAGGCTCCGATGTTCGCTCCTCTCTCATCTCACTGACTTTGGGCACTTGCTGTCACTTGGCTTTCCCAGATCTCCCTCTCCCAAGCATGTTTGGGATCAAGAGTATGCGTGCACAGCAGTGAAAATTGCTGTGGTCAAGGGGTTAGAAGGCCCCACTGGGAGTGACCGTGGAAGGCCCCACTGGAGGAGGCCATTTAATACCTGAAGGCAATCAAGAAGAGGGTATAGATACAGCAGTTAGTTCTGAAAAGGTAACTCATGAACTATGTTTGTGTAATAGAGCCAATCACATGCATGTAGAGGTGTCAGGCCTAAAGCAGACATGAAGAACTGCTTGTTGAAATCAGAACATCAACCAAAATTGTCAATCCAATGCCAGGAGATGTTTTCGAGACCAAAACTTTGTGTTCCGAGAGAGATTAGGTAAGTGAGTGAGTTTTCAAAGCTGTGCCTCACTGGGATGCCCATTCTCTTGGAAAAGTATGCTTGAGAAGAGGAAGTCTCTTTTTGTTCTGGGACTGATACACTCTCTCAAAATAGTTTGACAATTCTGCACTTCTGAGCACATGGAGATGTTTAGATTAAAGGACAAGAGATTGCTATCCTCTGGTATCATTGGGAAGGCCTTTGTCAATCCATAGGGGGTGGTATGACCAATTGCTTCCTCCAAGGAAGAGCTGTCTGGGAATTTTGCTGGAGCCTTCTCCTCACAGTGGTGTACCTGGTGTGTGCACACCAAAAGCCAGATTCTGCTGTTCCTTCTTCTACTCTAAGTGCCTGTTGCCTGATGCAGAGTTCCCTGGGAGTGCAGTGTTTGCCCCGTGATTATGCAGTAAGTGCTCTTCAAACTCTTACACTGCCTTGCAGCACATTGCCTCTGAGATGATAGTCCAAATTAATTTCAGGATGAAATTAAGTTCATCTTTTGGCTTACCTTGCATATATCCTGGGATCTCCGACAGCTTCCTCCCATGTCCCCTCTCCCCATCTGTATTTTCCTACACACAACAAGTTCAGTTTTCTGGTTAATTCTATTTGTGGTGGTTTGGCCGTGACGGGGGGGCTACTAAAGCTGCTCTCTATCGCTCCCCTTCGTAGATGGACAGGGGGGAAGGGAAAATAGCAAAGGCCAGTAATAAGGTAGAAGGAATTTAATACTGCTAAGGACAAGCAAAGGCCGCCCCAGAAGCACAAGCAAAGAGAGGTTATTCTCCACTTACCATCAGTAGATGACCTTGGGTCACTCTCGGCAAGCAGGGTTCTGCGCCCAGCAGTGGCTCTGAAGGACAGATGCCAGGGACGCCACACTTCCTTCTCTCACTTCAAGTCGACAGCAGAGCTGGCCTCACATGGCACAACCTACAATGATCAAGAGATCATAAATGTGCTTTCCTGTCTATGGCCTGAACTACAGTCAGAGTACTTAGGAAGTGGAGCTGGACCTGGATTCTGATCAAAAAAGCTTCCCAAAGCTGCCAAAATCTTATGAACAAGGCTCCAGGAGGCAGCATGAGCTGTCCCTGTCCCAACTTAGGCCTGCTGCCCAAAAAGGAGAGCAGGGCTTGGAAGAGCAGGGCTCTTGTGGAGCCTGCAACAGCCAGGCCCCCTGAGCTGACTGAGTCTTTGATCATTTTTCACACTGATCAGAGGTCTTGGCAGTGTTCAGCCATATGCTGTCTCTGGATTTCCATAGGAGGTGTTCGAAATGCATCCTTGAGCAGCATCTCTTGCACTGCACAACTGCTGTTAGGCCACTGCTTCTCCAGAATGTGGCACGGACAGATGAGTGTGTGTCTTGAACTGGAGCCACACTGAAGGTCTTGCCACCTCACCCGGTTTGCCCAAGGGTAATGCTGTAGGGTTCAGGTTCCTGAATGAGTGAGATTAGCAATCTAATCCTTTTTTTTTTTCCCCTGAGGTAACATCAACACATAAATTTTAAAGGGTTATTAAAAAACATATTTACAAGAATCTGAACTAATTTTTAAAACAATTCTTTTGTTTAAGGTCTTTATCATAAAGGACTGAGTGTGCAACTGACACCTGCTATTGATGCCTCAATGTACAATTTTGTCCAGGTGCCAAACAGTTTGTCTAGTCAGATGGTGTTTTCTGCCCGTGCAAGATCATTAAAGCCAAAGCCTGTTGTGATGCTGTAGAAAAAACAGAACCAACAGACAAGCAAACAAAAACCCCCACATGGGCACTTGGGCCATCCTACAAATGAAGTGGTAGGGAAAGAAATATTTTTCCTGGCCAATGAAAAACAAAAGGCACTTTTTAGCTGCAGCAGGCAGGAGGTCTGGCCGTAGGGCAGCGCCTTCGTCTTGTAGCAACGTGACTGAGGCAATGCCATCCCGGCTTCCTTCAAGTCCTGGAAGCACTCTGCAACTTTCTCCACATCTAGGTAGGAGTGGGTACAGAGGATGTCTAGGACACTGGGTGCCTTCTTTATCCTCTTCAGCTGCTTCCTAGTGTGGGGAGGAAGTGTAGCCTGTTCTGTCCCCCACAGCTGCATGCCAGGTCCACACAGATGCAGGAGTTTATGGCTGGCATCTGCTCCCTCCTGCCCAGTGGCTGCAGGCAGAACATGTGCCCAGTCGGGGGGCTCCAGGGGCACAAGCAGCTGGTAGATAGCATCATCGGCCTCACAGGGACCCTGATCATCTGAATGAGCTGTCCACACAAATGGCCACTGCTTCTGCAGAATATGGCATGGACGGGTGAGCGTGTGCCTTGAATTGGAATCACTGATCAAAGGTCTTGCCACCTCAGTGGGTTTGCCCAAGGGTAACGCTGGGGTTCTGAGGGCTTGCTTTGCCTGTGACTCCCCAGGAGAGACTAAGGAAGCCACAGCACAGCTCCTGCCGGCACAGGCAACATACAGAAATGTGGAGGGGTAGAATTTCTTGTGATTGCCCCGTGGCAGGAGCCCAAGGTCAGGAAGCCTTACTTACAAAATTGGTGAAATGAACTCCTTCCACATCAGCTCTTCTGCCCATGTGCTCAGCCCAACTCCGTGGGAGGGGAGCAGTCAGCAAACTAGAGCCACGCTTCCCTGCAAAGCAAAACACAGACACAGCTGCAGCATTTGCTCAAACACCACAATTCTTGACATCTATGAAGCCAGGGGAAAAGATCCCAGAAGAAATGGATGCTGTGGAAGAGGCAAGGACAGTCATGTGCAGGTGGTGACACACACCTGTGGTGGGCGCAGCTCAGTGCGTGACTGGAGATGCTCGTCTGCTGGTGGAGAGCCCTTTGTACAGCCTGTTCAGGAGCCTGTCCTGAATGTCCTCAAACTGTCTCAATGCCTTGGTATGGGCAGCCTGATCCTGCACCAGATGCTCCAAGAGGTTGTAGAGCTCAGACATTTGGTAGTTTGGAGGCAACTTGATCTCCTTGGGCATCTCTGCGTTGCCCAAGAAGAAGAAGTTGAGCTGCTTCTGTTCCAGACAGCAGCGCAGGTGCCTCATGATATCTGCCAGGCGCATGAGGCAGTCCCGTCTGCACCATCCTGACACGGGGGTGGTGTTGAGGAGGTGCATGACAACTGTCTTGAGGATATAGGGGGAAATGTCTGTGCCCTCCAGGACCGAGGTGCAGAGATGAAGGCATTTGAGGTGGAAGCTGCCTCGTGGGACTTGTCTGGCCATATGTCTGAAGAACTTCCCCTCTGCCACAAGGGAGTTTATTCTCCACACTGTGCTTGGGGTCTTGGTGTCCGCTTCAGGAGGGCTGCTGAGGAAGATATCCGAGTCCCCTTGCTGCACCCCAAACATGATCTCGAGAGTGAGTTCACTGCCAAAGTTACTTTTCAGCTGCAGCAGGCAGGAGGTCTGGCTGTAGGGCAGCACCTTCATCCTGTAGCAGCGTGACTGAGGCAATGCCACCCACACTTTCTTCACCCAATCCTGGAACCACTCTGCAACTTTCCCCACATCCAGGTAGGAGTGGGTACAGAGGATGTCTAGGAGGTGGGGTGCCTTCTTTCCCTTCTGCAGCTGCTTCTTAGTGCTGTGGAGGAAGCACAGACTGTTCTGTCCCCCACAGCTGCATTCCAGGACCACACGGATGCGGGACTCTATGGCTGCTATCCACCACCCCCGTCCGTTGGCTCCAGGCAGAACCTGTACCCAGTGGGGGGCTTCAGGGGCACAAGCAGCTGGTAGACAACATCGTCCGTCTCAAAGGGACTCCATCCTTCAAAGCCACTGCCCACCCCAATGGCCTCCTGCAGCACTGGCAAGAAAGTATTGGACAGGCGTATTCGCAAGACCTGCAGGAGGTCATCCACCAGCCCCTTCACCACCTCGCTCCTGGAGATTGTTTCCTGCACAGGCCACTGGTTGCACACGTCATGGCAGGAAAGGATGGCAAAAATCCTGTCGTCTTCATCAATTTCTTCCTCCTCCTCCTCATCTGTGCTGCTGTCTGAAACCTCCTCCGCGCCACAGACTGAGTTTGTCTCCCTGCGTCTTTTCCTGAGCCGCCAGCAGAGCCAAACCAGGAGGACTAGCACTCCGGCAATGGCAGCAAAGAGCACAGCTCCCCAGGTTGTGATGCTCTGCTCCTGAAGCCTCTGCTGCAGGATCATGGGGACCAGGCTCCGCTGTGCTTGGCTTCTCCTCTCCATCTCCTCCATCAGGCGAGTCATCTCCTGCTTCATCTCCATCTTGTGCTCCTCCATGCGCTTCCAGGTGGCCTCATCCAGCTTCTCATGAACCTTTGCTGAGAAGAGGATAAAGCCTTGCAGAAGCAAAGCAAGGAACTTTGTAGCAGCCATGGCCTACAGGAGAAGGGAGAGAAAGAATTGAGTGGGGCTAGGAAGGAGAGAGTTCTGTTTAGACAGCAAGTAGAGGAGCTGCAAGGAAGTGGGGAGAGGTAGGAGCTGAAGGGCTGCAGGCAGCGGGGATGCAGCCAGGCTCTCCATCCAGCCCCAGCATCAGCAGCACCCAGCTGAGGGTGCTCCTGTGAGCAGCTGGTGCCTTAGTGGAAGGTGAGGCCTTCTATGCCCAGGGAGCTAGCCCTCTGCCTTGGCTCTCCTCCACCTCCCCTCCCTACACCCACACTTACTGTTAGCCGAAGCTCTACTGAGGCACTGCTGCCCAGTGAGGCGTTTATAGCTGCTCACCCCTCCTGATGTCACAAACACAAGTGCCAGGTGGAGTTGCCAGGAGCACTGGCCGTGTGCACTGGCCCAATTCAGTGACTCACAGACACCCAAGGCAGCCCCGCCCACTGGCCCCGCCCACTGGCCCCCATCAGCCTCAGCCCAGGTCAGGGACTCACGGCCACCCAGGGCAGCCCAAGCCCTGACCCCTACCAAGTGCAAAGCCGCCATGGAGGAGGCGGTGCCCGGGGACTCCTCTTCCCAAGCGGAGAGAGAGCTCAAAGAGCCTTACAAAAACTCAGATCAGGGCACATGATCCTGGCACCTGCTCTTGTTCCTTGAGGTGCCATCTGCAGAGGGAGAATTGTCTGCCTTGCTGCTGGCTCCTTTGATTGTGGTTGTGGCTGTGCTCTTGGTGCCTTCATCACACAAATGGTGGCATGCTGGTGCTGTGTCATGTGATGGCAGGATGGGGCCTGACAGCAGGAGGCAGCATGATCAAAGAGCTTGTCAGTCTTGGGCCTTACATTCTCATTGGATTTGCACTTCAGGGGTCCCAAAATGCAGCTAGGAGAGCACCTCTTGCACTGCACAACTGCTGTTAGTGCCCTGCTTCTCCAAAACATGTCAGAGCCAGAGTGAGCTTGTGCCTTGGATTGCAACCACACTGATGGAAGATCTTGCCACCTCACTGGGGTTGCCCCAGGGTCCTGCTGTAGGGCTCCAAGGCCTTGCTGTGCCTGTGATTCCCCAGGATAGACCAAGGAACCCACTTCACGCTTTCTGCCTGCACAGGCAATGCTGTAATGCTGTGGAAGGACAGAATGTCTTGGGATTGCCCCATGGCAGAAGCAGGGCGTGGGCAGGGGACCTTACATACAGAACTGGTGAAGCCCAGCCCACCACATCAGCTCTTCTGCCAGCGTGCTCAGCCTGACTCTGTGGCAGCTGAGCAGTCAGCCACCTGTGCCCACAGTTCCCAATACAACACAGTACAGACACAGGGGCAGCATTTGCTCCAACACAACATTTATTTACAGCTGTGCGCAGAGGAAGGAGTGGAAGCCCCGGAAGAGGCAGGGGGTGGTCAGTGTCCAGGTGATGACTGGGCCTCTCTCTCCTTGCAATGGCCTCTTCTGCAGCATCAGTGCAGAAGTCTGTCAGTGCTAGCACTGGATAATCAGGTGATTTGCTTGAAGGGTTCAGAGGGATCCTTTAGTGGTGTCCCTGAAGATGCTTCTGTCACTTCAGAAGAGCTGCAAGTTAAACCATGGACCCCCATGGAAAAGAGCATTTTATTCCTGACCGCTGCAAGCCTTAGGCCTCGTGTGAGGATTTTTGCCACATTTCTGTGTACACATACAAAAAAATAGATAAAAATGCCAAGGCCAAAGGAAAACACGTGTACCTTTCTTTCCTAAAGTCGGATCTGTCGTTACTTTGATGAAGAAATTGGTTCTACTGGGGGCAGGATTAAGGAAAATCATTCAGAATATCCTGTCTAGAATAGAAAAATGAAAGCTTGATTCTCCCTCTGTTAAAACAGCTTGTCTGAAGACATAGCAAAGTGCATAAAGGGGAAGAGGTCCTACAAGAAAACTGTAAGAGTGTGTGGCAGATTGGCCTTGCGTGGGGGCCAAATGCCCACCAAAGCCACTCTATCACTCCCCTTCTTAGACGGCCAGGGGAGAGGGGAGAAATTAGCAAGAGGCTGGTGTTGCAGTTTGGGCTGGGTGCCCTCTGCTACATGAGGTGCTTCCTGTGTCCAGAGGTCCAGCCCAGTGGGTGGACACAGGAAACTCGGTATTTCTAGCATAATTCTCTGCACCACTAGAAGATCCAGTGGGAGGTCTAGCACCTCCTCTTTCTTCCTCACCGTCGCCCGGTAACTGGGGGAGATGTTGTCTCCCGGCCGTGGGCCTGGCTAGGCCCAAGGCCACGTTGGGGATGGGCAGTCTCAGATCGGGCCAGCTGAGACTAGCCTCGCAGTGGGGAGGGGGGAAGAAGGAGCCCTGGGGGGTCTTGGATGTACCCCCAGGTGGGGATGGGATCTTCCTGGGTATGTTGTGGGATTTTCTTTTGTCACTGCTTCTGGCTCTCTGTAAACATTCACTGCTTGTTCGTTGAAACTTTCCATCACTTTTGCAATCCCTTTGTCTGTAAAACTCCCAGAACCTGCTAAATTCCCTAAGGGAATAGAAACCAATAGAAATTTCTATTTTAAATGTGGTCTGACAGAACAGCAGTATGATCAATGCATTGAGGCCATTGGACTGTACAGGTGAACAAGACCTGGCTGTTTAGTGCAGATCACTTGTAGTTGGTCTTCCTATTGGGTTTTGTCATTCAGACCTGGAAGATGTTTGTCATTCCTATGAGGTCTTTGAGGTCCTCCTACTGCTCTAAGAAGAAACACCCATTTTGTGCCTCACTCTAAAAACACGGGAGGAGAACAAGCACAACGTGTTCCTACTTCAACAGCAGTATGTTTTCATTCAGAGCCCTCTCTTTGGTTCCTGCTTAAAAGACAAACTCAGTCCCTTGTAGTCGTAGAGCTAAGTTAAAATCCCTTAGCTTAGTTTTCACCTACAGTGTCAGATGAAGGAACAGCATGAAAACATGCCTTATGTTGACCTCAGCATTGTGTGATTTCAGAGCTGGTTCATGTTAACTTCCAGCCCTGGGGGAATGCCTGCTGTGAAACTAGTTCTTCTACGTAGTTCTGAGTGTCTTGGTGAGTGAAACTCTCCTAAATGCATCCAGCGTGCTCAGCCTGACTCTGTGGCAGCGGAGCAGTCAGCAACCTGTGCCCACAGTTCCCAGTACAGGGAAGAGAGGATGTCTAGGACACTGGGTGCCTTCTTGAGCTTCTTCAGCTGCTTCTTAGTGCTGTGGAGGAAGCACAGACTGCTCTGTCCCCCACAGCTGCATTCCAGGACCACACAGATGCGGGACTGTCTGGCTGCTATCCACCACCCCCTGTTCATTGGCTCCAGGCAGAACCTGTACCCAGTGGGAGGCTTCCGGGGCAGAAGCAGCTGGTAGACAACATGGAGAGCTGTTTCTCCATCTGGAATGGGATGGAAGGATGGAGAGTGTCTGATTTGGTGGAGGGTCTGCTGGTATTCTGTGATCTTCACTGCTGCTCTGCTGTGGCTTCATCTTCAGCCTTGGTTACAGCTTTGGTAGCTGAGCAGAGAGCTCGCTGCGCACATCCACCCTGCTCGGCCAGTGGCCAGTGGCCATTAACCTGGGGGGTGATGCAGGGGAGTCCCCAAAGCTGCCGTGGTCTCCAGAGGTGTTGGGCGGTCTCGATGGTCTCTGCCCATCTCCGATGGTCTCCAGAGGTCTGTACCGGCGTGGCTCGTTGCACTCCCTTGGCCCCAAGGCCAGGCCCCAGAGGAGCCTGGGTGGAGGGCAGGGCAGGGCAGGGCAGGGCAGCGCAGCAGGCTCCGGCGGGCTCCGGCTCCCTCCGATGGTGTGCGGCCGTCTTGATGGTGTGCGGTGTTGCCTTGGGTTGCCTTCGCTCTCCAGGGGAGTGGCGCCGGTGCAGTGGGGCTGCTAGCAGCAGATGGCAGCCGCTCTCCTTACCTCTTCTCCAGGGCTGAGGGCAGAGGACGTCCTGATGCCCTTCATGCGGGGCGGGCTAAGGGGTGTGAGGGCAGGGCTTGGCTGCGGCCGGGCGAGGTGTGGGAGGTGCCCGACACCGCTGGGGCTGGGGCTGGGCCTGCCTACAGCCGGTGCCGTGGTACGGGCCGCTGCTTCTGCTTTAGAGCCAGGGGTTTGGAGGGTGTGAGGGAGCCCCCGGCGGTCCTGCGGCTCTTTGGGCCCCGTGGGGCAAGAGGCAGGGTGGCGTAGTGACCTGTGAAGCTAGCTATGGGTGAGGAGGATGGATCCACTGGCATTGCCTGGGGCTGGTTTGGAAGGGGATCCACCTCCATGGCCTCTTGATGCTCCGAAGGTGCAGTCATCCATGTGTTCACCTCCATGGGCTCCTGTCCATTCTCTGGGGATTTGGCTTCCATGGGCTGGATGCACGTGCTGCAGCTGTTGCTGCTCTTGTCAGTCCTCTGCGGGTTTTGGAAGAGTGAAGATATCACCAGACCTTGCAGCGACCTCAGTTGCCCCTCTGCCAGTGGGCCTCTCACCCTGCCTGAGAAATTCCAGTCAGCCCTTCTCAATCATCCACCTGGCTATGGCCTCTCAGACTCATTTCAGAGGCTCCGATGGTCTCTTCTTAATGGCAGCACGCTGACCAAGGGCTCTCAGTGGTGTTTCAGAGGCTCCAACACAATGTTCTCCATGGCAGCACACTGACCGAGAGCTCTCAGTGGTGTTTCAGCAGCTCCAACACAATGTTCTCCATGGCAGCACACTGAACGTGGGCTCTTGATGGTGTTTCAGCAGCACCAGTGCCCTGTTCTCAATGGCAGCACACTGACTGTGGGCTCTTGATGGTGTTTTAGGAGCTCCAATGCCCTGTTCTCAATGGCACCACATTACCCATGGGCTCTCAAGGGTGTTTCAGAGCCTCCCATGCAGTGTTCTCAAAGGCACCACTGACCGTGGGCTCTTGATGGTGTTTCAGCAGCTCCAGTGCCCTGTTCTCAATGGCAGCACACTGACCGTGGGCTCTTGATGGTGTTTCAGAGGCTCCAATGTTCGCTCCTCTCTCATCTCACTGACTTTGGGCTCTTGCTCTCACTTGGCTTTGCTCTCACTTGACTTTCAGTAGCTCCAGTGCCTCCTGATGGTTTTTCAGAGGCTTCAATGTTCGCTCCTCTCTCATCACTGACTTTGGGCTCTTGCTCTCACTTGGCTTTGCTCTCACTTGACTTTCAGTAGCTCCAGTGCCTCCTGATGGTTTTTCAGAGGCTTCAATGTTCGCTCCTCTCTCATCTCACTGACTTTGGCTCTTGCTCTCACTTGCTTTGCTCTCATTTGATTTTAGTAGCGCCAGTGCCTCTTGATGGCTTTTCAGAGGTTCCAAAGTGAAAATTGCTGTGGCCAAGGGGTGAGAAGGCCCCACTGGGAGTGACCGTGGAAGGCCCCACTGGAGGAGGCCATTTCATACCTGAAGGCAATCAGGAAGAGGTATAGATACAGCAGTTAGTTTTGAAAAGGTAAATAATGAACTATTTTTGTGTAATAGAGCAAATCACATGCATGTAGAGGTGTCAGGCCTAAAGCAGACATGAAGAACTGCTTGTTGAAATCAGAACATACAAAAAAATTGTCAAACCAATGCCAGGAGATGTTTTCGAGGCCAAAACTTTGTGTTCTTTTGGCTTACCTTCTATATGTCCTGGGTTCTCCGACAGTTATAATCATTTACTTCTCCATCTCACTTTAATTACAGCTTATGAAAAAAAAAAAGGAAAGCAGTGAGTCCTAGCTTCCTCCCCTGTCCCCTCTCCCCATCTGTATTTTCCTACACACAACAAGTTCAGTTTTCTGGTTAATTCTATTTGTGGTGGTTTGGCCGTGACGGGGGGGCTACTAAAGCTGCTCTCTATCGCTCCCCTTCGTAGATGGACAGGGGGGAAGGGAAAATAGCAAAGGCCAGTAATAAGGTAGAAGGAATTTAATACTACTAAGGACAAGCAAGGCCGCCCCAGAAGCACAAGCAAAGAGAGGTTATTCTCCACTTACCATCAGCAGATGACCTTGGGTCACTCTCGGCCAGCAGGGTTCTGCGCCTAGCAGTGGCTCAGAAGGACAGATGCCAGGGACGCCACACTTGCTTCTCTCACTTCAGGTAGCCATCAGAGCTGGCCAGTGCCCTGTTCTCAAGAGCAGCACACTGACCGTGGCCTCTCAATGCTGTTTCAGCAGCTCCAGTGCCCTGTTCACAATGGCAGCACACTGAGTGTGGGCTCTCGATGGTGTTTCAGAGCCTCCCACACAATGTTCTCAAGGGCAGCACACTGACTGGGGGCTCAATGGTGTTTCAGAGCCTCCAACAGAAGTTCTCAAGGGCAGCACACTGACCGTGGGCTCTTGATGCTGTTTCAGAGGCTCCAATGTTCGCTCCTCTCTCATCTCACTGTCTTTGGGCTTGCTCTCATTGGCTTTGCCCGATCCTCCTCTCCCAAGCATGTTTGGGATCAAGAGTATGCGTGCACAGCAGTGAAAATTGCTGTGGTCAAGGGGTTAGAAGGCCCCACTGGGAGTGACCGTGGAAGGCCCCACTGGAGGAGGCCATTGAATACCTGAAGGCAATCAAGAAGAGGTATAGATACAGCAGTTAGTTCTGAAAAGGTAACTCATGAACTATGTTTGTGTAATAGAGCCAATCACATGCATGTAGAGGTGTCAGGCCTAAAGCAGACATGAAGAACTGCTTGTTTAAATCAGAACATCAACCAAAATTGTCAATCCAATGCCAGGAGATGTTTTCGAGACCAAAACTTTGTGTTCCGAGAGAGATTAGGTAAGTGAGTGAGTTTTCAAAGCTGTGCCTCACTGGGATGCCCATTCTCTTGGAAAAGTATGCTTGAGAAGAGGAAGTCTCTTTTTGTTCTGGGACTGATACACTCTCTCAAAATAGTTTGACAATTCTGCACTTCTGAGCACATGGAGATGTTTAGATTAAAGGACAAGAGATTGCTATCCTCTGGTATCATTGGGAAGGCCTTTGTCAATCCATAGGGGGTGGTATGACCAATTGCTACCTCCAAGGAAGAGCAGTCAGGCAATTTTGCTGGAGCCTTCTCCTCACAGTGGTGTACCTGGTGTGTGCACACCAAAAGCCAGATTCTGCTGTTCCTTCTTCTACTCTAAGTGCCTGTTGCCTGATGCACAGTTCCCTGGGAGTGCAGTGTTTGCCCCGTGATATGCAGTAAGTGCTCTTCAAACTCTTACACTGCCTTGCAGCACATTGCCTCTGAGATGATAGTCCAAATTAATTTCAGGATGAAATTAAGTTCATCTTTTGGCTTACCTTGCATATATCCTGGGATCTCCGACAGCTTCCTCCCATGTCCCCTCTCCCCATCTGTATTTTCCTACACACAACAAGTTCAGTTTTCTGTTAATTCTATTTGTGGTGGTTTGGCCGTGACGGGGGGGCTACTAAAGCTGCTCTCTATCGCTCCCCTTCGTAGATGGACAGGGGGGAAGGGAAAATAGCAAAGGCCAGTAATAAGGTAGAAGGAATTTAATACTGCTAAGGACAAGCAAAGGCCGCCCCAGAAGCACAAGCAAAGAGAGGTTATTCTCCACTTACCATCAGCAGATGACCTTGGGTCACTCTCGGCAAGCAGGGTTCTGCGCCTAGCAGTGGCTCTGAAGGACAGATGCCAGGGACGCCACACTTGCTTCTCTCACTTCAGGTAGCCATCAGAGCTGGCCAGTGCCCTGTTCTCAAGAGCAGCACACTGACCGTGGCCTCTCAATGCTGTTTCAGCAGCTCCAGTGCCCTGTTCACAATGGCAGCACACTGAGTGTGGGCTCTGGATGGTGTTTCAGAGCCTCCCACACAATGTTCTCAAGGGCAGCACACTGACTGGGGGCTCTCAATGGTGTTTCAGAGCCTCCAACAGAATGTTCTCAAGGGCAGCACACTGACCGTGGGCTCTTGATGCTGTTTCAGAGGCTCCAATGTTCGCTCCTCTCTCATCTCACTCTCTTTGGGCTCTTGCTCTCATTTGGCTTTGCCCGATCCTCCTCTCCCAAGCATGTTTGGGATCAAGAGTATGCGTGCACAGCAGTGAAAATTGCTGTGGTCAAGGGGTTAGAAGGCCCCACTGGGAGTGACCGTGGAAGGCCCCACTGGAGGAGGCCATTGAATACCTGAAGGCAACCAAGAAGAGTTATAGATACAGCAGTTAGTTCTGAAAAGGTAACTCATGAACTATGTTTGTGTAATAGAGCCAATCACATGCATGTAGAGGTGTCAGGCCTAAAGCAGACATGAAGAACTGCTTTTGACACTGTCCCACACCACATCCTGGTCTCCAAGCTGGTGACACACGGGTTTGATGGATGGACCACCAGATGGATAAGGAACTGGCTTGATGACCGCACCCAAAGAGTGGCTGTCAATGGGTCCATGTCCCAGTGGAGGCCAGTGACAAGCGGAGTCCCTCAGGGATCAGTCCTGGGACCAGTCTTGTTCAACATCTTTGTGGGTGACATGGACAGTGGCATTGAGTGCACCCTCAGCAAGTTTGCTGATGACACCAAAGCTGTGTGGTGCAGCAGACACGCTGGAGGGAAGGGATGCCATCCAGAGGGACCTTGACAGGCTGGAGAGGTGGGCACAGGCCAACCTCATGAGCTTCAACAAGACACGGGCAGGGTCCTGCATCTGGGTCGAGGCAATCCCAGGCACAAATACAGGTGGGCAGTGACTGGCTGGGAGCAGCCCAGAGGAGAGAGACTTGGGGGTGCTGGTGGACGAGAAGCTCAACATGAGCTCTCAATGGCACTTGCAGCCCGGAAAGCCAATCAGATCCTGGGCTGCATCAGGAGAAGTGTGGCCAGCAGGTCAAGGGAGGTGATTCTCCCCCTCTACTCAGCTCTGGTGAGACCCCACTGGAGTACTGCGTCCAGTTCTGGAGCCCCTATTACAAGAGGGATCTGGAGGTGCTGGAGCGTGTCCAGAGAAGGGCCACGAGGATGATCAGAGGGCTGGAGCACCTCTCCTATGAGGACAGACTGAAGGAGTTGGGGCTGTTCAGCCTGGAGAAGAGAAGGCTCCGAGGTGACCTCATTGTGGCCTTCCAGTATCTGAAGGGGGCTACAAGAAGGCTGGGGAGGGACTTTTCAGACTATCAGGGAGTGATAGGACTAGGGGGAATGGGATGAAGCTGGCGGTGGGGAGATTCAGGCTAGATGTGAGGAGGAAGTTCTTCACCGTGAGAGTGGTGAAGCCCTGGAATGGGTTGTCCAGGGAGGTGGTTGAGGCCCGTCCCTTGCGGTGGTTTAAGACCAGGCTGGACGAGGCTCTGTCCAGCCTGATCTAGGGTAGAGTGTCCCTGCCCATGGCAGGGGGGTTGGAACTAGATGATCCTTGTGGTCCCTTCCAACCCTAACTGAAACTATGAAACTATGAAACTATGAAACTATGACTCTGCTTGTTGAAATCAGAACATCAACCAAAATTGTCAATCCAATGCCAGGAGATGTTTTCGAGACCAAAACTTTATGTTCCGAGAGAGATTAGGTAAGTGAGTGAGTTTTCAAAGCTGTGCCTCACTGGGATGCCCATTCTCTTGGAAAAGTATGCTTGAGCAAGAGGAAGTCTCTTTTTGTCTGGGACTGATACACTCTCTCAAAATAGTTTGACAATTCTGCACTTCTAAGCACATGGAGATGTTTAGATTAAAGGACAAGAGATTGCTATCCTCTGGTATCATTGGGAAGGCCTTTGTCAATCCATAGGGGGTGGTATGACCAATTGCTTCCTCCAAGGAAGAGCTGTCTGGGAATTTTGCTGGAGCCTTCTCCTCACAGTGGTGTACCTGGTGTGTGCACACCAAAAGCCAGATTCTGCTGTTCCTTCTTACTCTAAGTGCTTGTTGCCTGATGCAGAGTTCCCTGGGAGTGCAGTGTTTGCCCCGTGATTATGCAGTAAGTGCTCTTCAAACTCTTACACTGCCTTGCAGCACATTGCCTCTGAGATGATAGTCCAAATTAATTTCAGGATGAAATTAAGTTCATCTTTTGGCTTACCTTGCATATATCCTGGGATCTCCGACAGCTTCCTCCCATGTCCCCTCTCCCATCTGTATTTTCCTACACACAACAAGTTCAGTTTTTGGTTAATTCTATTTGTGGTGGTTGGCCGTGACGGGGGGGCTACTAAAGCTGCTCTCTATCGCTCCCCTTCGTAGATGGACAGGGGGGAAGGGAAAATAGCAAAGGCCAGTAATAAGGTAGAAGGAATTTAATACTGCTAAGGACAAGCAAAGGCCGCCCCAGAAGCACAAGCAAAGAGAGGTTATTCTCCACTTACCATCAGCAGATGACCTTGGGTCACTCTCGGCCAGCAGGGTTCTGCGCCTAGCAGTGGCTCTGAAGGACAGATGCCAGGGACGCCACACTTGCTTCTCTCACTTCAGGTAGCCATCAGAGCTGGCCAGTGCCCTGTTCTCAAGAGCAGCACACTGACCGTGGCCTCTCAATGCTGTTTCAGCAGCTCCAGTGCCCTGTTCACAATGGCAGCACACTGAGTGTGGGCTCTGGATGGTGTTTCAGAGCCTCCCACACAATGTTCTCAAGGGCAGCACACTGACTGGGGGCTCTCAATGGTGTTTCAGAGCCTCCAACAGAATGTTCTCAAGGGCAGCACACTGACCGTGGGGCTCTTGATGCTGTTTCAGGGGCTCCAATGTTTGATCCTCTCTCATCTCAGTGACTTTGGGCACTTGCTGTCACTTGGCTTTCCCAGATCTCCCTCTCCCAAGCATGTTTGGGATCAAGAGTATACACGCACAGCAGTGAAAATTGCTGTGGTCAAGGGGTTAGAAGGCCCCACTGGGAGTGACCGTGGAAGGCCCCACTGGAGGAGGCCATTGAATACCTGAAGGCAATCAAGAGGAGGTATAGATACAGCAGTTAGTTCTGAAAAGGTAACTAATGAACTATGTTTGTGTAATAGAGCCAATCACATGCATGTAGAGGTGTCAGGCCTAAAGCAGACATGAAGAACTGCTTGTTTAAATCAGAACATCAACCAAAATTGTCAATCCAATGCCAGGAGATGTTTTCGAGACCAAAACTTTATGTTCCGAGAGAGATTAGGTAAGTGAGTGAGTTTTCAAAGCTGTGCCTCACTGGGATGCCCATTCTCTTGGAAAAGTATGCTTGAGGAAGAGGAAGTCTCTTTTGTTCTGGGACTGATACACTCTCTCAAAATAGTTTGACAATTCTGCACTTCTGAGCACATGGAGATGTTTAGATTAAAGGACAAGAGATTGCTATCCTCTGGTATCATTGGGAAGGCCTTTGTCAATCCATAGGGGGTGGTATGACCAATTGCTTCCTCCAAGGAAGAGCTGTCTGGGAATTTTGCTGGAGCCTTCTCCTCACAGTGGTGTACCTGGTGTGTGCACACCAAAAGCCAGATTCTGCTGTTCCTTCTTCTACTCTAAGTGCCTGTTGCCTGATGCAGAGTTCCCTGGGAGTGCAGTGTTTGCCCGTGATTATGCAGTAAGTGCTCTTCAAACTCTTACACTGCCTTGCAGCACATTGCCTCTGAGATGATAGTCCAAATTAATTCAGGATGAAATTAAGTTCATCTTTTGGCTTACCTTGCATATATCCTGGGATCTCCGACAGCTTCCTCCCGTGTCCCCTCTCCCATCTGTATTTTCCTACACACAACAAGTTCAGTTTTCTGGTTAATCTATTTGTGGTGGTTTGGCCGTGACGGGGGGGCTACTAAAGCTGCTCTCTATCGCTCCCCTTCGTAGATGGACAGGGGGGAAGGGAAAATAGCAAAGGCCAGTAATAAGGTAGAAGGAATTTAATACTGCTAAGGACAAGCAAAGGCCGCCCAGAAGCACAAGCAAAGAGAGGTTATTCTCCACTTACCATCAGTAGATGACCTTGGGTCACTCTCGGCAAGCAGGGTTCTGCGCCCAGCAGTGGCTCTGAAGGACAGATGCCAGGGACGCCACACTTCCTTCTCTCACTTCAAGTCGACAGCAGAGCTGGCCTCACATGGCACAACCTACAATGATCAAGAGATCATAAATGTGCTTTCCTGTCTATGGCCTGAACTACAGTCAGAGTACTTAGGAAGTGGAGCTGGACCTGGATTCTGATCAAAAAAGCTTCCCAAAGCTGCCAAAATCTTATGAACAAGGCTCCAGGAGGCAGCATGAGCTGTCCCTGTCCCAACTTAGGCCTGCTGCCCAAAAAGGAGAGCAGGGCTTGGAAGAGCAGGGCTCTTGTGGAGCCTGCAACAGCCAGGCCCCCTGAGCTGACTGAGTCTTTGATCATTTTTCACACTGATCAGAGGTCTTGGCAGTGTTCAGCCATATGCTGTCTCTGGATTTCCATAGGAGGTGTTCGAAATGCATCCTTGAGCAGCATCTCTTGCACTGCACAACTGCTGTTAGGCCACTGCTTCTCCAGAATGTGGCACGGACAGATGAGTGTGTGTCTTGAACTGGAGCCACACTGAAGGTCTTGCCACCTCACCCGTTTGCCCAAGGGTAATGCTGTAGGGTTCAGGTTCCTGAATGAGTGAGATTAGCAATCTAATCCTTTTTTTTTTCCCCTGAGGTAACATCAACACATAATTTTTAAAGGGTTATTAAAAAACATATTTACAAGAATCTGAACTAATTTTTAAAACAATTCTTTTGTTTAAGGTCTTTATCATAAAGGACTGAGTGTGCAACTGACACCTGCTATTGATGCCTCAATGTACAATTTAGTCCAGGTGCCAAACAGTTTGTCTAGTCAGATGGTGTTTTCTGCCCGTGCAAGATCATTAAGGCCAAAGCCTGTTGTGATGCTGTAGAAAAACAGAACCAACAGACAAGCAAAAAAAAAAACCCCACATGGGCACTTGGGCCATACTACAAATGAAGTGGTAGGGAAAGAAATATTTTTCCTGGCCAATGAAAAACAAAAGGCACTTTTTAGCTGCAGCAGGCAGGAGGTCTGGCCGTAGGGCAGCGCCTTCGTCTTGTAGCAACGTGACTGAGGCAATGCCATCCCGGCTTCCTTCAAGTCCTGGAAGCACTCTGCAACTTTCTCCACATCTAGGTAGGAGTGGGTACAGAGGATGTCTAGGACACTGGGTGCCTTCTTTATCCTCTTCAGCTGCTTCCTAGTGTGGGGAGGAAGTGTAGCCTGTTCTGTCCCCCACAGCTGCATGCCAGGTCCACACAGATGCAGGAGTTTATGGCTGGCATCTGCTCCCTCCTGCCCAGTGGCTGCAGGCAGAACATGTGCCCAGTCGGGGGGCTCCAGGGGCACAAGCAGCTGGTAGATAGCATCATCGGCCTCACAGGGACCCTGATCATCTGAATGAGCTGTCCACACAAATGGCCACTGCTTCTGCAGAATATGGCATGGACGGGTGAGCGTGTGCCTGAATTGGAATCACTGATCAAAGGTCTTGCCACCTCAGTGGGTTTGCCCAAGGGTAATGCTGAGGGTTCTGAGGGCTTGCTTTGCCTGTGACTCCCCAGGAGAGACTAAGGAAGCCACAGCACAGCTCCTGCCGGCACAGGCAACATACAGAAATGTGGAGGGGTAGAATTTCTTGTGATTGCCCCGTGGCAGGAGCCCAAGGTCAGGAAGCCTTACTTACAAAATTGGTGAAATGAACTCCTTCCACATCAGCTCTTCTGCCCATGTGCTCAGCCCAACTCCGTGGGAGGGGAGCAGTCAGCAAACTAGAGCACGCTTCCCTGCAAAGCAAAACACAGACACAGCTGCAGCATTTGCTCAAACACCACAATTCTTGACATCTATGAAGCCAGGGGAAAAGATCCCAGAAGAAATGGATGCTGTGGAAGAGGCAAGGACAGTCATGTGCAGGTGGTGACACACACCTGTGGTGGGCGCAGCTCAGTGCGTGACTGGAGATGCTCGTCTGCTGGTGGAGAGCCCTTTGTACAGCCTGTTCAGGAGCCTGTCCTGAATGTCCTCAAACTGTCTCAATGCCTTGGTATGGGCAGCCTGATCCTGCACCAGATGCTCCAAGAGGTTGTAGAGCTCAGACATTTGGTAGTTTGGAGGCAACTTGATCTCCTTGGGCATCTCTGCGTTGCCCAAGAAGAAGAAGTTGAGCTGCTTCTGTTCCAGACAGCAGCGCAGGTGCCTCATGATATCTGCCAGGCGCATGAGGCAGTCCCGTCTGCACCATCCTGACACGGGGTGGTGTTGAGGAGGTGCATGACAACTGTCTTGAGGATATAGGGGGAAATGTCTGTGCCCTCCAGGACCGAGGTGCAGAGATGAAGGCATTTGAGGTGGAAGCTGCCTCGTGGGACTTGTCTGGCCATATGTCTGAAGAACTTCCCCTCTGCCACAAGGGAGTTTATTCTCCACACTGTGCTTGGGGTCTTGGTGTCCGCTTCAGGAGGGCTGCTGAGGAAGATATCCGAGTCCCCTTGCTGCACCCCAAACATGATCTCGAGAGTGAGTTCACTGCCAAAGTTACTTTTCAGCTGCAGCAGGCAGGAGGTCTGGCTGTAGGGCAGCACCTTCATCCTGTAGCAGCGTGACTGAGGCAATGCCACCCACACTTTCTTCACCCAATCCTTGAACCACTCTGCAACTTTCCCCACATCCAGGTAGGAGTGGGTACAGAGGATGTCTAGGAGGCGGGGTGCCTTCTTTCCCTTCTGCAGCTGCTTCTTAGTGCTGTGGAGGAAGCACAGACTGTTCTGTCCCCCACAGCTGCATTCCAGGACCACACGGATGCGGGACTCTATGGCTGCTATCCACCACCCCCCGTCCGTTGGCTCCAGGCAGAACCTGTACCCAGTGGGGGGCTTCAGGGGCACAAGCAGCTGGTAGACAACATCGTCCGTCTCAAAGGGACTCCATCCTTCAAAGCCACTGCCCACCCCAATGGCCTCCTGCAGCACTGGCAAGAAAGTATTGGACAGGCGTATTCGCAAGACCTGCAGGAGGTCATCCACCAGCCCCTTCACCACCTCGCTCCTGGAGATTGTTTCCTGCACAGGCCACTGGTTGCACACGTCATGGCAGGAAAGGATGGCAAAAATCCTGTCTTCTTCATCAATTTCTTCCTCCTCCTCCTCATCTGTGCTGCTGTCTGAAACCTCCTCCGCGCCACAGACTGAGTTTGTCTCCCTGCGTCTTTCCTGAGCCGCCAGCAGAGCCAAACCAGGAGGACTAGCACTCCGGCAATGGCAGCAAAGAGCACAGCTCCCCAGGTTGTGATGCTCTGCTCCTGAAGCCTCTGCTGCAGGATCATGGGGACCAGGCTCCGCTGTGCTTGGCTTCTCCTCTCCATCTCCTCCATCAGACGAGTCATCTCCTGCTTCATCTCCATCTTGTGCTCCTCCATGCGCTTCCAGGTGGCCTCATCCAGCTTCTCATGAACCTTTGCTGAGAAGAGGATAAAGCCTTGCAGAAGCAAAGCAAGGAACTTTGTAGCAGCCATGGCCTACAGGAGAAGGGAGAGAAAGAATTGAGTGGGGGCTAGGAAGGAGAGAGTTCTGTTTAGACAGCAAGTAGAGGAGCTGCAAGGAATTGGGGAGAGGTAGGAGCTGAAGGGCTGCAGGCAGCGGGGATGCAGCAAGGCTCTCCATCCAGCCTCAGCATCAGCAGCACCCAGCTGAGGGTGCTCCTGTGAGCAGCTGGTGCCTTAGTGGAAGGTGAGGCCTTCTATGCCCCAGGGAGCTAGCCCTCTGCCTTGGCTCTCCTCCACCTCCCCTCCCTACACCCACACTTACTGTTAGCCGAAGCTCCACTGAGGCACTGCTGCCCAGTGAGGCGTTTATAGCTGCTCACCCCTCCTGATGTCACAAACACAAGTGCCAGGTGGAGTTGCCAGGAGCACTGGCCGTGTGCACTGGCCCAATTCAGTGACTCACAGACACCCAAGGCAGCCCCGCCCACTGGCCCCGCCCACTGGCCCCCATCAGCCTCAGCCCAGGTCAGGGACTCACGGCCACCCAAGGCAGCCCAAGCCCTGACCCCTACCAAGTGCAAAGCCGCCATGGAGGAGGCGGTGCCCGGGGACTCCTCTTCCCAAGCGGAGAGAGAGCTCAAAGAGCCTTACAAAAACTCAGATCAGGGCACATGATCCTGGCACCTGCTCTTGTTCCTTGAGGTGCCATCTGCAGAGGGAGAATTGTCTGCCTTGCTGCTGGCTCCTTTGATTGTGGTTGTGGCTGTGCTCTTGGTGCCTTCATCACACAAATGGTGGCATGCTGGTGCTGTGTCATGTGATGGCAGGATGGGGCCTGACAGCAGGAGGCAGCATGATCAAAGAGCTTGTCAGTCTTGGGCCTTACATTCTCATTGGATTTGCACTTCAGGGGTCCCAAAATGCAGCTAGGAGAGCACCTCTTGCACTGCACAAGTGCTGTTAGTGCCCTGCTTCTCCAAAACATGTCAGAGCCAGAGTGAGCTTGTGCCTTGGATTGCAACCACACTGATGGAAGATCTTGCCACCTCACTGGGGTTGCCCCAGGGTCCTGCTGGAGGGCTCCAAGGCCTTGCTGTGCCTGTGATTCCCCAGGATAGACCAAGGAACCCACCTCACGCTTTCTGCCTGCACAGGCAATGCTGTAATGCTGTGGAAGGACAGAATGTCTTGGGATTGCCCCATGGCAGAAGCAGGGCGTGGGCAGGGGACCTTACATACAGAACTGGTGAAGCCCAGCCCACCACATCAGCTCTTCTGCCAGCGTGCTCAGCCTGACTCTGTGGCAGCTGAGCAGTCAGCCACCTGTGCCCACAGTTCCCAATACAACACAGTACAGACACAGGGGCAGCATTTGCTCCAACACAACATTTATTTACAGCTGTGCGCAGAGGAAGGAGTGGAAGCCCCGAAGAAGAGGCAGGGGGTGGTCAGTGTCCAGGTGATGACTGGGCCTCTCTCTCCTTGCAATGGCCTCTTCTGCAGCATCAGTGCAGAAGTCTGTCAGTGCTAGCACTGGATAATCAGGTGATTTGCTTGAAGGGTTCAGAGGGATCCTTTAGTGGTGTCCCTGAAGATGCTTCTGTCACTTCAGAAGAGCTGCAAGTTAAACCATGGACCCCCATGGAAAAGAGCATTTTATTCCTGACCGCTGCAAGCCTTAGGCCTCGTGTGAGGATTTTTGCCACATTTCTGTGTACACATACAAAAAATAGATAAAAATGCCAAGGCAAAGGAAAACACGTGTACCTTTCTTTCCTAAAGTCGGATCTGTCGTTACTTTGATGAAGAAATTGGTTCTACTGGGGGCAGGATTAAGGAAAATCATTCAGAATATCCTGTCTAGAATAGAAAAATGAAAGCTTGATTCTCCCTCTGTTAAAACAGCTTGTCTGAAGACATAGCAAAGTGCATAAAGGGGAAGAGGTCCTACAAGAAAACTGTAAGAGTGTGTGGCAGATTGGCCTTGCGTGGGGGCCAAATGCCCACCAAAGCCACTCTATCACTCCCCTTCTTAGACGGCCAGGGGAGAGGGGAGAAATTAGCAAGAGGCTGGTGTTGCAGTTTGGGCTGGGTGCCCTCTGCTACATGAGGTGCTTCCTGTGTCCAGAGGTCCAGCCCAGTGGGTGGACACAGGAAACTCGGTATTTCTAGCATAATTCTCTGCACCACTAGAAGATCCAGTGGGAGGTCTAGCACCTCCTCTTTCTTCCTCACCGTCGCCCGGTAACTGGGGGAGATGTTGTCTCCCGGCCGTGGGCCTGGCTAGGCCCAAGGCCACGTTGGGGATGGGCAGTCTGAGATCGGGCCAGCTGAGACTAGCCTCGCAGTGGGGAGGGGGGAAGAAGGAGCCTGGGGGGTCTTGGATGTACCCCCAGGTGGGGATGGGATCTTCCTGGGTATGTTGTGGGATTTTCTTTTGTCACTGCTCTGGCTCTCTGTAAACATTCACTGCTTGTTGAAACTTTCCATCACTTTTGCAATCCCTTTGTCTGAGTTGTTATTTTTGCCCATGGTGGGGAGGGGGGCTGCCTCAAGCCTACACCCATGGATTGGTGTTTCTTTTTGGATGTAAAAGGGGTAATGTCATTTTCCCATCTTGGCATCGGTGGGACTTGTAGGTGGGATTTTTCTTTCCATAGGACAGACTGAAGAGAAAATGGAAAAGGAGTTTCATAGGGCCTCCTCAGCAAGAGTATGATGTGGTTTTGCCCTGGCTGGTTGAAGCAAAAAGTGCTCCATTTTCAACCGTTCTTTTTGAGAGTGCCGGGTGGTGTGGAAAAACACTCTAGCTGCTGTGAAAGATCAGTTGGGTCTGCTGGATGTCACATTGCACAGGTAGGAATCATGTTCTCAGAAGGTTTGTCTAATGCAGTTATAGAGAATAGCAGTTTGGCTTTTTGTGCCATGAACATGAGCCAGCAGAGTAGGCAGGTGGCCAAGAAGGCCAATGGCATCCTGGCCTGTATCAGGAATAGTGTGGCCAGCAGGAGCAGGCAGGTCCTTCTGCCCCTGTACTCAGCACTGGTTAGGCCACAGCTTGAGTAGCGTGTCCAGTTCTGGGCCCCTCAGTTTAAAAAAAGATGTTGGGTTGCTTGAATGTGTCCAGAGAAGGGCAACAAAGCTGCTGAGGGGTCTGGAGCACAAGCCCTATGGGGAGAGGTTGAAGGAACTGGGATTGTTTAGCCTGGAGAGGAAGAGGAGGCTCAGGGGAGACCTCCTTGCACTCTACAACTACCTGAAAGGTGGTTGTAGACAGGCAGGGCTTGGTCCCTTCTCCCAGGCAAGCTGTGACAGAACACAGTCTCAAGCTGCACCAGGAGAGGTTTAGGTTGGATGTTAGGAAGAAATTGTGGTAGTTTCAGGCTATGTCTAGAAGATTTTCCACAAAGCTATAGCAGCCTTAATATAATAACTCAAGACAGCAAATTCAGGCACAGAAGACAAGGCTGTTGTAGGATTCAAATCCCTTCAAGAATTCACAGTTACAGGGACTGTAAATTCCAGAAACTCCGGTGGAGTATGTACTGAAAAGTTACCATGTTTCACATGACTAAGACAACCAAGGCAATAGTCAACCAGCACCCACAAACCTCCACCTTGAGTTTCACTGGCACAGTCTTCCAGCACCCTTAGACAGTATGCCTTGTCCAAAGTGCGTTGAACACAGCTCAGTTCTTCCACCACGTTGTTACAAGTGATTTTTCATGCTGGGGGGGAAATTTTCAACCTACCGCAAAATTCTTCACAGAAAGAGTGATTTGCCCAGGGAGGTGGTGGAGTCACCATCCCTGGAAGTCTTTAAAATGAGACTGGATGAGGCACTCGGTGCCATGGTTCAGTTGATTAGATGGCGTTGGGCAAGAGGTTGGACTTGAGGATCAAGAAGGTCTTCTCCAACCTGGTTAATTCTGTGATTCTTTTGACTTGAAGCTGGGTCATCACTTTCTGTGAACAGTGTGGCATAAGCCTTTAGACTTACTCATTACTGTTAAGTAAATTGGATGTCAAATATCAACAGGAGGTATTGTAGACACTCTCCTGAGTCTGTTCTTGAAATAAACTGTCTGTCAGTTTGGATAAGAGCTAGCTAGCAGACTTCACTAAAATACCAAAGGGAACTTTGCAGCTCCATGTCCATAATGGGAGAAGTGACAAATTGGAAGGCTTTGTGAAGATGCTTGCAAAATCTCTGCCTCATGATGGAACATTTGGTGTGTATGCTTTGGACTGTGAGGTGGTATGAACAACCTTAAAGTTTTGTTCAATTGTGAGAAAGTTACATTTCTGATTATGAAGCAAGTTCCTAGCTGTAGCAGTTTGACACTCATGTCTCAGAGTTCTGCAGAGCTCCTGACCAGTCTCTCTACATGACTAGACTTGGGTGCTGGATGTGCAATGAGCACAACTGTTTTGAACTTGAGCAGGTGCTCAGTTTTGCTCTCTGTGCAACTTCCCTAATTTTAAGGAAACATCCTTGTTGTGTATATGCCCATTACATGATTTTTTCTTCAGTGTTACACAACCCACGGCTTGGAACTGACTAGAGTGGCAGTGGTTGATGCTATGCTACAGGTTGTCTATGATACGTTTGTGAAGCCAGGTGGTAAACTGATAGACTATGATCAAAGGTACGAAAATCAGTCTGGAGTGCTTCAGGATTAGCCTTAAGAAACTAGCAGGTGACAAGATAAGGAGGAAAATACCTCTCTTACGTGTCTATTTCTAGGACCCTAAAGACCTTCAATCAAGAATGAAGTCTCTGTTCTTACAGGCTCAGTTAAGGAGTTTTAATCTTGTTTTGCCTAGTTCAAATTTTCTTCATTTGAAAACTTGTTCTCCCATTCATTAAAAAAAAAAAAAAGTAAAGTAAAAATCCCAGAACCTGCTAAATTCCCTAAGGGAATAGAAACCAATAGAAATTTCTATTTAAATGTGGTCTGACAGAACAGCAGTATGATCAATGCATTGAGGCCATTGGACTGTACAGGTGAACAAGACCTGGCTGTTTAGTGCAGATCACTTGTAGTATGTTTTCATTCAGAGCCCTCTCTTTGGTTCCTGCTTAAAAGACAAACTCAGTCCCTTGTAGTCGTAGAGCTAAGTTAAAATCCCTTAGCTTAGTTTCACCTACACAGTGTCAGATGAAGGAACAGCATGAAAACATGCCTTATGTTGACCTCAGCATTGTGTGATTTCAGAGCTGGTTCATGTTAACTTCCAGCCTGGGGAATGCCTGCTGTGAAACTAGTTCTTCTACGTAGTTCTTAGTGTCTTGGTGAGTGAAACTCTCCTAAATCCATCTTAGATTCTCTGGACTAACTGAGGATGATTTTGAAGAACACCACAACATCTCTTCAGAACGTGCAGGCAGTACTGCTAAACTTGTTCAGTGCAGGCACTATTTAACTGGACACACATTAGAGAAGTCCTTTATTGCTCTCAGGGTAAACTGAAGATGATTTTAAGTAGTGACTACTTTTCTTTACAATGTTCTAAAGAATCTCAAAAAGGAAAAGAATTGCATTTTTGGGAGATCAAGATGTATGACAAAAGGTACTTGATTGTTCAATTATAGCAATATTAAAAGTAGTATTACATTCAGAGAAGGGAGAGATGTGTATGCACAAACACACTATTGTGAAGATTCTGAAGTCTGGATTTCCTGTTTTTCCTGTTTTGTGCTTCTAACTTTGAAACTATACACCACTACTGAATAATTGTTTTTATTTCTGGGGTCACAGAAACAGAATTGTGATTTCTGAAGTCATGGCAGCAAATGCATTGACAGTTCCGGCAATATCAAGGTACTGCTCTTAGAATCTCTGTAATCAATTATGCTGCGTGTCAGGTAGTTAACTCAGGTATCAGAAAGGCAAAAATTATGCTAGCAAATATTAAAGGCAGCAATATTCTATGACAAACAGCTGTCTGCTCAGGAAGGCTTTTGTCAATGTACATAAATGGCTGAGGGGAGGATTAGAACATGACTAAGCCATGTTCTTCTCAGTGGGCACAGACTGAAAAACAGGAGGTTCCTTCTGAATGTTGAACCGAATCACAGAATGGTAGATGTTGGAAGGGACCTCTGAAGATGATCTAGTCCAACCTCCCTGCTAAAGCAGGATCACCTAGAGTAAATCACACATGAACGTGTCCAAGCGGGTTCAACAGACACCGTAACCTCTCTGGGCAGCCTGTTCCAATGCTCTGCCTCCTTCAAAGTGGAAAATGTTAATATATGCTTACATGGATCATCCTCTGTTCTAGCTTGTGTCCATTTGCCCCTTGTCCTATCATTGGACACTGTTGAGAAGAGTCTGCCTCCATCCTCCTGACACTCACCCTTCAGAGGAATAAGCATTAATGAGATCCACTCTCTGTTTCCCCATGACTAGAACTGGCATATGTTGTCCAGAGATGTTGCAAAGTCCTCTACCCTGGAGACGCTCAAAAGCTATCTGGACCTGGTTCTAGGTAAGTAGCTCTAGGTGGCCTAGCATGAGCAAAGGATTTGGTCAGGATGACTTCCAGATGTCCCTTCCAACCTCAGTTATACTGTGATTATTACTAATGAAAGAATTAGAATTTAGCCTTGATAGGCATCCCTACCAGTGATACCTAAAGCAAATGAGAGTTTACAGTGTGGTGCTGGCTATCTAAACCCAGAATTAATCATGCTCACTTGTATATATGCAACTGGTGAACAAAAGTCAATGCAGTGCACAGACATCTGTGCAAAAGCACGGGTTTCCACAGTTCTTGCCCCACAGTTTGCCTTTCTATAACAAATAGAGAAACACGAGACAGAGGTCATAGTATTTGGATCTCAAGGATTGGTTTGGACATATTACTGGGAAAATATATGTTTTAGATGCTAGAGGGGGTTTCTTTAATAAGGAAGGTCCAAGACCATAACTGGATCTGTAGCTTATTGTGGCTTCTGCTCTGTTCCAGCTAATTCACAACACTGTAGTGGACACATCAGTAGTGTTTCCTCATCGCCTGGGTTTGCCTAAGAAAGGGACACTTTGAAATCTGGTTGCTGAATACCTCAGGAGAATTCATCAAGAAGATGATGGTAAGCACACAGGTTCTTATTAAGCAATTGGTATTGCATAATGAAATAGGAGACAGAAATAACCCAGAAAATGGAAAAAATAGTAATATACTGCTGTATTTAAAGCTTTGTCTTGGATGCTTTTAATCAATAGCTTGCTAAAAGCAGAAGATATACTTGAGGGCAAGATGGTTGGTGGTGTGGTTTAACCCTGGTAGCAACTAAGCACTACGCTGCTTCTCACTTCCACTCTGCTCAGTACAGCTGTGTTGTCCAAGTATTCATCATCCAAAAGTGGTACAGTTTCTTTCTCTTTCGGAAGGGGCATTCTTAAAATCTGAAGGTAGCCTGAGGCTAGCATCTCTTTCAAGAGTCACTTGCTTATCCAAGCTGATACAGGAGCTTCTTGGCTGGGATTTTCAGTAGAAAAATATAGCAAATGTCTTATATTACGTATACCTAGTATTGTAGAGACATAGATGATGGCTGGACCTGATGACCTTTAAGGTCTCTTCCAACCATAGTGATTCTGTTTTACATGCACACTGTAATACTCAGTTCTGCTAATGTATTTCATTGCCCGGGAACACGTAAGTGGTTGTTCTGAGCAAAAACTAGATCACAGAATGAACCAAGTTGGAAAAGACCTCAGGGATCATCAGGCCCAACCTATTACCTAATACCTCATGACGAACTGAACCGGCTGGCTCCCTTAGCAGGACTCGGGCGTCACTCGGCGTGGCTGCGGCTGCCAGCGGGGCTGGTCCTGCAGGGCGCCTCGGGGCTTGTGGGGCCAGCGCGGGTTCCCTGGGAGCGGCCCTGGAGGGGTTGGCCCGGCGCGGCCGGTAGGGCGCTCCTGGCCGAGCGGCCCCTGTGGGCGGTGATGCGGGCGGTCTTGTTGAGGCCAGCCGGCGCAGCTCCGGCTGAAGGGGGGTGCGGCCGTGGCTGCGGTGAGCAGGGGCCGGGCCTCAGGGCCAGCGGGAGCGGCCCCGGCGAAGGGGCGCGGCTGCGCGAGCGGCGGCTTCCCGTGCTTAGCTCAAAGAAGCTGGTGATGCCGACTCTTCTTGGCGACTGTTTTGCATTAGGTTACAAGGTAGTCCTTCGCTTGGGCAAAGGAGCGGGTGGGTCTCTCTCGAGTGGTCCCGGCTTGACTTGCCGGGCGCAAGTGGCGGCTCTTGCGGTTAGCGCTGTTCTTGCTTTCCGAGCTGGCACACAAGTTTTGTGGCTGTCTGCTGCTTGTGGCTACAGCAGACGTTTGGACTGCTGAAACTCGGGCTAGTCCCTTCCCTGTCTGGGCTAAAGGCTTACCCTGGGTGGTCTAGTCCTCTTGAAGACAGCGTGGGCTCTTCTGACCGGCGGGGCTGTGCAATGCAACACAGTTTTTTTTGGTGCTCGCTTCTGCTCCGTACTGCAGAGGCCGCAAGTTTGCTTGCACGTAGAAGTGAGGAAGACTTATAGCAGTAGCTTAATAGCAAAGGCTTAAGCACAAAAGTAAGGAGCTTACAAATCTCGGGCAAAGAGAGAGTAACTTGCTTACAAGTTAGGGTAATACTTCTAAGTTTCTCGAGGCTGGATTTGGCCAAGGGACAATGTTCTAAACAACCAGCTTTAGTCTATAGGAAGTGTGAAGCTAGAATTATGCCCTTACTAGGCAGTAGCATGAGCATCCATGCAATGGCTACACGTTGCTGTTTACCTTAGAAGGCAAGTCAGGTTGTTTATGTGATGGCTGGTGCCGGGGCCTTTGTCCCCCTCAGCTCTGGGCTGAGCAGCCACTCCAGACAGGAGGTGGAAGGGGGAATGTGCCCAAACACTTTGGGACAAGTTTTCCCGCATCTGGGGCATAATTCTGGGCATAGGTGCCTTCACCACAAACTGGTCATGTGAGACCTTCTCTACTTTTATTAAAACTATGGTACAAAAAAAAGGGTATCTTTGTTTAGCGTAACTTAAACACATGGGATTGGATTCCCATGATTAGCTCCTGTTGAATTAATGAAGTACACACTCAAATTAGTCAAATTCTCTTTACGAAGATGATGGTGAATATAGTAGGTCTGTTCTTCACCTGTCATAAAGTTGCTAGGAGGCCCCCAATTCACAGTATCACAGTATCAACAAGGGTGGAAGAGACCTCAAAGATCATCAAGTCCAACCCATCACCACAGAACTCATGACTAGACCATGGCACCAAGTGCCAGCATCCAATCCCTCTTGAACACCTCCAGGGAGTCACCATGACTCCACCACCTCCTGGACAGCCCATTCCAATGGCGAACGACGCTCTCAGTGAAGAACTTTCTCCTCACCTCAGCCTAAACTTCCCCTGGTGCAGCTTGAGACTGTGTCCTCTTGTTCTGGTGTTGGTTGCCTGAGAGAAGAGACCAACTCCTCCTGGCTACAACCATCCTTCAGGTAGTTGTAGACAGCAGTGAGGTCTTCCCTGAGCCTCCTCTTCTCCAGGCTAAACCACCCCAGCTCCCTCGCCTCTCCTCATAGAGCTTGTGCTCAAGGCCTCTCCCCAGCCTCGTTGGCCTTCTCTGGACACGTTCAAGTGTCTCGATGTCCTTCTAAACTGAGGGCCCAGAACTGGACAAGGACTCAAGGTGTGGACTAACCAGCGCAGAGTACAGAGGTACAATGACCTCCTGCTCCTGCTGGCCACACTATTCTTGATCCAGGCCAGGATGCCATGGCCTTCTTGCACATGGGCACACTGCTGGCTCATGTTTAGGCAGCTGTAAATCAGCACCCCCAGGTCCCTTTCTGTTGGCAGCTCTCCAGCCACTCCGACCCCAGCTGTAGCGCTCCATGGGGTTGTTTTAGCCAAAGTGCAGGTCCCGGCACTTGGACTTGGTGGATCGCCCATCTGTCCAGTCGGTCAAGGTCCCTCTGCAGAGCCCTTCTGCTCTCTAACAGATCAACATCCGCTCCAACTTGGTGTCATCTGCAAATTTGCTGATGACTGACTCATCCCCTCATCCAGCTCATCAATGAAGATATTAAAGAGGATGGGGCCCCCACAGATGATCCCTGGGGGACACCACTTGTGACTGGTTGCCAGCTGGATGTGGCACCATTCACCCCACTCTCTGGCTCGGCCCTCTCTGGCAGCATTGCCTTTTGGTAGGAACACTGAATTTTTGGGTAGGGAGCACTCAGAACTTCTGGTAGTTAACTCCCATTATCTGAGCAGCCAGCAGTTTCCTTTATTAAATTAATGTTGGGAAGGGTATTCTGATGCCTGCATCACGTGCCAGCTAATAGATCATGGAGCAGATCCTCCTGGAGGCACTACTGACTCAGAAGAGTAGTGAAGAGGTGATTTGGAGCAGTCAGCATGGCTTTGCCAAGGGCAAATCCTGCCTGACAAAAACCTGGTGACCTTCTATGAACAAGTGACAGCATTAATAGATGAGGGGGGTGAGCAACTGATGTCGTTTACCTGGACCTGAGCAAAGCCTTTGACACTGTCCCACACCACATCCTGGTCTCCAAGCTGGTGACACACGGGTTTGATGGATGGACCACTGGATGGATACAGAACTGGCTTGATGGCCGCACCCAAAGAGGCTGTCAATGGGTCCATGTCCCAGTGGAGGCCAGGACAAGCGGAGTCCCTCAGGGATCAGTCCTGGGACAGGCTTGTTCAACATCTTTGTGGGTGCCATGGACAGTGGCATTGAGTGCACCCTCAGCAAGTTTGCTGATGACACCAAGCTGTGTGGTGTGCAGCAGACACGCTGGAGGAAGGGATTGCCATCCAGAGGGACCTGGACGGGCTGGAGAGGTGGGCACAGGCAACCTCATGAGTTCAACAAGACCAAGTGCAGGGTCCTGCATCTGGGTCGGGCAATCCAGGCACAAATCCAGGCTGGGCAGGGACTGGCTGGGGGAGCAGCCCAGAGGAGAGAGACTGGGGGTGCTGGTGGACGAGAAGCTCAACAGGAGCTCTCAATGTGCACTTGCAGCCCGGAAAGCCAATCAGATCCTGGGCTGCATCAGGAGAAGTGTGGCAGAAGGTGTGAAGGAGGTGATTCTACCCCTCTACTCAGCTCTGGTCAGACCCCACCTGGAGTACTGCGTCCAGTTCTGGAGCCCTATTACAAGAGGGATCTGGAGGTGCTGGAGCGTGTCCAGAGAAGGGCACGAGGATGATCAGAGGGCTGGAGCACCTCTCCTGTGAGGACAGACTGAAGGAGTTGGGGCTGTTCAGTCTGGAGAAGAGAAGGCTCTGAGGTGACCTCATTGTGGCCTTCCAGTTATCTGAAGGGGGCCTCCAAGAAGGCTGGGGAGGGACTTTTCAGGCTATCAGGGTGATAGGACTAGGGGGAATGGGATTGAAGCTGGAGGTGGGGAGATTCAGGCTGGACGTGAGGAGGAAGTTCTTCACCGTGAGGTGGTGAAGCCCTGGAATGGTTTACCAGGGAGGTGGTTGAGGCCCCATCCCTGGAGCTGTTTAATCCAGGCTGGATGAGCTCTGGCCAGCCTGATCTAGTGGTGGGGTGTCCCTGCCCATGGCAGGGGGGTTGGAACTAGATGATCCTTGTGGTCCTTCCAACCCTGACTGAAACTATGAAACTATGATGTGATGGGAAAATGGACATTGCAGACAATACTGAACTGCTAGAAATGTGGCTGTTACCATGCATGAATCCTGGTAGCAACAAGTTACATCAACGACTGTCTGAATACAAGAATTATCTTTAATATTCTCCACAACTGTCCAGTTTGCACAAAGCTACCATTCTTTTATAAAGTAATACATAAAGGAACACTTCTCATGTGCTCTTGTTGTGTTCTTTTCTAGTTAATGGTCATAATTCCAAGGAAGAAGCAACTGCTTGTTTGAGCTTGGAAGGTCAAGGAGGACAATAAAAAGATAAAATGCTTGTTATGATTATGGCTTAGAGAAAATAAATTGAAAGGAAAATCAGACTCGATTTGGCTCACAACTCCAATGCTTCAGTACCAGTTATTTTTTGGAGGTATAAAAGATGACAGTGGGGAAATTTAATGGGGAACCTTGATTATATCTACTTCTGAATCTTAAGTGTAAAGAAAGGGGGAAACACACAAGGCACAATTATGTGCAAGTAAATGCAGAGAATAGATCTTGTATTAAATAGTAACCCAACACTCTTTTATCCTGCTCTATTAAAAAGAATATTTCTGTATCAACCTACTACTCTGTGTAGCCAAACCCCAGCTTTTGCAGGAAGTTTAATTTCTAGATGTCACTTTTGATTTACTTATATGGCCTCTGTGAATTAAAACAGAATTTTCTGCTGTGTGATTAAAGTTTTAAGATGATTGTTTCTTTTCTACATTGTCTTGACCTCCTCACCTGCTTTCAGAGGGAGAAAACAGACCTAGCTGTGTTTCATGTACTAACTGACACAAAAAGGCACATGATGGGCAGGATAGGCTGGTCTCATTTAATCCTGTGGGTCTCATTTGAGCCTGTAGGAAGCTTTTCAACTGTTAGTTATCAACTATCAAAGCAATAAGTTTGCTGGCTTACAGGGATTCCTGAAAAGGGTATTTAAGAAGTTATATGTTCATGCTTCAGCTAAAGCGGACGATACTCCAACAATAGGGCCAGCAGTGTGCCCAGGTGGCCAAGAAGGCCAATGGCATCCTGAATAGTGTGGCCAGCAGGAGCAGGGAAGTCATTGTGCCTCTGTACTCTGCATTGGTTAGGGCCACACCTCAATTTAAGATGACAGCAAGTTAGGTGCAGTGTT